>NW_003144633.1:0-32922 GCF_000003605.2 Saccoglossus kowalevskii | reverse complement strand
CCATTCCAGAACTTACCTGGCAATAAGCCTGTAAAACTCTCTAGAACATTACCTGGCAATAGCCTGTAAAACTCTTCTAGATCTTTACCTGGCAATAGCCTGTAAAACTCTTCTACAACATTACCTGGCAATAGCCTGTAAAACTCTTCTAGAACATTACCTGGCAATAGCCTGTAAAACCATTCTACAACATTACCTGGCAATAGCCTGTAAAACCCTTCTACAACATTACCTGGCAATAGCCTGTAAAACCATTCTAGAACATTACCTGGCAATAGCCTGTAAAACCCTTCTACAACATTACCTGGCAATAGCCTGTAAAACCATTCTACAACATTACCTGGCGATAGCCTGTAAAACCATTCTACAACATTACCTGGCAATAGCCTGTAAAACCCTTCTACAACATTACCTGGCAATAGCCTGTAAAACCATTCTAGATCATTACCTGGCAATAGCCTGTAAAACCATTCTAGAACATTACCTGGCAATAGCCTGTAAAACCATTCTACAACATTACCTGGCAATAGCCTGTAAAACCATTCTAGAACATTACCTGGCAATAGCCTGTAAAACCCTTCTACAACATTACCTGGCAATAGCCTGTAAAACCATTCCACAACATTACCTGGCAATAGCCTGTAAAACCATTCTACAACATTACCTGGCAATAGCCTGTAAAACCATTCTACAACATTACCTGGCAATAGCCTGTAAAACCATTCTACAACATTACCTGGCAATAACCTGTAAAACCATTCTAGAACATTACCTGGCAATAGCCTGTAAAACCATTCTACAACATTACCTGGCAATAGCCTGTAAAACCATTCCAGAACTTACCTGGCAATAGCCTGTAAAACTCTTCTAGAACATTACCTGGCAATAGCCTGTAAAACCATTCTACAACATTACCTGGCAATAGCCTGTAAAACCATTCTACAACATTACCTGGCAATAGCCTGTAAAACCATTCTACAACATTACCTGGCAATAGCCTGTAAAACCATTCTACAACATTACCTGGCAATAGCCTGTAAAACCATTCTAGAACATTACCTGGCAATAACCTGTAAAACCATTCTAGAACATTACCTGGCAATAGCCTGTAAAACCATTCTACAACATTACCTGGCAATAGCCTGTAAAACCCTTCTACAACATTACCTGGCAATAGCCTGTAAAACCATTCTACAACATTACCTGGCAATAGCCTGTAAAACCATTCTACAACATTACCTGGCAATAGCCTGTAAAACCATTCTAGAACATTACCTGGCAATAGCCTGTAAAACCATTCTACAACATTACCTGGCAATAGCCTGTAAAACCATTCTACAACATTACCTGGCAATAGCCTGTAAAACCATTCTACAACATTACCTGGCAATAGCCTGTAAAACCATTCTAGAACATTACCTGGCAATAGCCTGTAAAACCATTCTACAACATTACCTGGCAATAGCCTGTAAAACCATTCTAGAACATTACCTGGCAATAGCCTGTAAAACCATTCTACAACATTACCTGGCAATAGCCTGTAAAACCATTCTAGATCATTACCTGGCAATAGCCTGTAAAACCATTCTAGATCATTACCTGGCAATAGCCTGTAAAACCATTCTAGATCATTACCTGGCAATAGTCTGTAAAACCATTCTAGATCATTACCTGGCAATAGCCTGTAAAACCATTCTAGATCATTACCTGGCAATAGCCTGTAAAACCATTCTACAACATTACCTGGCAATAGCCTGTAAAACCCATTCTACAACATTACGTGGGCAATAGCCTGGTAAAACCATTCTACAACATTACCTGGCAATAGCCTGTAAAACCATTCTAGATCATTACCTGGCAATAGCCTGTAAAACCCTTCTAGAACATTACCTGGCAATAGCCTGTAAAACCATTCTAGATCATTACCTGGCAATAGCCTGTAAAACCCTTCTACAACATTACCTGGCAATAGCCTGTAAAACCATTCTACAACATTACCTGGCAATAGCCTGTAAAACCATTCTAGATCATTACCTGGCAATAGCCTGTAAAACCCTTCTAGAACATTACCTGGCAATAGCCTGTAAAACCATTCTAGATCATTACCTGGCAATAGCCTGTAAAACCATTCTAGATCATTACCTGGCAATAGCCTGTAAAACTCTTCTAGAACATTACCTGGCAATAGCCTGTAAAACCATTCTACAACATTACCTGGCAATAGCCTGTAAAACCATTCTACAACATTACTTGGCAATAGCCTGTAAAACCATTCTACAACATTATCTGGCAATAGCCTGTAAAACCATTCTAGATCATTACCTGGCAATAGCCTGTAAAACCATTCTAGATCATTACCTGGCAATAGCCTGTAAAACCCTTCTAGAACATTACCTGGCAATAGCCTGTAAAACCATTCTAGATCATTACCTGGCAATAGCCTGTAAAACCATTCTAGATCATTACCTGGCAATAGCCTGTAAAACCCTTCTAGAACATTACCTGGCAATAGCCTGTAAAACCATTCTACAACATTACCTGGCAATAGCCTGTAAAACCCTTCTAGATCATTACCTGGCAATAGCCTGTAAAACCATTCTAGAACATTACCTGGCAATAGCCTGTAAAACCATTCTAGATCATTACCTGGCAATAGCCTGTAAAACCCTTCTACAACATTACCTGGCGATAGCCTGTAAAACCATTCTAGATCATTACCTGGCAATAGCCTGTAAAACCATTCTAGAACATTACCTGGCAATAGCCTGTAAAACCATTCTACAACATTACCTGGCAATAGCCTGTAAAACCATTCTAGAACATTACCTGCCAATAGCCTGTAAAACCATTCTACAACATTACCTGGCAATAGCCTGTAAAACCATTCTACAACATTACCTGGCAATAGCCTGTAAAACCATTCTAGATCATTACCTGGCAATAGCCTGTAAAACCATTCTACAACATTACCTGGCAATAGCCTGTAAAACCCTTCTACAACATTACCTGGCAATAGCCTGTAAAACCATTCTAGAACATTACCTGGCAATAGCCTGTAAAACCATTCTAGATCATTACCTGGCAATAGCCTGTAAAACCCTTCTACAACATTACCTGGCAATAGCCTATAAAACCATTCTAGAACATTACCTGGCAATAGCCTGTAAAACCATTCTAGAACATTACCTGGCAATAGCCTGTAAAACCATTCTAGAACATTACCTGGCAATAGCCTGTAAAACCATTCTAGATCATTACCTGGCAATAGCCTGTAAAACCCTTCTACAACATTACCTGGCAATAGCCTGTAAAACTCTTCTAGATCATTACCTGGCAATAGCCTGTAAAACCCTTCTAGAACATTACCTGGCAATAGCCTGTAAAACCATTCTACAACATTACCTGGCAATAGCCTGTAAAACTCTTCTAGAACATTACCTGGCAATAGCCTGTAAAACCATTCTAGAACATTACCTGGCAATAGCCTGTAAAACCATTCTACAACATTACCTGGCAATAGCCTGTAAAACCCTTCTACAACATTACCTGGCAATAGCCTGTAAAACCCTTCTACAACATTACCTGGCAATAGCCTGTAAAACCCTTCTAGATCATTACCTGGCAATAGCCTGTAAAACCATTCTAGAACATTACCTGGCAATAGCCTGTAAAACCATTCTAGATCATTACCTGGCAATAGCCTGTAAAACCCTTCTACAACATTACCTGGCAATAGCCTGTAAAACCCTTCTACAACATTACCTGGCGATAGCCTGTAAAACCATTCTAGATCATTACCTGGCAATAGCCTGTAAAACCATTCTAGAACATTACCTGGCAATAGCCTGTAAAACCATTCTACAACATTACCTGGCAATAGCCTGTAAAACCATTCTAGAACATTACCTGCCAATAGCCTGTAAAACCATTCTACAACATTACCTGGCAATAGCCTGTAAAACCATTCTACAACATTACCTGGCAATAGCCTGTAAAACCATTCTAGATCATTACCTGGCAATAGCCTGTAAAACCATTCTACAACATTACCTGGCAATAGCCTGTAAAACCCTTCTACAACATTACCTGGCAATAGCCTGTAAAACCATTCTAGAACATTACCTGGCAATAGCCTGTAAAACCATTCTAGATCATTACCTGGCAATAGCCTGTAAAACCCTTCTACAACATTACCTGGCAATAGCCTATAAAACCATTCTAGAACATTACCTGGCAATAGCCTGTAAAACCATTCTAGAACATTACCTGGCAATAGCCTGTAAAACCATTCTAGAACATTACCTGGCAATAGCCTGTAAAACCATTCTAGATCATTACCTGGCAATAGCCTGTAAAACCCTTCTACAACATTACCTGGCAATAGCCTGTAAAACTCTTCTAGATCATTACCTGGCAATAGCCTGTAAAACCCTTCTAGAACATTACCTGGCAATAGCCTGTAAAACCATTCTACAACATTACCTGGCAATAGCCTGTAAAACTCTTCTAGAACATTACCTGGCAATAGCCTGTAAAACCATTCTAGAACATTACCTGGCAATAGCCTGTAAAACCATTCTACAACATTACCTGGCAATAGCCTGTAAAACTCTTCTACAACATTTCCTGGCAATAGCCTGTAAAACCATTCTAGAACATTACCTGGCAATAGCCTGTAAAACCATTCTAGATCATTACCTGGCAATAGCCTGTAAAACCATTCTAGATCATTACCTGGCAATAGCCTGTAAAACCCTTCTAGATCATTACCTGGCAATAGCCTGTAAAACCATTCTAGAACATTACCTGGCAATAGCCTGTAAAACCATTCTACAACATTACCTGGCAATAGCCTGTAAAACCATTCTACAACATTACCTGGCAATAGCCTGTAAAACTATTCTAGAACATTACCTGGCAATAGCCTGTAAAACCATTCTACAACATTACCTGGCAATAGCCTGTAAAACCATTCTACAACATTACCTGGCAATAGCCTGTAAAACCATTCTAGAACATTACCTGGCAATAGCCTGTAAAACCATTCTAGATCATTACCTGGCAATAGCCTGTAAAACCCTTCTAGATCATTACCTGGCAATAGCCTGTAAAACCATTCTACAACATTACCTGGCAATAGCCTGTAAAACTATTCTAGAACATTACCTGGCAATAGCCTGTAAAACCATTCTACAACATTACCTGGCAATAGCCTGTAAAACTATTCTAGATCATTACCTGGCAATAGCCTGTAAAACCCTTCTAGATCATTACCTGGCAATAGCCTGTAAAACCATTCTACAACATTACCTGGCAATAGCCTGTAAAACCATTCTAGAACATTACCTGGCAATAGCCTGTAAAACCATTCTAGATCATTACCTGGCAATAGCCTGTAAAACCCTTCTACAACATTACCTGGCAATAGCCTGTAAAACCCTTCTACAACATTACCTGGCGATAGCCTGTAAAACCATTCTAGATCATTACCTGGCAATAGCCTGTAAAACTCTTCTAGATCATTACCTGGCAATAGCCTGTAAAACCATTCTAGAACATTACCTGGCAATAGCCTGTAAAACCATTCTACAACATTACCTGGCAATAGCCTGTAAAACCATTCTAGATCATTACCTGGCAATAGCCTGTAAAACCATTCTACAACATTACCTGGCAATAGCCTGTAAAACCATTCTACAACATTACCTGGCAATAGCCTGTAAAACCATTCTAGAACATTACCTGGCAATAGCCTGTAAAACTATTCTAGAACATTACCTGGCAATAGCCTGTAAAACCATTCTACAACATTACCTGGCAATAGCCTGTAAAACCATTCTAGATCATTACCTGGCAATAGCCTGTAAAACCATTCTACAACATTACCTGGCAATAGCCTGTAAAACCATTCTACAACATTACCTGGCAATAGCCTGTAAAACCATTCTAGATCATTACCTGGCAATAGCCTGTAAAACCATTCTAGAACATTACCTGGCAATAGCCTGTAAAACCATTCTACAACATTACCTGGCAATAGCCTGTAAAACCATTCTAGATCATTACCTGGCAATAGCCTGTAAAACCATTCTAGAACATTACCTGGCAATAGCCTGTAAAACCCTTCTACAACATTACCTGGCAATAGCCTGTAAAACCATTCTACAACATTACCTGGCAATAGCCTGTAAAACCATTCTACAACATTACCTGGCAATAGCCTGTAAAACCATTCTAGATCATTACCTGGCAATAGCCTGTAAAACCATTCTAGAACATTACCTGGCAATAGCCTGTAAAACCATTCTAGATCATTACCTGGCAATAGCCTGTAAAACCATTCTAGATCATTACCTGGCAATAGCCTGTAAAACCACTCTACAACATTACCTGGCAATAGCCTGTAAAACCATTCTAGAACATTACCTGGCAATAGCCTGTAAAACCATTCTAGATCATTACCTGGCAATAGCCTGTAAAACCATTCTAGATCATTACCTGGCAATAGCCTGTAAAACCACTCTACAACATTACCTGGCGATAGCCTGTAAAACTCTTCCACAACATTACCTGGCAATAGCCTGTAAAACCATTCTAGATCATTACCTGGCAATAGCCTGTAAAACCATTCTACAACATTACTTGGCAATAGCCTGTAAAACTCTTCTAGAACATTACCTGGCAATAGCCTGTAAAACCCTTCTACAACATTACTTGGCAATAGCCTGTAAAACTCTTCTAGATCATTACCTGGCAATAGCCTGTAAAACCATTCTAGATCATTACCTGGCAATAGCCTGTAAAACCCTTCTACAACATTACCTGCCAATAGCCTGTAAAACCATTCTAGATCATTACCTGGCAATAGCCTGTAAAACCATTCTACAACATTACCTGGCAATAGCCTGTAAAACCATTCTAGATCATTACCTGGCAATAGCCTGTAAAACCCTTCTACAACATTACCTGCCAATAGCCTGTAAAACCATTCTAGATCATTACCTGGCAATAGCCTGTAAAACCATTCTAGATCATTACCTGGCAATAGCCTGTAAAACCATTCTAGAACATTACCAGGCAATAGCCTGTAAAACCATTCTAGATCATTACCTGGCAATAGCCTGTAAAACCATTGTAGATCATTACCTGGCAATAGCCTGTAAAACCATTCTAGATCATTACCTGGCAATAGCCTGTAAAACCCTTCTACAACATTACCTGCCAATAGCCTGTAAAACCATTCTAGATCATTACCTGGCAATAGCCTGTAAAACCATTCTAGATCATTACCTGGCAATAGCCTGTAAAACCATTCTAGAACATTACCTGCCAATAGCCTGTAAAACCATTCTAGAACATTACCTGGCAATAGCCTGTAAAACTCTTCTAGATCATTACCTGGCAATAGCCTGTAAAACCATTCTAGAACATTACCTGGCAATAGCCTGTAAAACCATTCTAGATCATTACCTGGCAATAGCCTGTAAAACCATTCTACAACATTACCTGGCAATAGCCTGTAAAACCTTCTAGAACATTAACTGGCAATAGCCTGTAAAATCATTCTAGAACATTACCTGGCAATAGCCTGTAAAACCATTCTACAACATTACCTGGCAATAGCCTGTAAAACCATTCTACAACATTACCTGGCAATAGCCTGTAAAACCATTCTACAACATTACCTGGCAATAGCCTGTAAAACCCTTCTAGAACATTACCTGGCAATAGCCTGTAAAACCATTCTACAACATTACTTGGCAATAGCCTGTAAAACCATTCTACAACATTACCTGGCAATAGCCTGTAAAACCATTCTAGATCATTACCTGGCAATAGCCTGTAAAACCATTCTACAACATTACCTGGCAATAGCCTGTAAAACCATTCTAGAACATTACCTGGCAATAGCCTGTAAAACCATTCTACAACATTACCTGGCAATAGCCTGTAAAACCATTCTACAACATTACCTGGCAATAGCCTGTAAAACCATTCTAGATCATTACCTGGCAATAGCCTGTAAAACCCTTCTAGAACATTACCTGGCAATAGTCTGTAAAACCATTCTAGATCATTACCTGGCAATAGCCTGTAAAACCATTCTACAACATTACCTGGCAATAGCCTGTAAAACCATTCTAGAACATTACCTGGCAATAGCCTGTAAAACCATTCTAGATCATTACCTGGCAATAGCCTGTAAAACCATTCTAGAACATTACCTGGCAATAGCCTGTAAAACCATTCTACAACATTACCTGGCAATAGCCTGTAAAACCATTCTAGAACATTACCTGGCAATAGCCTGTAAAACCATTCTAGAACATTACCTGGCAATAGCCTGTAAAACCATTCTACAACATTACCTGGCAATAGCCTGTAAAACCATTCTACAACATTACCTGGCAATAGCCTGTAAAACCATTCTACAACATTACCTGGCAATAGCCTGTAAAACCATTCTAGAACATTACCTGGCAATAGCCTGTAAAACCATTCTAGATCATTACCTGGCAATAGCCTGTAAAACCCTTCTACAACATTACCTGGCAATAGCCTGTAAAACCATTCTACAACATTACCTGGCAATAGCCTGTAAAACCATTCTAGATCATTACCTGGCAATAGCCTGTAAAACCCTTCTAGAACATTACCTGGCAATAGCCTGTAAAACCATTCTAGATCATTACCTGGCAATAGCCTGTAAAACCATTCTAGAACATTACCTGGCAATAGCCTGTAAAACCATTCTAGATCATTACCTGGCAATAGCCTGTAAAACCATTCTAGATCATTACCTGGCAATAGCCTGTAAAACCATTCTAGATCATTACCTGGCAATAGCCTGTAAAACCATTCTACAACATTACCTGGCAATAGCCTGTAAAACCATTCTAGATCATTACCTGGCAATAGCCTGTAAAACCCTTCTACAACATTACCTGCCAATAGCCTGTAAAACCATTCTAGATCACTACCTGGCAATAGCCTGTAAAACCATTCTAGAACATTACCTGGCAATAGCCTGTAAAACCATTCTACAACATTACCTGGCAATAGCCTGTAAAACCATTCTACAACATTACCTGGCAATAGCCTGTAAAACCATTCTACAACATTACCTGGCAATAGCCTGTAAAACCCTTCTAGAACATTACCTGGCAATAGCCTGTAAAACCATTCTAGAACATTACCTGGCAATAGCCTGTAAAACCATTCTACAACATTACCTGGCAATAGCCTGTAAAACCATTCTAGATCATTACCTGGCAATAGCCTGTAAAACCATTCTACAACATTACCTGGCAATAGCCTGTAAAACCCTTCTACAACATTACCTGGCAATAACCTGTAAAACCCTTCTACAACATTACCTGGCAATAGCCTGTAAAACCATTCTAGATCATTACCTGGCAATAGCCTGTAAAACTCTTCTAGATCATTACCTGGCAATAGCCTGTAAAACCATTCTAGAACATTACCTGGCAATAGCCTGTAAAACCATTCTAGAACATTACCTGGCAATAGCCTGTAAAGCCATTCTAGATCATTACCTGGCAATAGCCTGTAAAACCATTCTAGATCATTACCTGGCAATAGCCTGTAAAACCATTCTAGATCATTACCTGGCAATAGCCTGTAAAACCATTCTACAACATTACCTGGCGATAGCCTGTAAAACCATTCTACAACATTACCTGGCGATAGCCTGTAAAACTCTTCCACAACATTACCTGGCAATAGCCTGTAAAACCATTCTAGAACATTACCTGGCAATAGCCTGTAAAACCATTCTAGAACATTACCTGGCAATAGCCTGTAAAACCCTTCTACAACATTACTTGGCAATAGCCTGTAAAACTCTTCTAGAACATTACCTGGCAATAGCCTGTAAAACCATTCTAGATCATTACCTGGCAATAGCCTGTAAAACCCTTCTACAACATTACCTGGCAATAGCCTGTAAAACCATTCTAGATCATTACCTGGCAATAGCCTGTAAAACCATTCTAGAACATTACCTGGCAATAGCCTGTAAAACCCTTCTACAACATTACCTGGCAATAGCCTGTAAAACCCTTCTAGAACATTACCTGGCAATAGCCTGTAAAACCCTTCTAGAACATTACCTGGCAATAGCCTGTAAAACCATTCTAGATCATTACCTGGCGATAGCCTGTAAAACCATTCTACAACATTACCTGGCAATAGCCTGTAAAACCATTCTACAACATTACCTGGCAATAGCCTGTAAAACCATTCTAGAACATTACCTGGCAATAGCCTGTAAAACCATTCTAGAACATTACTTGGCAATAGCCTGTAAAACTCTTCTAGAACATTACCTGGCAATAGCCTGTAAAACCATTCTAGATCATTACCTGGCAATAGCCTGTAAAACCCTTCTACAACATTACCTGCCAATAGCCTGTAAAACCATTCTAGATCATTACCTGGCAATAGCCTGTAAAACCATTCTAGAACATTACCTGGCAATAGCCTGTAAAACCATTCTAGATCATTACCTGCCAATAGCCTGTAAAACCCTTCTACAACATTACCTGCCAATAGCCTGTAAAACCATTCTAGATCACTACCTGGCAATAGCCTGTAAAACCATTCTAGAACATTACCTGGCAATAGCCTGTAAAACCATTCTACAACATTACCTGGCAATAGCCTGTAAAACCATTCTACAACATTACCTGGCAATAGCCTGTAAAACCATTCTACAACATTACCTGGGCAATAGCCTGTAAAACCCTTCTAGAACATTACCTGGCAATAGCCTGTAAAACCATTCTAGAACATTACCTGGCAATAGCCTGTAAAACCATTCTAGATCATTACCTGGCAATAGCCTGTAAAACCATTCTAGATCATTACCTGGCAATAGCCTGTAAAACTCTTCTAGAACATTACCTGGCAATAGCCTGTAAAACCATTCTACAACATTACCTGGCAATAGCCTGTAAAACCATTCTACAACATTACTTGGCAATAGCCTGTAAAACCATTCTACAACATTACCTGGCAATAGCCTGTAAAACCATTCTAGATCATTACCTGGCAATAGCCTGTAAAACCATTCTAGATCATTACCTGGCAATAGCCTGTAAAACCCTTCTAGAACATTACCTGGCAATAGCCTGTAAAACCATTCTAGATCATTACCTGGCAATAGCCTGTAAAACCATTCTAGATCATTACCTGGCAATAGCCTGTAAAACCATTGTAGATCATTACCTGGCAATAGCCTGTAAAACCATTCTTACAACATTACCTGGCAATAACCTGTAAAACCATTCTAGATCATTACCTGGCAATAGCCTGTAAAACCATTCTAGAACATTACCTGGCAATAGCCTGTAAAACCATTCTAGAACATTACCTGGCAATAGCCTGTAAAACCATTCTAGAACATTACCTGGCAATAACCTGTAAAACCATTCTAGATCATTACCTGGCAATAGCCTGTAAAACCATTCTACAACATTACCTGCCAATAGCCTGTAAAACCCTTCTACAACATTACCTGGCAATAGCCTGTAAAACTCTTCTAGATCATTACCTGGCAATAGCCTGTAAAACCATTGTAGATCATTACCTGGCAATAGCCTGTAAAACCATTCTAGATCATTACCTGGCAATAGCCTGTAAAACCATTCTAGAACATTACCTGGCAATAGCCTGTAAAACCATTCTACAACATTACCTGGCAATAGCCTGTAAAACCATTCTAGATCATTACCTGCCAATAGCCTGTAAAACCCTTCTACAACATTACCTGGCAATAGCCTGTAAAACTCTTCTAGATCATTACCTGGCAATAGCCTGTAAAACCATTGTAGATCATTACCTGGCAATAGCCTGTAAAACCATTCTAGATCATTACCTGGCAATAGCCTGTAAAACCATTCTAGATCATTACCTGGCAATAGCCTGTAAAACCATTCTAGATCATTACCTGGCAATAGCCTGTAAAACCCTTCTACAACATTACCTGGCAATAGCCTGTAAAACCATTCTAGATCATTACCTGGCAATAGCCTGTAAAACCCTTCTACAACATTACCTGGCAATAGCCTGTAAAACCATTCTAGAACATTACCTGGCAATAGCCTGTAAAACCATTCTACAACATTACCTGGCAATAGCCTGTAAAACCATTCTAGATCATTACCTGGCAATAGCCTGTAAAACCATTCTACAACATTACCTGGCAATAGCCTGTAAAACCATTCTAGATCATTACCTGCCAATAGCCTGTAAAACCCTTCTACAACATTACCTGGCAATAGCCTGTAAAACCATTCTACAACATTACCTGGCAATAGCCTGTAAAACCATTCTAGATCATTACCTGCCAATAGCCTGTAAAACACTTCTACAACATTACTTGGCAATAGCCTGTAAAACCATTCTAGATCATTACCTGGCAATAGCCTGTAAAACCCTTCTACAACATTACCTGGCAATAGCCTGTAAAACCATTCTAGATCATTACCTGGCAATAGCCTGTAAAACCATTCTAGAACATTACCTGGCAATAGCCTGTAAAACCCTTCTACAACATTACCTGGCAATAGCCTGTAAAACCATTCTACAACATTACCTGGCAATAGCCTGTAAAACCATTCTAGATCATTACCTGGCAATAGCCTGTAAAACCATTCTAGAACATTACCTGGCAATAGCCTGTAAAACCATTCTACAACATTACCTGGCAATAGCCTGTAAAACCATTCTAGATCATTACCTGCCAATAGCCTGTAAAACCCTTCTACAACATTACTTGGCAATAGCCTGTAAAACCATTCTAGAACATTACCTGGCAATAGCCTGTAAAACCATTCTAGATCATTACCTGGCAATAGCCTGTAAAACCATTCTAGATCATTACCTGGCAATAGCCTGTAAAACCCTTCTACAACATTACCTGGCAATAGCCTGTAAAACCATTCTAGAACATTACCTGGCAATAGCCTGTAAAACCATTCTAGATCATTACCTGGCAATAGCCTGTAAAACCCTTCTACAACATTACCTGGCAATAGCCTGTAAAACCATTCTAGAACATTACCTGGCAATAGCCTGTAAAACCATTCTAGATCATTACCTGGCAATAGCCTGTAAAACCATTCTAGATCATTACCTGGCAATAGCCTGTAAAACCATTCTAGATCATTACCTGGCAATAGCCTGTAAAACCATTCTACAACATTACCTGGCAATAGCCTGTAAAACCATTCTAGATCATTACCTGGCAATAGCCTGTAAAACCATTCTAGAACATTACCTGGCAATAGCCTGTAAAACCATTCTACAACATTACCTGGCAATAGCCTGTAAAACCATTCTACAACATTACCTGGCGATAGCCTGTAAAACCATTCTACAACATTACCTGGCAATAGCCTGTAAAACCATTCTAGATCATTACCTGGCAATAGCCTGTAAAACCACTCTAGAACATTACCTGGCAATAGCCTGTAAAACCATTCTAGATCATTACCTGGCAATAGCCTGTAAAACCCTTCTACAACATTACCTGGCAATAGCCTGTAAAACCATTCTAGAACATTACCTGGCAATAGCCTGTAAAACCATTCTAGATCATTACCTGGCAATAGCCTGTAAAACCCTTCTAGAACATTACCTGGCAATAGCCTGTAAAACCCTTCTAGATCATTACCTGGCAATAGCCTGTAAAACCCTTCTACAACATTACCTGGCAATAGCCTGTAAAACCATTCTAGAACATTACCTGGCAATAGCCTGTAAAACCATTCTAGAACATTACCTGGCAATAGCCTGTAAAACCATTCTAGATCATTACCTGCCAATAGCCTGTAAAACCCTTCTACAACATTACTTGGCAATAGCCTGTAAAACCATTCTAGATCATTACCTGGCAATAGCCTGTAAAACCCTTCTACAACATTACCTGGCAATAGCCTGTAAAACCATTCTAGATCATTACCTGGCAATAGCCTGTAAAACCATTCTAGAACATTACCTGGCAATAGCCTGTAAAACCCTTCTACAACATTACCTGGCAATAGCCTGTAAAACCATTCTAGATCATTACCTGCCAATAGCCTGTAAAACCCTTCTACAACATTACTTGGCAATAGCCTGTAAAACCATTCTAGAACATTACCTGGCAATAGCCTGTAAAACCATTCTAGAACATTACCTGGCAATAGCCTGTAAAACCCTTCTACAACATTACCTGGCAATAGCCTGTAAAACCATTCTAGATCACTACCTGGCAATAGCCTGTAAAACCATTCTAGATCATTACCTGGCAATAGCCTGTAAAACCCTTCTACAACATTACCTGGCAATAGCCTGTAAAACCATTCTAGAACATTACCTGGCAATAGCCTGTAAAACCATTCTAGATCATTACCTGGCAATAGCCTGTAAAACCCTTCTACAACATTACCTGGCAATAGCCTGTAAAACCATTCTAGAACATTACCTGGCAATAGCCTGTAAAACCATTCTAGATCATTACCTGGCAATAGCCTGTAAAACCCTTCTACAACATTACCTGGCAATAGCCTGTAAAACCATTCTAGATCATTACCTGGCAATAGCCTGTAAAACCATTCTAGAACATTACATGGCAATAGCCTGTAAAACCATTCTAGAACATTACCTGGCAATAGCCTGTAAAACCATTCTAGATCATTACCTGCCAATAGCCTGTAAAACCCTTCTACAACATTACCTGGCAATAGCCTGTAAAACCATTCTAGATCATTACCTGGCAATAGCCTGTAAAACCATTCTAGATCATTACCTGGCAATAGCCTGTAAAACCATTCTAGATCATTACCTGGCAATAGCCTGTAAAACCATTCTAGATCATTACCTGGCAATAGCCTGTAAAACCATTCTACAACATTACCTGGCAATAGCCTGTAAAACCATTCTAGAACATTACCTGGCAATAGCCTGTAAAACCATTCTAGAACATTACCTGGCAATAGCCTGTAAAACCATTCTAGAACATTACCTGGCAATAGCCTGTAAAACCCTTCTAGATCATTACCTGGCAATAGCCTGTAAAACCCTTCTACAACATTACCTGGCAATAGCCTGTAAAACCATTCTAGATCATTACCTGGCAATAGCCTGTAAAACCATTCTAGATCATTACCTGGCAATAGCCTGTAAAACCATTCTAGATCATTACCTGGCAATAGCCTGTAAAACCCTTCTACAACATTACCTGGCAATAGCCTGTAAAACCCTTCTACAACATTACCTGGCAATAGCCTGTAAAACCCTTCTACAACATTACCTGGCAATAGCCTGTAAAACCATTCTACAACATTACCTGGCAATAGCCTGTAAAACCATTCTAGATCATTACCTGGCAATAGCCTGTAAAACCCTTCTACAACATTACCTGGCAATAGCCTGTAAAACCATTCTAGATCATTACCTGGCAATAGCCTGTAAAACCATTCTAGATCATTACCTGGCAATAGCCTGTAAAACCATTCTACAACATTACCTGGCAATAGCCTGTAAAACCATTCTACAACATTACCTGGCAATAGCCTGTAAAACCATTCTAGATCATTACCTGCCAATAGCCTGTAAAACCCTTCTACAACATTACCTGGCAATAGCCTGTAAAACCATTCTAGATCATTACCTGGCAATAGCCTGTAAAACCATTCTACAACATTACCTGGCAATAGCCTGTAAAACCATTCTACAACATTACCTGGCAATAGCCTGTAAAACCATTCTAGATCATTACCTGGCAATAGCCTGTAAAACCATTCTAGATCATTACCTGGCAATAGCCTGTAAAACCATTCTACAACATTACCTGGCAATAGCCTGTAAAACCATTCTACAACATTACCTGGCAATAGCCTGTAAAACCATTCTACAACATTACCTGGCAATAGCCTGTAAAACCATTCTAGATCATTACCTGGCAATAGCCGTGTAAAACCATTCTAGATCATTACCTGGCAATAGCCTGTAAAACTCTTCTAGATCATTACCTCCGCAATAGCCTGTAAAACCATTCTACAACATTACCTGGCAATAGCCTGTAAAACCCTTCTACAACATTACCTGGCAATAGCCTGTAAAACCATTCTAGAACATTACCTGGCAATAGCCTGTAAAACCATTCTAGATCATTACCTGGCAATAGCCTGTAAAACCATTCTAGATCATTACCTGGCAATAGCCTGTAAAACTCTTCTAGATCATTACCTGGCAATAGCCTGTAAAACCATTCTAGATCATTACCTGGCAATAGCCTGTAAAACCATTCTAGAACATTACCTGGCAATAGCCTGTAAAACCATTCTAGATCATTACCTGGCAATAGCCTGTAAAACCATTCTAGATCATTACCTGGCAATAGCCTGTAAAACCATTCTACAACATTACCTGGCAATAGCCTGTAAAACCCTTCTACAACATTACCTGGCAATAGCCTGTAAAACCATTCTACAACATTACCTGGCAATAGTCTGTAAAACCATTCTAGATCATTACCTGGCAATAGCCTGTAAAACCATTCTAGAACATTACCTGGCAATAGCCTGTAAAACCATTCTAGATCATTACCTGGCAATAGCCTGTAAAACCATTCTAGATCATTACCTGGCAATAGCCTGTAAAACTCTTCTAGATCATTACCTGGCAATAGCCTGTAAAACCATTCTAGAACATTACCTGGCAATAGCCTGTAAAACCATTCTAGATCATTACCTGGGCAATAGCCTGTAAAACCATTCTAGATCATTACCTGGCAATAGCCTGTAAAACTCTTCTACTACATTACCTGGCAATAGCCTGTAAAACCCTTCTACAACATTACCTGGCAATAGCCTGTAAAACCATTCTAGATCATTACCTGGCAATAGCCTGTAAAACCATTCTAGAACATTACCTGGCAATAGCCTGTAAAACCATTCTAGAACATTACCTGGCAAAAGCCTGTAAAACCCTTCTACAACATTACCTGGCAATAGCCTGTAAAACCATTCTAGATCATTACCTGGCAATAGCCTGTAAAACCCTTCTACAACATTACCTGGCAATAGCCTGTAAAACCCTTCTAGATCATTACCTGGCAATAGCCTGTAAAACCCTTCTACAACATTACCTGGCAATAGCCTGTAAAACCATTCTAGAACATTACCTGCCAATAGCCTGTAAAACCCTTCTACAACATTACTTGGCAATAGCCTGTAAAACCATTCTAGATCATTACCTGGCAATAGCCTGTAAAACCCTTCTACAACATTACCTGGCAATAGCCTGTAAAACCATTCTAGAACATTACCTGGCAATAGCCTGTAAAACCATTCTACAACATTACCTGGCAATAGCCTGTAAAACCATTCTAGATCATTACCTGGCAATAGCCTGTAAAACCCTTCTACAACATTACCTGGCAATAGCCTGTAAAACCATTCTAGAACATTACCTGGCAATAGCCTGTAAAACCATTCTACAACATTACCTGGCAATAGCCTGTAAAACCATTCTAGATCATTACCTGGCAATAGCCTGTAAAACCATTCTACAACATTACCTGGCAATAGCCTGTAAAACCATTCTAGATCATTACCTGGCAATAGCCTGTAAAACCCTTCTACAACATTACCTGGCAATAGCCTGTAAAACCATTCTAGATCATTACCTGGCAATAGCCTGTAAAACTCTTCTAGATCATTACCTGGCAATAGCCTGTAAAACCATTCTAGAACATTACCTGGCAATAGCCTGTAAAACCCTTCTACAACATTACCTGGCAATAGCCTGTAAAACCATTCTAGATCATTACCTGCCAATAGCCTGTAAAACCATTCTACAACATTACCTGGCAATAGCCTGTAAAACTCTTCTAGATCATTACCTGGCAATAGCCTGTAAAACCATTCTAGATCATTACCTGCCAATAGCCTGTAAAACCCTTCTACAACATTACCTGGCAATAGCCTGTAAAACCATTCTACAACATTACCTGGCAATAGCCTGTAAAACCATTCTACAACATTACCTGGCAATAGCCTGTAAAACCATTCTAGATCATTACCTGGCAATAGCCTGTAAAACCATTCTAGATCATTACCTGCCAATAGCCTGTAAAACCCTTCTACAACATTACCTGGCAATAGCCTGTAAAACCCTTCTAGATCATTACCTGCCAATAGCCTGTAAAACCCTTCTACAACATTACCTGGCAATAGCCTGTAAAACTCTTCTAGATCATTACCTGGCAATAGCCTGTAAAACCATTCTAGAACATTACCTGGCAATAGCCTGTAAAACCATTCTAGATCATTACCTGCCAATAGCCTGTAAAACCATTCTACAACATTACCTGGCAATAGCCTGTAAAACCATTCTAGATCATTACCTGCCAATAGCCTGTAAAACCCTTCTACAACATTACCTGGCAATAGCCTGTAAAACCATTCTAGATCATTACCTGGCAATAGCCTGTAAAACCATTCTACAACATTACCTGGCAATAGCCTGTAAAACCATTCTAGATCATTACCTGCCAATAGCCTGTAAAACCCTTCTACAACATTACTTGGCAATAGCCTGTAAAACCATTCTAGATCATTACCTGGCAATAGCCTGTAAAACCCTTCTACAACATTACCTGGCAATAGCCTGTAAAACCATTCTAGATCATTACCTGGCAATAGCCTGTAAAACCATTCTAGAACATTACCTGGCAATAGCCTGTAAAACCCTTCTACAACATTACCTGGCAATAGCCTGTAAAACCATTCTACAACATTACCTGGCAATAGCCTGTAAAACCATTCTAGATCATTACCTGGCAATAGCCTGTAAAACCATTCTAGAACATTACCTGGCAATAGCCTGTAAAACCATTCTACAACATTACCTGGCAATAGCCTGTAAAACCATTCTAGATCATTACCTGCCAATAGCCTGTAAAACCCTTCTACAACATTACTTGGCAATAGCCTGTAAAACCATTCTAGAACATTACCTGGCAATAGCCTGTAAAACCATTCTAGATCATTACCTGGCAATAGCCTGTAAAACCATTCTAGATCATTACCTGGCAATAGCCTGTAAAACCCTTCTACAACATTACCTGGCAATAGCCTGTAAAACCATTCTAGAACATTACCTGGCAATAGCCTGTAAAACCATTCTAGATCATTACCTGGCAATAGCCTGTAAAACCCTTCTACAACATTACCTGGGCAATAGCCTGTAAACCATTCTAGAACATTACCTGGCAATAGCCTGTAAACCATTCTAGATCATTACCTGGCAATAGCCTGTAAAACCATTTCTAGAACATTACCTGGCAATAGCCTGTAAAACCATTCTAGATCATTACCTGGCAATAGCCTGTAAAACCCTTCTACAACATTACCTGGCAATAGCCTGTAAAACTCTTCTAGATCATTACCTGGCAATAGCCTGAAAAACCATTCTAGATCATTACCTGGCAATAGCCTGTAAAACCATTCTAGATCATTACCTGGCAATAGCCTGTAAAACCATTCTAGAACATTACCTGGCAATAGCCTGTAAAACCATTCTACAACATTACCTGGCAATAGCCTGTAAAACCATTCTACAACATTACCTGCCAATAGCCTGTAAAACCCTTCTACAACATTACCTGGCAATAGCCTGTAAAACTCTTCTACAACATTACCTGGCAATAGCCTGTAAAACCATTCTAGAACATTACCTGGCAATAGCCTGTAAAACCATTCTAGATCATTACCTGGCAATAGCCTGTAAAACCATTCTAGATCATTACCTGGCAATAGCCTGTAAAACCATTGTAGATCATTACCTGGCAATAGCCTGTAAAACCATTCTAGAACATTACCTGGCAATAGCCTGTAAAACCATTCTAGAACATTACCTGGCAATAGCCTGTAAAACCATTCTAGATCATTACCTGGCAATAGCCTGTAAAACCATTCTAGATCATTACCTGGCAATAGCCTGTAAAACCATTGTAGATCATTACCTGGCAATAGCCTGTAAAACCATTCTAGAACATTACCTGGCAATAGCCTGTAAAACCATTCTAGAACATTACCTGGCAATAACCTGTAAAACCATTCTAGATCATTACCTGGCAATAGCCTGTAAAACCATTCTACAACATTACCTGCCAATAGCCTGTAAAACCCTTCTACAACATTACCTGGCAATAGCCTGTAAAACTCTTCTAGATCATTACCTGGCAATAGCCTGTAAAACCATTGTAGATCATTACCTGCAATAGCCTGTAAAACCATTCTAGATCATTACCTGCATAGCCTGTAAACCATTCTAGACATTACCTGGCGATAGCCTGTAAAACCATTCTAGAACATTACCTGCCAATAGCCTGTAAAACCCTTCTACAACATTACTTGGCAATAGCCTGTAAAACCATTCTAGATCATTACCTGGCAATAGCCTGTAAAACCCTTCTACAACATTACCTGGCAATAGCCTGTAAAACCATTCTAGAACATTACCTGGCAATAGCCTGTAAAACCATTCTACAACATTACCTGGCAATAGCCTGTAAAACCATTCTAGATCATTACCTGGCAATAGCCTGTAAAACCATTCTACAACATTACCTGGCAATAGCCTGTAAAACCATTCTAGATCATTACCTGCCAATAGCCTGTAAAACCCTTCTACAACATTACCTGGCAATAGCCTGTAAAACCATTCTACAACATTACCTGGCAATAGCCTGTAAAACCATTCTAGATCATTACCTGCCAATAGCCTGTAAAACCCTTCTACAACATTACTTGGCAATAGCCTGTAAAACCATTCTAGATCATTACCTGGCAATAGCCTGTAAAACCCTTCTACAACATTACCTGGCAATAGCCTGTAAAACCATTCTAGATCATTACCTGGCAATAGCCTGTAAAACCATTCTAGAACATTACCTGGCAATAGCCTGTAAAACCCTTCTACAACATTACCTGGCAATAGCCTGTAAAACCATTCTACAACATTACCTGGCAATAGCCTGTAAAACCATTCTAGATCATTACCTGGCAATAGCCTGTAAAACCATTCTAGAACATTACCTGGCAATAGCCTGTAAAACCATTCTACAACATTACCTGGCAATAGCCTGTAAAACCATTCTAGATCATTACCTGCCAATAGCCTGTAAAACCCTTCTACAACATTACTTGGCAATAGCCTGTAAAACCATTCTAGAACATTACCTGGCAATAGCCTGTAAAACCATTCTAGATCATTACCTGGCAATAGCCTGTAAAACCCTTCTACAACATTACCTGGCAATAGCCTGTAAAACCATTCTAGAACATTACCTGGCAATAGCCTGTAAAACCATTCTAGATCATTACCTGGCAATAGCCTGTAAAACCCTTCTACAACATTACCTGGCAATAGCCTGTAAAACCATTCTAGAACATTACCTGGCAATAGCCTGTAAAACCATTCTAGATCATTACCTGGCAATAGCCTGTAAAACCATTCTACAACATTACCTGGCAATAGCCTGTAAAACCATTCTAGATCATTACCTGGCAATAGCCTGTAAAACCATTCTACAACATTACCTGGCAATAGCCTGTAAAACCATTCTAGATCATTACCTGGCAATAGCCTGTAAAACCATTCTAGAACATTACCTGGCAATAGCCTGTAAAACCATTCTACAACATTACCTGGCAATAGCCTGTAAAACCATTCTACAACATTACCTGGCGATAGCCTGTAAAACCATTCTACAACATTACCTGGCAATAGCCTGTAAAACCATTCTAGATCATTACCTGGCAATAGCCTGTAAAACCACTCTAGAACATTACCTGGCAATAGCCTGTAAAACCATTCTAGATCATTACCTGGCAATAACCTGTAAAACCATTCTAGATCATTACCTGGCAATAGCCTGTAAAACCATTCTACAACATTACCTGGCAATAGCCTGTAAAACCATTCTAGATCATTACCTGGCAATAGCCTGTAAAACCATTCTACAACATTACCTGGCAATAGCCTGTAAAACCATTCTAGATCATTACCTGGCAATAGCCTGTAAAACCATTCTACAACATTACCTGGCAATAGCCTGTAAAACCATTCTAGATCATTACCTGGCAATAGCCTGTAAAACCATTCTAGATCATTACCTGGCAATAGCCTGTAAAACCATTCTACAACATTACCTGGCAATAGCCTGTAAAACCATTCTACAACATTACCTGGCAATAACCTGTAAAACCATTCTACAACATTACCTGGCAATAGCCTGTAAAACCATTCTACAACATTACCTGGCAATAGCCTGTAAAACTCTTCTAGATCATTACCTGGCAATAGCCTGTAAAACCATTCTAGAACATTACCTGGCAATAGCCTGTAAAACCATTCTACAACATTACCTGGCAATAGCCTGTAAAACCATTCTAGAACATTACCTGGCAATAGCCTGTAAAACCATTCTACAACATTACCTGCCAATAGCCTGTAAAACCATTCTAGATCATTACCTGGCAATAGCCTGTAAAACCATTCTAGAACATTACCTGGCAATAGCCTGTAAAACCATTCTAGATCATTACCTGGCAATAGCCTGTAAAACCATTCTAGAACATTACCTGGCAATAGCCTGTAAAACTCTTCTAGATCATTACCTGGCAATAGCCTGTAAAACCATTCTAGAACATTACCTGGCAATAGCCTGTAAAACCATTCTACAACATTACCTGGCAATAGCCTGTAAAACCATTCTACAACATTACCTGGCAATAACCTGTAAAACCATTCTACAACATTACCTGGCAATAGCCTGTAAAACCATTCTACAACATTACCTGGCAATAGCCTGTAAAACTCTTCTAGATCATTACCTGGCAATAGCCTGTAAAACCATTCTAGAACATTACCTGGCAATAGCCTGTAAAACCATTCTAGATCATTACCTGGCAATAGCCTGTAAAACCATTCTAGAACATTACCTGGCAATAGCCTGTAAAACCATTCTAGATCATTACCTGGCAATAGCCTGTAAAACCATTCTACAACATTACCTGGCAATAGCCTGTAAAACCCTTCTACAACATTACCTGGCAATAGCCTGTAAAACCATTCTAGAACATTACCTGGCAATAGCCTGTAAAACCATTCTAGATCATTACCTGGCAATAGCCTGTAAAACCATTCTAGAACATTACCTGGCAATAGCCTGTAAAACCATTCTAGATCATTACCTGGCAATAGCCTGTAAAACCATTCTAGAACATTACCTGGCAATAGCCTGTAAAACCATTCTAGATCATTACCTGGCAATAGCCTGTAAAACCCTTCTACAACATTACCTGGCAATAGCCTGTAAAACCATTCTAGATCATTACCTGGCAATAGCCTGTAAAACCTTTCTAGAACATTACCTGGCAATAGCCTGTAAAACCATTCTACAACATTACCTGGCAATAGCCTGTAAAACCATTCTAGAACATTACCTGGCAATAGCCTGTAAAACCATTCTACAACATTACCTGGCAATAGCCTGTAAAACCATTCTAGAACATTACCTGGCAATAGCCTGTAAAACCATTCTACAACATTACCTGGCAATAGCCTGTAAAACCATTCTACAACATTACCTGGCAATAGCCTGTAAAACCATTCTAGAACATTACCTGGCAATAGCCTGTAAAACCATTCTAGAATCATTACCTGGCAATAGCCTGTAAAACCATTCTAGATCATTACCTGGCAATAGCCTGTAAAACCATTCTAGAACATTACCTGGCAATAGCCTGTAAAACCATTCTAGATCATTACCTGGCAATAGCCTGTAAAACCATTCTAGATCATTACCTGGCAATAGCCTGTAAAACCATTCTACAACATTACCTGGCAATAGCCTGTAAAACCATTCTAGATCATTACCTGGCAATAGCCTGTAAAACCATTCTACAACATTACCTGGCAATAGCCTGTAAAACCCTTCTACAACATTACCTGGCAATAACCTGTAAAACCCTTCTACAACATTACCTGGCAATAGCCTGTAAAACCATTCTAGAACATTACCTGGCAATAGCCTGTAAAACCATTCTAGAACATTACCTGGCAATAGCCTGTAAAACCATTCTAGAACATTACCTGGCAATAGCCTGTAAAACCATTCTAGATCATTACCTGGCAATAGCCTGTAAAACCATTCTACAACATTACCTGGCAATAGCCTGTAAAACCATTCTAGATCAGTACCTGGCAATAGCCTGTAAAACCATTCTACAACATTACCTGGCAATAGCCTGTAAAACCCTTCTACAACATTACCTGGCAATAACCTGTAAAACCCTTCTACAACATTACCTGGCAATAGCCTGTAAAACTCTTCTAGAACATTACCTGGCAATAGCCTGTAAAACCATTCTAGATCATTACCTGGCAATAGCCTGTAAAACCATTCTACAACATTACCTGGCAATAGCCTGTAAAACCATTCTACAACATTACCTGGCAATAGCCTGTAAAACCATTCTACAACATTACCTGGCAATAGCCTGTAAAACCATTCTACAACATTACCTGGCAATAGCCTGTAAAACCATTCTAGATCATTACCTGGCAATAGCCTGTAAAACCATTCTACAACATTACCTGGCAATAGCCTGTAAAACCATTCTACAACATTACCTGGCAATAGCCTGTAAAACCCTTCTAGAACATTAACTGGCAATAGCCTGTAAAACCATTCTAGAACATTACCTGGCAATAGCCTGTAAAACCATTCTACAACATTACCTGGCAATAGCCTGTAAAACCATTCTACAACATTACCTGGCAATAGCCTGTAAAACCATTCTACAACATTACCTGGCAATAGCCTGTAAAACCATTCTACAACATTACCTGGCAATAGCCTGTAAAACCATTGTACAACATTACCTGGCAATAGCCTGTAAAACCATTCTACAACATTACCTGGCAATAGCCTGTAAAACCATTCTAGATCATTACCTGGCAATAGCCTGTAAAACCATTCTACAACATTACCTGGCAATAGCCTGTAAAACCATTCTAGAACATTACCTGGCAATAGCCTGTAAAACCATTCTAGAACATTACCTGGCAATAGCCTGTAAAACCATTCTAGAACATTACCTGGCAATAGCCTGTAAAACCATTCTAGATCATTACCTGGCAATAGCCTGTAAAACCATTCTACAACATTACCTGGCAATAGCCTGTAAAACCATTCTAGAACATTACCTGGCAATAGCCTGTAAAACCATTCTACAACATTACCTGGCAATAGCCTGTAAAACTATTCTACAACATTACCTGGCAATAGCCTGTAAAACCATTCTACAACATTACCTGGCAATAGCCTGTAAAACTATTCTAGATCATTACCTGGCAATAGCCTGTAAAACCATTCTACAACATTACCTGGCAATAGCCTGTAAAACCATTCTAGAACATTACCTGGCAATAGCCTGTAAAACCATTCTACAACATTACCTGGCAATAGCCTGTAAAACCATTCTAGATCATTACCTGGCAATAGCCTGTAAAACCATTCTACAACATTACCTGGCAATAGCCTGTAAAACCCTTCTACAACATTACCTGGCAATAGCCTGTAAAACCATTCTAGATCATTACCTGGCAATAGCCTGTAAAACCATTCTAGAACATTACCTGGCAATAGCCTGTAAAACCATTCTACAACATTACCTGGCAATAGCCTGTAAAACCATTCTAGATCATTACCTGGCAATAGCCTGTAAAACCATTCTAGATCATTACCTGGCAATAGCCTGTAAAACCCTTCTACAACATTACCTGGCAATAGCCTGTAAAACCCTTCTACAACATTACCTGGCAATAGCCTGTAAAACCATTCTAGATCATTACCTGGCAATAGCCTGTAAAACCATTCTACAACATTACCTGGCAATAGCCTGTAAAACCATTCTAGATCATTACCTGGCAATAGCCTGTAAAACCATTCTACAACATTACCTGGCAATAGCCTGTAAAACCATTCTACAACATTACCTGGCAATAGCCTGTAAAACCATTCTACAACATTACCTGGCAATAGCCTGTAAAACCATTCTAGATCATTACCTGGCAATAGCCTGTAAAACCATTCTACAACATTACCTGGCAATAGCCTGTAAAACCATTCTACAGCATTACCTGGCAATAGCCTGTAAAACCATTCTAGAACATTACTTGGCAATAGCCTGTAAAACCATTCTACAACATTACCTGGCAATAGCCTGTAAAACCATTCTAGATCATTACCTGGCAATAGCCTGTAAAACCATTCTACAACATTACCTGGCAATAGCCTGTAAAACCATTCTAGAACATTACCTGGCAATAGCCTGTAAAACCCTTCTACAACATTACCTGGCAATAGCCTGTAAAACCATTCTAGATCATTACCTGGCAATAGCCTGTAAAACCATTCTACAACATTACCTGGCAATAGCCTGTAAAACCATTCTAGATCATTACCTGGCAATAGCCTGTAAAACCATTCTAGAACATTACCTGGCAATAGCCTGTAAAACCATTCTAGAACATTACTTGGCAATAGCCTGTAAAACCATTCTACAACATTACCTGGCAATAGCCTGTAAAACCCTTCTACAACATTACCTGGCAATAGCCTGTAAAACCATTCTAGATCATTACCTGGCAATAGCCTGTAAAACCATTCTAGAACATTACCTGGCGATAGCCTGTAAAACTCTTCTACAACATTACCTGGCAATAGCCTGTAAAACCATTCTAGATCATTACCTGGCAATAGCCTGTAAAACTCTTCTACAACATCACCTGGCAATAGCCTGTAAAGCTATTCTACAACATTACCTGGCAATAGCCTGTAAAACCATTCTACAACATTACCTGGCAATAGCCTGTAAAAACCTTCTAGAACATTACCTGGCAATAGCCTGTAAAACCATTCTAGATCATTACCTGGCAATAGCCTGTAAAACCCTTCTACAACATTACCTGGCAATAGCCTGTAAAACCATTCTACAACATTACCTGGCAATAGCCTGTAAAACCCTTCTAGATCATTACCTGGCAATAGCCTGTAAAACTCTTCTAGAACATTACCTGGCAATAGCCTGTAAAACCATTCTAGATCATTACCTGGCAATAGCCTGTAAAACCCTTCTACAACATTACCTGGCAATAGCCTGTAAAACCATTCTACAACATTACCTGGCAATAGCCTGTAAAACTCTTCTAGAACATTACCTGGCAATAGCCTGTAAAACCATTCTAGATCATTACCTGGCAATAGCCTGTAAAACCATTCTAGAACATTACCTGGCAATAGCCTGTAAAACCATTCTAGAACATTACCTGGGCAATAGCCTGTAAAACCATTCTAGATCATTACCTGGCAATAGCCTGTAAAACCATTCTAGATCATTACCTGGCAATAGCCTGTAAAACCATTCTAGAACATTACCTGGCAATAGCCTGTAAAACTCTTCTAGAACATTACCTGGCAATAGCCTGTAAAACCATTCTAGATCATTACTTGGCAATAGCCTGTAAAACCATTCTAGATCATTACCTGGCAATAGCCTGTAAAACCCTTCTAGATCATTACCTGGCAATAGCCTGTAAAACCATTCTAGATCATTACTTGGCAATAGCCTGTAAAACCATTCTAGATCATTACCTGGCAATAGCCTGTAAAACCATTCTAGATCATTACTTGGCAATAGCCTGTAAAACCATTCTAGATCATTACCTGGCAATAGCCTGTAAAACCATTCTAGATCATTACCTGGCAATAGCCTGTAAAACCATTCTACAACATTACCTGGCAATAGCCTGTAAAACCATTGTAGATCATTACCTGGCAATAGCCTGTAAAACCATTCTACAACATTACCTGGCAATAGCCTGTAAAACCATTGTAGATCATTACCTGGCAATAGCCTGTAAAACCATTCTAGATCATTACCTGGCAATAGCCTGTAAAACCATTCTACAACATTACCTGGCAATAGCCTGTAAAACCATTCTAGATCATTACCTGGCAATAGCCTGTAAAACCATTCTACAACATTACCTGGCAATAGCCTGTAAAACCATTCTAGATCATTACCTGGCAATAGCCTGTAAAACCATTCTAGATCATTACCTGGCAATAGCCTGTAAAACCATTCTAGAACATTACCTGGCAATAGCCTGTAAAACCATTCTAGAACATTACCTGGCAATAGCCTGTAAAACCATTCTAGAACATTACCTGGCAATAGCCTGTAAAACCCTTCTAGATCATTACCTGGCAATAGCCTGTAAAACCATTCTACAACATTACCTGGCAATAGCCTGTAAAACCATTCTAGAACATTACTTGGCAATAGCCTGTAAAACCATTCTAGATCATTACCTGGCAATAGCCTGTAAAACCATTCTAGATCATTACCTGGCAATAGCCTGTAAAACCATTCTAGAACATTACCTGGCAATAGCCTGTAAAACCATTCTAGATCATTACCTGGCAATAGCCTGTAAAACCATTCTACAACATTACCTGGCAATAGCCTGTAAAACCATTCTAGAACATTACCTGGCAATAGCCTGTAAAACCATTCTAGAACATTACCTGGCAATAGCCTGTAAAACCATTCTAGAACATTACTTGGCAATAGCCTGTAAAACCATTCTAGAACATTACCTGGCAATAGCCTGTAAAACCCTTCTACAACATTACCTGGCAATAGCCTGTAAAACCATTCTAGATCATTACCTGGCAATAGCCTGTAAAACCATTCTAGAACATTACCTGGCAATAGCCTGTAAAACCATTCTAGATCATTACCTGGCAATAGCCTGTAAAACCATTCTACAACATTACCTGGCAATAGCCTGTAAAACCATTCTAGAACATTACCTGGCAATAGCCTGTAAAACCATTCTACAACATTACCTGGCAATAGCCTGTAAAACCCTTCTAGAACATTACCTGGCAATAGCCTGTAAAACCATTCTAGAACATTACCTGGCAATAGCCTGTAAAACCATTCTACAACATTACCTGGCAATAGCCTGTAAAACCATTCTAGAACATTACCTGGCAATAGCCTGTAAAACCATTCTACAACATTACCTGGCAATAGCCTGTAAAACCCTTCTACAACATTACCTGGCAATAACCTGTAAAACCCTTCTACAACATTACCTGGCAATAGCCTGTAAAACCATTCTAGATCATTACCTGGCAATAGCCTGTAAAACTCTTCTAGATCATTACCTGGCAATAGCCTGTAAAACCCTTCTAGATCATTACCTGGCAATAGCCTGTAAAACCATTCTACAACATTACCTGGCAATAGCCTGTAAAACCCTTCTACAACATTACCTGGCAATAGCCTGTAAAACCATTCTACAACATTACCTGGCAATAGCCTGTAAAACCATTCTAGATCATTACCTGGCAATAGCCTGTAAAACCATTCTAGAACATTACCTGGCAATAGCCTGTAAAACCATTCTAGATCATTACCTGGCAATAGCCTGTAAAACCATTCTAGATCATTACCTGGCAATAGCCTGTAAAACCATTCTACAACATTACCTGGCAATAGCCTGTAAAACCATTCTAGATCATTACCTGGCAATAGCCTGTAAAACCATTCTAGATCATTACCTGGCAATAGCCTGTAAAACCATTCTAGATCATTACCTGGCAATAGCCTGTAAAACCATTCTAGATCATTACCTGGCAATAGCCTGTAAAACCATTCTAGATCATTACCTGGCAATAGCCTGTAAAACCATTCTAGATCATTACCTGGCAATAGCCTGTAAAACCATTCTACAACATTACCTGGCAATAGCCTGTAAAACCATTCTAGATCATTACCTGGCAATAGCCTGTAAAACCATTCTAGATCATTACCTGGCAATAGCCTGTAAAACCATTCTAGATCATTACCTGGCAATAGCCTGTAAAACCATTCTACAACATTACCTGGCAATAGCCTGTAAAACCATTCTAGATCATTACCTGGCAATAGCCTGTAAAACCCTTCTAGAACATTACCTGGCAATAGCCTGTAAAACCATTCTAGATCATTACCTGGCAATAGCCTGTAAAACCATTCTACAACATTACCTGGCAATAGCCTGTAAAACCTTTCTACAACATTACCTGGCAATAGCCTGTAAAACCATTCTAGATCATTACCTGGCAATAGCCTGTAAAACCATTCTACAACATTACCTGGCAATAGCCTGTAAAACCATTCTAGATCATTACCTGGCAATAGCCTGTAAAACCATTCTAGATCATTACCTGGCAATAGCCTGTAAAACCATTCTACAACATTACCTGGCAATAGCCTGTAAAACCATTCTACAACATTACCTGGCAATAGCCTGTAAAACCATTCTACAACATTACCTGGCAATAGCCTGTAAAACCATTCTAGATCATTACCTGGCAATAGCCTGTAAAACCATTCTACAACATTACCTGGCAATAGCCTGTAAAACCCTTCTACAACATTACCTGGCAATAACCTGTAAAACCCTTCTACAACATTACCTGGCAATAGCCTGTAAAACTCTTCTAGAACATTACCTGGCAATAGCCTGTAAAACCATTCTAGAACATTACCTGGCAATAGCCTGTAAAACCATTCTAGAACATTACCTGGCAATAGCCTGTAAAACCATTCTAGATCATTACCTGGCAATAGCCTGTAAAACCATTCTACAACATTACCTGGCAATAGCCTGTAAAACCATTCTAGATCAGTACCTGGCAATAGCCTGTAAAACCATTCTACAACATTACCTGGCAATAGCCTGTAAAACCCTTCTACAACATTACCTGGCAATAACCTGTAAAACCCTTCTACAACATTACCTGGCAATAGCCTGTAAAACTCTTCTAGAACATTACCTGGCAATAGCCTGTAAAACCATTCTAGATCATTACTTGCCAATAGCCTGGTAAAACCTTCTACAACATTACCTGGTGATAGCCTGTAAAAACCATTCTACAACATTTACTTGGCAATAGCCTGTAAACCCTTCTAGAACATTACCTGGCAATAGCCTGTAAAACCATTCTAGATCATTACCTGGCAATAGCCTGTAAAACCATTCTAGATCATTACCTGCCAATAGCCTGTAAAACCCTTCTACAACATTACCTGCCAATAGCCTGTAAAACCATTCTAGATCATTACCTGGCAATAGCCTGTAAAACTCTTCTAGAACATTACCTGGCAATAGCCTGTAAAACCATTCTAGATCATTACCTGGCAATAGCCTGTAAAACCATTCTAGAACATTACCTGGCGATAGCCTGTAAAACCATTCTAGATCATTACCTGGCAATAGCCTGTAAAACCATTCTACAACATTACCTGGCAATAGCCTGTAAAACCATTCTAGATCATTACCTGGCAATAGCCTGTAAAACTCTTCTACAACATTACCTGGCAATAGCCTGTAAAACTCTTCTAGAACATTACCTGGCAATAGCCTGTAAAACCATTCTAGAACATTACCTGCCAATAGCCTGTAAAACCCTTCTACAACATTACTTGGCAATAGCCTGTAAAACCATTCTAGATCATTACCTGGCAATAGCCTGTAAAACTCTTCTAGAACATTACCTGGCAATAGCCTGTAAAACCATTCTAGATCATTACCTGGCAATAACCTGTAAAACCCTTCTACAACATTACCTGGCAATAGCCTGTAAAACCATTCTACAACATTACCTGGCAATAGCCTGTAAAACCCTTCTAGATCATTACCTGGCAATAGCCTGTAAAACCCTTCTACAACATTACCTGGCAATAGCCTGTAAAACCATTCTAGAACATTACCTGGCAATAGCCTGTAAAACCATTCTAGAACATTACCTGGCAATAGCCTGTAAAACCCTTCTAGATCATTACCTGGCAATAGCCTGTAAAACCCTTCTAGAACATTACCTGGCAATAGCCTGTAAAACCATTCTAGAACATTACCTGGCAATAGCCTGTAAAACCATTCTAGATCATTACCTGGCAATAGCCTGTAAAACCCTTCTAGAACATTACCTGGCAATAGCCTGGTAAAACTCTTCTAGATCATTACCTGGCAATAGCCTGTAAAACCATTCTACAACATTACCTGGCAATAGCCTGTAAAACCATTCTAGAACATTACCTGGCAATAGCCTGTAAAACCCTTCTAGACCATTACCTGGCAATAGCCTGTAAAACCCTTCTACAACATTACCTGGCGATAGCCTGTAAAACCATTCTAGAACATTACCTGGCAATAGCCTGTAAAACCATTCTAGAACATTACCTGGCAATAGCCTGTAAAACCCTTCTACAACATTACCTGGCGATAGCCTGTAAAACCATTCTAGAACATTACCTGGCAATAGCCTGTAAAACCCTTCTAGACCATTACCTGGCAATAGCCTGTAAAACCCTTCTAGAACATTACCTGGCAATAGCCTGTAAAACCATTCTAGAACATTACCTGGCAATAGCCTGTAAAACCATTCTAGAACATTACCTGGCAATAGCCTGTAAAACCCTTCTACAACATTACATGGCGATAGCCTGTAAAACGCTTCTAGACCATTACCTGGCAATAGCCTGTAAAACCCTTCTAGAACATTACCTGGCAATAGCCTGTAAAACCATTCTAGAACATTACCTGGCAATAGCCTGTAAAACCATTCTAGAACATTACCTGGCGATAGCCTGTAAAACCATTCTAGAACATTACCTGGCGATAGCCTGTAAAACCCTTCTAGACCATTACCTGGCAATAGCCTGAAAAACCCTTCTAGAACATTACCTGGCAATAGCCTGTAAAACCATTCTAGAATGA
>NW_003144627.1:0-22058 GCF_000003605.2 Saccoglossus kowalevskii | reverse complement strand
GCATCAACACAGCCTGAACCATATCACAAAGCATGACAGTCTGACCATATCACAACTGCATCTACACAGCCTGAAACATGTCACAACTGCATCTACATAGCCTGAACTATATCACAACTGCATCTACACAGCCTGAACCATATCACAACTGCATCTACACTGCCTGAACCATATCATATCTGCATCTACACAGTCTGAACCATATCACAACTGCATCTACACAGCCTGAACCGTGTCACAACTGCAGCTACACAGCCTGAACCATGTCACAACTGCATCTACACAGCCTGAACCACATCACAACTGCATCAACACAGCCTGAACCATATCACAACTGCATCTACACAGCCTGAACCATGTCACAACTGCATCTACATAGCCTGAACCATATCACAACTGCATCTACACAGCCTGAACCATATCACAACTGCATTTACACAGCCTGAACCATATCACAACTGCATCTACACAGCCTGAACCCTATCACAACTGCATCTACACAGCCTGAACCATATCACAACTGCATCTACACAACCTGAACCATATCACAACTGCATCTACACAGCCTGAACCATATCACAACTGCATCTACACAGCCTGAACCATATCACAACTGCATCTACACAACCTGAACCATATCACAACTGCATCTACACAGCCTGAACCATATCACTACTGCATCAACACAGCCCAAATCAAGCAGGACTGCATCTACACAGCCTGAACCATATCACAACTGCATCTACAAAGCCCAAATGAATCAGGACTGCATCTACACAGCCTGGACCATATCACAACTGCATCAACACAGCCCAATCCAATCCAAGCAGGACTGCATCTACACAGCCTGAACCACATCACAACTGCATCAACACAGCCTGAACCATATAACAACTGCATCTACAGTCTGAACCATATCACAACTGCATCTACACAGCCTGAACCATGTCACAACTGCATCTACATATCCTGAACTATATCACAACTGCATCTACACAGCCTGAACCATATCACAACTGCATCTACACTGCCTGAACCATATCATATCTGCATTTACACAGCCTGAACCATATCACAACTACATCTACACAGCCTGAACCATGTCACAACTGCATCTACATAACCTGAACCATATCACAACTGCATCTACACAGCCTGAACCATATCACAACTGCATCTACACAGCCTGAACCATATCACAACTGCATCTACACAGCCTGAACCATATCACAACTGCATCTACACAGCCTGAACCATATCACAACTGCATCAACACAGCCCAAATCAAGCAGGACTGCATCTACACAGCCTGAACCATATCACAACTGCATCTACAAAGCCCAAATGAATCAGGACTGCATCTACACAGCCTGGACCATATCACAACTGCATCAACACAGCCCAATCCAATCCAAGCAGGACTGCATCTACACAGCCTGAACCACATCACAACTGCATCAACACAGCCTGAACCATATCACAACTGCATCTACACAGCCTGAACCATATCACAACTGCATTTACACAGCCTGAACCATATCACAACTGCATCTACACAGACTGAACCATATCACAACTGCATCTACACAGCCTGAACCATATCACAACTGCATCTACACAACCTGAACCATATCACAACTGCATCTACACAGCCTGAACCATATCACAACTGCATCAACACAGCCCAAATCAAGCAGGACTACATCTACACAGCCTGAACCATATCACAACTGCATCTACAAAGCCCAAATGAATCAGGACTGCATCTACACAGCCTGGACCATATCATAACTGCATCAACACAGCCCAATCCAATCCAAGCAGGACTGCATCTACATAGCCTGAACCACATCACAACTGCATCAACACAGCCTGAACCATATCACAACTGCATCAACACAGCCCAAACCAATCAGGACTGCATCTACACAGCCTGAACCATGTCACAACTGCATCAACACAGTCCAAACCAATCACGACTGCATCTACAAAGCCCAAATAAATTACGACTGCTTCTACACAGTTGAACCATATCACAACTGCATCAACACAGCCCAAACCAATCAGGACTGCATCTACACAGCCTGAACCATATCACAACTGCATCAACACAGCCCAAACCAATCAGGACTGCATCTACACAGCCTGAACCATATCACAACTGCATCTACAAAGCTCAAATCAATCAGAACTGCATCTACAAAGCCCAGACCAATCAGGACTGCACCAACACAGCCCAAACCAATCAGGACTGCATCTTCACAGCCTGAACCATATCACAACTGCATCAACAAAGCCCACACCAATCAGGACTGCATCTACAAAGCCCAAACCAATCAGGACTGCATCTACAAAGCCCAAATGAATCAGGACTGCTTCTACACAATTGAACCATATCACAACTGCATCAACACAGCCTGAACCATATCACAACTGCATCAACACAGCCCAAACCAATCAAGACTGCATCTACAAAGCCCAAATGAATCAGACTGCTTCTACACAAATTGAACCATATCACAACTGCATCAACACAGCCTGAACCATATCACAACTGCATCTACAAAGCCCAAACCAATCAGGACTGCATCTACACAGCCTGAACCATATCACAACTGCATCTACAAAGCCAAAACCAATCAGGACTGCATCTACAAAGCCCAAACCAATCAGGACTGCATCTACACAGCATGAACCATATCACAACTGCATCTACAAAGCCCAAACCAATCAGGACTGCATCTACAAAGCCCAAACCAATCACCACTGCATCTACACAGCCTGAACCATATCACAACTGCATTAACACAGCCCAAACCAATCAGGACTACATCTACACAGCCTGAACCATATCACAACTGCATCTACAAAGCCCAAACCAATCAGGACTGCATCTACAAAGCCCAAATGAATCAGGACTGCTTCTACACAGTTGAACCATACCACAACTGCATCAACACAGCCTGAACCATATCACAACTGCATCAACACAGCCCAAACCAATCAGGACTGCATCTACACAGCCTGAACCATGTCACAACTGCATCAACACAGCCCAAACCAATCACGACTGCATCTACAAAGCCCAAATGAATCACGACTGCTTCTACACAGTTGAACCATATCACAACTGCATCAACACAGCCCAAACCAATCAGGACTGCATCTACACAGCCTGAACCATATCACAACTGCATCAACACAACCCAAACCAATCAGGACTGCATCTACACAGCCTGAACCATATCACAACTGCATCTACAAAGCTCAAACCAATCAGAACTGCATCTACAAAGCCCAGACCAATCAGGACTGCATCTACACAGCCTGAACCATATCATAACTGCATTTACACAGCCTGAACCATATCACAACTGCATCAACAAAGCCCACACCAATCAGTACTGCATCTACAAAGCCCAAACGAATCAGGACTGCATCTACAAAGCCCAAATGAATCAGGACTGCTTCTACACAATTGAACCATATCACAACTGCATCAACACAGCCTGAACCATATCACAACTGCATCAACACAGCCCAAACCAATCAGGACTGCATCTACAAAGCCCAAATGAATCAGGACTGCTTCTACACAATTGAACCATATCACAACTGCATCAACACAGCCCGAACCATATCACAACTGCATCAACACAGCCCAAACCAATCAGGACTGCATCTACACAGCCTGAACCATATCACAACTGCATCAACACAGCCCAAACCAATCAGGACTACATCTACACAGCCTGAACCATATCACAACTGCATCTACAAAGCCCAAACCAATCAGGACTGCATCTACAAAGCCCAAATGAATCAGGACTGCTTCTACACAGTTGAACCATACCACAACTGCATCAACACAGCCTGAACCATATCACAACTGCATCAACACAGCCCAAACCAATCAGGACTGCATCTACACTGCCTGAACCATGTCACAACTGCATCAACACAGCCCAAACCAATCACGACTGCATCTACAAACCCCAAATGAATCACGACTGCTTCTACACAGTTGAACCATATCACAACTGCATCAACACAGCCCAAACCAATCAGGACTGCATCTACACAGCCTGAACCATATCACAACTGCATCAACACAGACCAAACCAATCAGGACTGCATCTACACAGCCTGAACCATATCACAACTGCATCTACAAAGCTCAAACCAATCAGAACTGCATCTACAAAGCCCAGACCAATCAGGACAGCATCTACACAGCCTGAACCATATCATAACTGCATCAACACAGCCCAAACCAATCAGGACTGCATCTGCACAGTCTGAACCATATCACAACTGCATCTACAAAGCCCAAACCAATCAGGACTGCATCTACACAGCCTGAACCATATCACAACTGCATCTACACAGCCTGAACCATATCACAACTGCATCTACAAAGCCCAAAGCAATCAGGACTGCATCTACACAGCCTGAACCATATCACAACTGCATCTACACAGCCTAAACCATATCACAACTGCATCAACACAGCCCAAACCAATCAGGACTGCATCTACACAGCCTGAACCATATCACAACTGCATATACAAAGCTCAAACCAATCAGAACTGCATCTACAAAGCCCAGACCAATCAGGACTGCATCTACACAGCCTGAACCATATCATAACTGCATCTACACAGCCTGAACCATATCACAATTGCATCAACAAAGCCCACACCAATCAGGACTGCATCTACAAAGCCCAATCCAATCAGGACTGCATCTACAAAGCCCAAATGAATCAGGTCTGCTTCTACACAATTGAACCATATCACAACTGCATCAACACAGCCTGAACCATATCACAACTGCATCAACACTGCCCAAACCAATCAGGACTGCATCTACAAAGCCCAAATGAATCAGGACTGCTTCTACACAATTGAACCATATCACAACTGCATCAACACAGCCCGAACCATATCACAACTGCATCAACACAGCCCAAACCAATCAGGACTGCATCTACACAGCCTGAACCATATCACAACTGCATCAACACAGCCCAAACCAATCACGACTGCATCTCCAAAGCCCAAATGAATCAGGACTGCTTCTACACAGTTGAACCATATCACAACTGCATCAACACAGCCCAAACCAATCAGGACTGCATCTTCACAGCCTGAACCATATCACAACTGCATCTACAAAGCCCAAACCAATCAGAACTGCATCTGCAAAGCCCAAAGCAATCAGGACTGCATCTACACAGCCTGAACCATATCACAACTGAATCTACACAGTCTGAACCATATCACAACTGCATCAACACAGCCCAAACCAATCAGGACTGCATCTACACAGCCTGAACCATATCACAACTGCATCTACAAAGCCCAAACAAATCAAAACTGCATCTACACATCCTGAACCATCTACACCGTATGAGCCAGTCGTCCATGCAGAGTTCTAGTTTTACATTGTGCTAAAATCTTGAAGGTGAACAGGACTGCATCTACACAGCCTGAACCATATCACAAACTGCATCTACACAGCCTGAACCATATCACAACTGCATCCACACAGCCTGAACCATATCACAACTGCATCCACACAGTCTGAACCATATCACAACTGCATCCACACAGTCTGAACCATATCACAACTGCATCTACACAGCCTGAACCTTATCACAACTGCATCTACACAGCCTGAACCATATCACAACTGCATCTACACAGCCTGAACTATATCACAACTGCATCTACACAGACAGAACCATATCACAACTGCATCTACACAGCCTGAACCATATCACAACTGCATCTACACAGCCCAAACCAATCAGGACTGCATCTACACAGCCTGAACCATATCACAACTGCATCTACACAGCCTGAACCATATCACAACTGCATCTACACAGCCTGAACCATATCACAACTGCATCTACACAGCCTGAACCATATCACAACTGCATCTACACAGCCTGAACCATATCACAACTTCGTCTACACAGTCTGAACCATATCACAACTGCATCTGCATAGCCTGAACCATATCACAACTGCATCAACACAGCCTGAACCATGTCACAACTGCATCTACATAGCCTGAACCATATCACAACTGCATCTACACAGCCTGAACCATATCACAACTGCATCTACACTGCCTGAACCATGTCATATCTGCATTTACACAGCCTGAACCATATCACAACTGCATCTACACATCCTGAACCATATCACAACTGCATCTACACAGTCTGAACCATATCACAACTGCGTCTACACAGCCTGAACCATGTCACAACTGCATCTACACAGCCTGAACCACATCACAACTGCATCAACACAGCGTGAACCATATCACAACTGCATCTACACAGCCCAAACCAATCAGGACTGCATCTACACAGCCCAAACCAATCAGGACTGCATCTACACAGCCTGTACCATGTCACAACTGCATCTACACAGCCTGAACCATATCACAACTGCATCTACACAGCCTGAACCATATCACAACTGCATCTACACAGCCCAAACCAATCAGGACTGCATCTACACAGCCCAAACCAATCAGGACTGCATCTACACAGTCTGAACCATATCACAACTGCATCTACACAGCCTGAACCATATCACAACTGCATCTACACAGCCTGAACCATATCACAACTGCATCTACACAGCCTGAACCATGTCACAACTGCATCTACACTGCCTGAACCATAACACAACTGCATCTACACAGCCTGAACCATATCACAACTGCATCTACACAGCCTGAACCATATCACAACTGCATCTAAACAGCCTGAACCATATCACAACTGCATCTACACAGCCCAAAACCAATCAGGACTGCATCTACACAGCCTGAACCATATCACAACTGCATCTACACAGCCTGAACCATATCACAACTGCATCTACACATCCTGAACCATATCACAACTGCATCTACACAGCCTGAACCATATCACAACTGCATCTACACAGCCTGAACCATATCACAACTTCATCTACACAGTCTGAACCATATCACAACTGCATTACACAGTCTGAACCATATCACAACTGCATCTACACAGCTTGAACCACATCACAACTGCATCAACACAGCCTGAACCATATCACAACTGCATCTACACAGCCCAAACCAATCAGGACTGCATATACACAGCCTGAACCATATCACAACTGCATCTACATAGCCTGAACCATATCACAACTGCATCTACACAGCCTGAACCATATCACAACTGCATCTACACAGCCCAAACCAATCAGGACTGCATCTACACAGCCCAAACCAATCAGAACTGCATCTACACAGCCTGAACCATATCACAACTGCATCTACACAGCCTGAACCATATCACAACTGCATCTACACAGCCTGAACCATATCACAACTGCATCTACACAGCCTGAACCATATCACAACTGCATCTACACAGCCTGAACCATATCACAACTGCATCTACATAGCCTGAACCATATCACAATTGCATTTTCAAAACCCAGACCCATCCGGGATGCATTTTCCCAACCCCAACCCTATCATAACTGCATCTACACAGCCTGAACCATATCACAATTGCATCAACAAAGCCCACACCAATCAGGACTGCATCTACAAAGCCCAAACCAATCAGGACTGCATCTACAAAGCCCAAATGAATCAGGACTGCTTCTACACAATTGAACCATATCACAACTGCATCAACACAGCCTGAACCATATCACAACTGCATCAACACAGCCCAAACCAATGAGGACTGCATCTACAAAGCCCAAATGAATCAGGACTGCTTCTACACAATTGAACCATATCACAACTGCATCAACACAGCCCGAACCATATCACAACTGCATCAACACAGCCCAAACCAATCAGGACTGCATCTACACAGCCTGAACCATATCACAACTGCATCAACACAGCCCAAACCAATCACGACTGCATCTACAAAGCCCAAATGAATCAGGACTGCTTCTACACAGTTGAACCATATCACAACTGCATCAACACAGCCCAAACCAATCAGGACTGCATCTTCACAGCCTGAACCATATCACAACTGCATCTACAAAGCCCAAACCAATCAGGACTGCATCTACACAGCCCAAACCAATCAGGACTGCATCTACACAGCCTGAACCATATCACAACTGCATCTACACAGCCTGAACCATATCACAACTGCATCTACACAGCCTGAACCATATCACAACTGCATCTACACAGCCTGAACCATATCACAACTGCATCTACACAGCCTGAACCATATCACAACTTCATCTACACAGTCTGAACCATATCACAACTGCATCTGCATAGCCTGAACCATATCACAACTGCATCTACACAGCCTGAAACCATATCAAAACTGCATCTACACAGCCTGAACCATATCACAACTGCATCAACACAGCCCAAACCAATCACGACTGCATCTACAAAGCCCAAATGAATCAGGACTGCTTCTACACAGTTGAACCATATCACAACTGCATCAACACAGCCCAAACCAATCAGGACTGCATCTTCACAGCCTGAACCATATCACAACTGCATCTACAAAGCCCAAACCAATCACAACTGCATCTGCAAAGCCCAAACCAATCAGGACTGCATCTACACAGCCTGAACCATATCACAACTGCATCTACACAGCCCAAACCATATCACAACTGCATCAACACAGCCCAAACCAATCAGGACTGCATCTACACAGCCCAAACCATATCACAACTGCATCTACACAGCCCAAACCATATCACAACTGCATCTACACAGCCTGAACCATATCACAACTGCATCTACACAGCCTGAACCATATCACAACTGCATCTGCAAAGCCTGAACCATATCAGGACTTCATCTACACAGTCTGAACCATATCACAACTGCATCTACACAGTCTGAACCATATCACAACTGCATCAACACAGCCCAAACCATGTCAGGACTGCATCTACACAGCCTGAACCATATCACAACTTCATCTACACAGTCTGAACCATATCACAACTGCATCTACACAGCCTGAACCTATCAGGTCTGCATCTACACAGCCCGAACGAATCAGGACTGCATCTACACAGCCTGAACCATATCACAACTGCATCAACACAGCCTGAACCATATCACAACTGCATCTACACAGCCTGAACCTATCAGGACTGCATCTACACAGCCTGAACCTATCAGGACTGCATCTACACAGCCCAAATTAATCACAACTGCATCTACACAGCCTGAACCATATCACAACTGCATCTACAAAACCCAAACCAATCAGGACTGCATCTGCACAGTCTGAACCATATCACAACTGCATCTACAAAGCCCAAACCAATCAGGACTGCATCTGCACAGTCTGAACCATATCACAACTGCATCTACACAGCCCGAACCTATCAGGACTGCATCTGCACAGCCCAAATTAATCACAACTGCAACTACACAGCCTGAACCATATCACAACTGCATCAACACAGCCCAAACCAATCAGGACTGCATCTACACAGCCTGAACCATATCACAACTGCATCAACACAGCCCAAACCAATCACGACTGCATCTACAAAGCCCAAATGAATCAGGACTGCTTCTACACAGTTGAACCATATCACAACTGCATCAACACAGCCCAAACCAATCAGGACTGCATCTTCACAGCCTGAACCATATCACAACTGCATCTACAAAGCCCAAACCAATCAGGACTGCATCTGCAAAGCCCAAACCAATCAGGACTGCATCTACACAGCCTGAACCATATCACAACTGCATCTACACAGTCTGAACCATATCACAACTGCATCAACACAGCCCAAACCAATCAGGACTGCATCTACAAAGCCCAAATGAATCAGGACTGCTTCTACACAATTGAACCATATCACAACTGCATCAACACAGCCTGAACCATATCACAACTGCATCAACACAGCCCAAACCAATCAGGACTGCATCTACAAAGCCCAAATGAATCAGGACTGCTTCTACACAATTGAACCATATCACAACTGCATCAACACAGCCCGAACCATATCACAACTGCATCAACACAGCCCAAACCAATCAGGACTGCATCTACACAGCCTGAACCATATCACAACTGCATCAACACAGCCCAAACCAATCAGGACTACATCTACACAGCCTGAACCATATCACAACTGCATCTACAAAGCCCAAACCAATCAGGAGTGCATCTACAAAGCCCAAATGAATCAGGACTGCTTCTACACAGTTGAACCATACCACAACTGCATCAACACAGCCTGAACCATATCACAACTGCATCAACACAGCCCAAACCAATCAGGACTGCATCTACACAGCCTGAACCATGTCACAACTGCATCAACACAGCCCAAACCAATCACGACTGCATCTACAAAGCCCAAATGAATCACGACTGCTTCTACACAGTTGAACCATATCACAACTGCATCAACACAGCCCAAACCAATCAGAACTGCATCTACACAGCCTGAACAATATCACAACTGCATCAACACAGCCCAAACCAATCAGGACTGCATCTACACAGCCTGAACCATATCACAACTGCATCTACAAAGCTCAAACCAATCAGAACTGCATCTACAAAGCCCAGACCAATCAGGACTGCATCTACACAGCCTGAACCATATCATAACTGCATCAACACAGCCCAAACCAATCAGGACTGCATCTGCACAGTCTGAACCATATCACAACTGCATCTACAAAGCCCAAACCAAACAGGACTGCATCTACACAGCCTGAACCATATCACAACTGCATCTACACAGCCCAAACCATATCACAACTGCATCTACAAAGCCCAAACCATATCACAACTGCATCAACACAGCCTGAACCATATCACAACTGCATCTACACTGCCTGAACCATATCATATCTGCATTTACACAGCCTGAACCATATCACAACTGCATCTACACAGCCTGAACCATATTACAACTTCATCTACACAGTCTGAACCATATCACAACTGCGTCTACACAGCCTGAACCATGTCACAACTGCATCTACACAGCCTGAACCACATCACACCTGCATCGACACAGCCTGAACCATATCACAACTGCATCTACACAGCCCAAACCAATCAGGACTGCATCTACACAGCCCAAACCAATCAGGACTGCATCTACACAGCCTGTACCATGTCACAACTGCATCTACACAGCCTGAACCATATCACAACTGCATCTACACAGCCTGAACCATATTACAACTGCATCTACACAGCCCAAACCAATCAGGACTGCATCTACACAGCCTGAACCATATCACAACTGCATCTACACAGCCTGAACCATATCACAACTGCATCTACACAGCCTGAACCATATCACGAACTGCATCTACACAGCCTGAACCATGTCACAACTGCATCTACACAGCCTGAACCATATCATAACTGCATCAACACAGCCCAAACCAATCAGGACTGCATCTACACAGCCTGAACCATATCACAACTGCATCTACACTGCCTGAACCATATCATATCTGCATTTACACAGCCTGAACCATATCACAACTGCATCTACACAGCCTGAACCATATCACAACTGCATCTACACAGTCTGAATCATATCACAACTGCGTCTACACAGCCTGAACCATGTCACAACTGCATCTACACAGCCTGAACCACATCACACCTGCATCAACACAGCCTGAACCATATCACAACTGCATCTACACAGCCCAAACCAATCAGGACTGCATCTACACAGCCCAAACCAATCAGGACTGCATCTACACAGCCTGTACCATGTCACAACTGCATCTACACAGCCTGAACCATATCACAACTGCATCTACACAGCCTGAACCATATTACAACTGCATCTACACAGCCCAAACCAATCAGGACTGCATCTACACAGCCTGAACCATATCACAACTGCATCTACACAGCCTGAACCATATCACAACTGCATCTACACAGCCTGAACCATATCACAACTGCATCTACACAGCCTGAACCATGTCACAACTGCATCTACACAGCCTGAACCATATCACAACTGCATCTACAAAGCTCAAACCAATCAGAACTGCATCTACAAAGCCCAGACCAATCAGACTGCATCTACACAGCCTGAACCATATCATAACTGCATCTACACAGCCTGAACCATAACACAACTGCATCAACAAAGCCCACACCAATCAGACTGCATCTACAAGCCCAACCAATCAGACTGCATCTACAAGCTCAAATGCATCAGACTGCTTCTACACATTGAACCACATCACAACTGCATCAACACAGCCTGAACCATATCACAACTGCATCTACACAGCCCAAACCAATCAGGACTGCATCTACACAGCCTGTGCCATGTCACAACTGCATCTACACAGCCTGAACCATATCACAACTGCATCTACATAGCCTGAACCATATCACAACTGCATCTACACAGCCTGAACCATATCACAACTGCATCTACACAGCCCAAACCAATCAGGACTGCATCTACACAGCCCAAACCAATCAGAACTGCATCTACACAGCCTGAACCATATCACAACTGCATCTACACAGCCTGAACCATATCACAACTGCATCTACACAGCCTGAACCATATCACAACTGCATCTACACAGCCTGAACCATATCACAACTGCATCTACACAGCCTGAACCATATCACAACTGCATCTACACAGCTTGAACCCTATCACAACTGCATCTACACAGCCTGAACCCTATCACAACTGCATCTACACAGCCTGAACCATATCACAACTGCATCTACACAGCCTGAACCATATCACAACTGCATCTACACAGCCTGAACCATATCACAACTGCATTTACACAGCCTGAACCATATCACAAACTGCATCTACACAGCCTGAACCCTATCACAACTGCATCTACACAGCCTGAACCATATCACAACTGCATCTACACAACCTGACCATATCACAACTGAATCTACACAACCTGAACCATATCACAACTGCATCTACACAGACAGAACCATATCACAACTGCATCTACACAGCCTGAACCATATCACAACTGCATCTACACAGCCCAAACCAATCAGGACTGCATCTACACAGCCTGAACCATATCACAACTGCATCTACACAGCCTGAACCATATCACAACTGCATCTACACAGCCTGAACCGTATCACAACTGCATCTACACAGCCTGAACCATATCACAACTGCATCTACACAGCCTGAACCATATCACAACTGCATCTACACAGCCTGAACCATATCACAACTGCATTTACACAGCCTGAACCATATCACAACTGCATCTACACAGCCTGAACCCTATCACAACTGCATCTACACAGCCTGAACCATATCACAACTGCATCTACACAACCTGAACCATATCACAACTGCATCTACACAGCCTGAACCATATCACAACTGCATCAACAAAGCCCACACCAATCAGGACTGCATCTACAAAGCCCAAACCAATCAGGACTGCATCTACAAAGCCCAAATGAATCAGGACTGCTTCTACACAATTGAACCATATCACAACTGCATCAACACAGCCTGAACCATATCACAACTGCATCAACACAGCCTGAACCATGTCACAACTGCATCTACACAGCCTGAACCACATCACATCTGCATCAACACAGCCTGAACCATATCACAACTGCATCAACACAGCCTGAACCATGTCACAACTGCATATATATAGCCTGAACCATATCACAACTGCATCTACACAGCCTGAACCAATATCACAACTGCATCTACACTGCCTGAACCATATCATATCTGCATTACACAGCCTGAACCATATCATAATGCATTTACACAGCCTGATCCATATCACATTGCATCAACAAAGCTCACTCCAATCAGGATTGCATCTACAAAGCCCAAACCAATCAGGACTGCATCTACAAAGCCCAAATGAATCAGGAATGTTTTTACACAATTGAACCATATCACAACAGCATCAACACAGCCTGAACCATATCACAACTGCATCAACACAGCCCAAACCAATCAGGACTGCATCTACAAAGCCCAAATGAATCAGGACTGCTTCTACACAATTGAACCATATCACAACTGCATCAACACAGCCCGAACCATATCACAACTGCATCAACACAGCCCAAACCAATCAGGACTGCATCTACACAGCCTGAACCATATCACAACTGCATCAACACAGCCCAAACCAATCACGACTGCATCTACAAAGCCCAAATGAATCAGAACTGCTTCTACACAGTTGAACCATATCACAACTGCATCAACACAGCCCAAACCAATCAGGACTGCATCTTCACAGCCTGAACCATATCACAACTGCATCTACACAGCCTGAACCATATCACAACTTCATCTACACAGTCTGAACCATATCACAACTGCATCTGCATAGCCTGAACCATATCACAACTGCATCTACACAGCCTGAACCATGTCACAACTGCATCTACACAGCCTGAACCACATCACATCTGCATCAACACAGCCTGAACCATATCACAACTGCATCAACACAGCCTGAACCATGTCACAACTGCATCTATATAGCCTGAACCATATCACAACTGCATCTACACAGCCTGAACCATATCACAACTGCATCTACACTGCCTGAACCATATCATATCTGCATTTACACAGCCTGAACCATATCACAACTGCATCTACACAGCCTGAACCATATCACAACTGCATCTACACAGTCTGAACCATATCACAACTGCGTCTACACAGCCTGAACCATGTCACAACTGCATCTACACAGCCTGAACCACATCACACCTGCATCGACACAGCCTGAACCATATCACAACTGCATCTACACAGCCCAAACCAATCAGGACTGCATCTACACAGCCCAAACCAATCAGGACTGCATCTACACAGCCTGTACCATGTCACAACTGCATCTACACAGCCTGAACCATATCACAACTGCATCTACACAGCCTGAACCATATTACAACTGCATCTACACAGCCCAAACCAATCAGGACTGCATCTACACAGCCTGAAACCATATCACAACTGCATCTACACAGCCTGAACCATATCACAACTGCATCTACACAGCCTGAACCATATCACAACTGCATCTACACAGCCTGAACCATGTCACAACTGCATCTACACAGCCTGAACCATATCACAACTGCATCTACAAAGCTCAAACCAATCAGAACTGCATCTACAAAGCCCAGACCAATCAGGACTGCATCTACACAGCCTGAACCATATCATAACTGCATCTACACAGCCTGAACCATATCACAACTGCATCAACAAAGCCCACACCAATCAGGACTGCATCTACAAAGCCCAAACCAATCAGGACTGCATCTACAAAGCCCAAATGAATCAGGACTGCTTCTACACAATTGAACCATATCACAACTGCATCAACACAGCCTGAACCATATCACAACTGCATCAGCACAGCCCAAACCAATCAGGACTGCATCTACAAAGCCCAAATGAATCAGGACTGCTTCTACACAATTGAACCATATCACAACTGCATCAACACAGCCCGAACCATATCACAACTGCATCAACACAGACCAAACCAATCACGACTGCATCTACAAAGCCCAAATGAATCAGAACTGCTTCTACACAGTTGAACCATATCACAACTGCATCAACACAGCCCAAACCAATCAGGACTGCATCTACACAGCCTGAACCATATCACAACTGCATCTACAAAGCCCAAACCAATCAGGACTGCATCTGCAAAGCCCAAACCAATCAGGACTGCATCTACACAGCCTGAACCATATCACAACTGCATCTACAAAGCTCAAACCAATCAGAACTGCATCTACAAAGCCCAGACCAATCAGGACTGCATCTACACAGCCTGAACCATATCATAACTGCATCTACACAGCCTGAACCATATCACAACTGCATCAACAAAGCCCACACCAATCAGGACTGCATCTACAAAGCCCAAACCAATCAGGACTGCATCTACAAAGCCCAAATGAATCAGGACTGCTTCTACACAATTGAACCATATCACAACTGCATCAACACAGCCTGAACCATATCACAACTGCATCAACACAGCCCAAACCAATCAGGACTGCATCTACAAAGCCCAAATGAATCAGGACTGCTTCTACACAATTGAACCATATCACAACTGCATCAACACAGCCCGAACCATATCACAACTGCATCAACACAGCCCAAACCAATCAGGACTGCATCTACACAGCCTGAACCATATCACAACTGCATCAACACAGCCCAAACCAATCACGACTGCATCTACAAAGCCCAAATGAATCAGAACTGCTTCTACACAGTTGAACCATATCACAACTGCATCAACACAGCCCAAACCAATCAGGACTGCATCTTCACAGCCTGAACCATATCACAACTGCATCTACAAAGCCCAAACCAATCCGGACTGCATCTGCAAAGCCCAAACCAATCAGACTGCATCTACACAGCCTGAGCCATATCTCAACTGCATCTACACAGTCTGACCATATCACAACTGCATCAACACAGCCCAACCAATCAGTCTGCATCTACACAGCCTGACCATATCACAACTGCATCTACAAAGCCCAAATGAATCAGGACTGCATCTACACAGCCTGGACCATATCACAACTGCATCAACACAGCCCAATCCAATCCAAGCAGGACTGCATCTACATAGCCTGAACCACATCACAACTGCATCAACACAGCCTGAACCATATCACAACTGCATCTACAGTCTGAACCATATCACAACTGCATCTACACAGCCTGAACCATGTCACAACTGCATCTACATAGCCTGAACTATATCACAACTGCATCTACACAGCCTGAACCATATCACAACTGCATCTACACAGCCTGAACCATATCACAACTGCATCTACACAGCCTGAACCATATCACAACTGCATCTACACAGCCTGAACCATATCACAACTGCATCTACACAGCCTGAACCATATCACAACTGCATCAACACAGCCCAAATCAAGCAGGACTGCATCTACACAGCCTGAACCATATCACAACTGCATCTACAAAGCCCAAATGAATCAGGACTGCATCTACACAGCCTGAACCATATCACAACTGCATCTACAAAGCCCAAATGAATCAGGACTGCATCTACACAGCCTGAACCATATCACAACTGCATCTACAGTCTGAACCATATCACAACTGCATCTACACAGCCTGAACCATGTCACAACTGCATCTGCATAGCCTGAACTATATCACAACTGCATCTACACAGCCTGAACCATATCACAACTGCATCTACACTGCCTGAACCATATCATATCTGCATCTACACAGTCTGAACCATATCACAACTGCATCTACACAGCCTGAACCATGTCACAACTGCATCTACACAGCCTGAACCATGTCACAACTGCATCTACACAGCCTGAACCACATCACAACTGCATCAACACAGCCTGAACCATATCACAACTGCATCTACACAGCCTGAACCATGTCACAACTGCATCTACATAGCCTGAACCATATCACAACTGCATCTACACAGCCTGAAACATATCACAACTGCATCTACACAGCCTGAACCATATCACAACTGCATCTACACAGCCTGAACCATATCACAACTGCATCTACACAGCCTGAACCATATCACAACTGCATCTACATAGCCTGAACCATATCACAACTGCATCTACACAGCCTGAACCATATCACAACTGCATCTACACAGCCTGAACCATATCACAACTGGGTCTACACAGCCTGAACCATATTCACAGTTGCATTTACACAGCTTGAACCATATCACAACTGCATCAACACAGCCCGAACCAAATAGGATTGCCATTTACACAGCTTGAACCATATCACAATGGATTTTACAAAGCCTGAACAATCTGGCAAGCGTATATACACAGTAAGACCATCAGGACAGCATCATCTCCGCAGCAAGAACCTTATCACAACTGCATCTCAGCAGCATGAATATATCAGGAGCGTATATACACAGCCAGACATTTTCAAGATGGCTTTTCCCCACCTCAAACAAATCACAACTGCATCTACACAGCCTGAACCATATCACAACTTCATCTACACAGTCTGAACCATATCGCAACTGCATCTGCATAGCCTGAACCATATCACAACTGCATCTACACAGCGTGAACCATGTCAAGCAGGACTGCATCTACACAGCCTGAACCACATCACAACTGCATCAACACAGCCTGAACCATATCACAACTGCATCTACAGTCTGAACCATATCACAACTGCATCTACACAGCCTGAACCATGTCACAACTGCATCTACATAGCCTGAACTATATCACAACTGCATCTACACAGCCTGAACCATATCACAACTGCATCTACACTGCCTGAACCATATCATATCTGCATCTACACAGTCTGAACCATATCACAACTGCATCTACACAGCCTGAACCATGTCACAACTGCATCTACACAGCCTGAACCATATCACAACTGCATTTACACAGCCTGAACCATATCACAACTGCATCTACACAGCCTGAACCCTATCACAACTGCATCTACACAGCCTGAACCATATCACAACTGCATCTACACAACCTGAACCATATCACAACTGCATCTACACAGCCTGAACCATATCACAACTGCATCTACACAGCCTGAACCATAACACAACTGCATCTACACAGTCTGAACCATATCACAACTGCATCTACACAGCCTGAACCATGTCACAACTGCATCTACACAGCCTGAACCATATCACAACTGCATCTACACAGCCCAAACCAATCAGGACTGCATCTACACAGCCCAAACCAATCTGGACTGCATCTACACAGCCTGTACCATGTCACAACTGCATCTACACAGCCTGAACCATATCACAACTGCATCTACATAGCCTGAACCATATCACAACTGCATCTACACAGCCTGAACCATATCACAACTGCATCTACACAGCCCAAACCAATCAGGACTGCATCTACACAGCCCAAACCAATCAGGACTGCATCTACACAGCCTGAACCATATCACAACTGCATCTACACAGCCTGAACCATATCACAACTGCATCTACACAGCCTGAACCATATCACAACTGCATCTACACAGCCTGAACCATATCACAACTGCATCTACACAGCCTGAACCATATCACAACTGCATCTACACAGCCTGAACCATATCACAACTGCATCTACATAGCCTGAACCATATCACAATTGCATCTACACAGCCTGAACCATATCACAACTGCATCTACACAGCCCAAACCAATCAGGACTGCATCTACACATCTCAAACCAATCAAGACTGCATCTACACAACCTGAACCATATCACAACTGCATCTAACAGCCTGAACCATATCACAACTGCATCTACACAGCCTGAACCATATCACAACTGCATCTACACAGCCTGAACCATATCACAACTGCATCCACACAGCCTGAACCATATCACAACTGCATCTACAAAGCCTGAACCTTATCACAACTGCATCTGCAAAGCCTGAACCCTATCAGGACTGCATCTACACAGCCTGAACCATATCACAACTGCATCTACACAACCTGAACCATATCAAGACTGCATCTACACAGCCTGAACCATATCACAACTGCATCTACACAGTCGTCCATGCAGAGTTCTAGTTTTACGTTGTGCTAAAATCTTGAAGGTGAACAGGACTGCATCTACACAGCCTGAACCATATCACAACTGCATCTACACAGCCTGAACCATATCACAACTGCATCTACACAGCCTGAACCATATCACAACTGCATCTACACAGCCTGAACCATATCACAACTGCATCTACACATCCTGAACCATATCTAAACTGCATCTGCATAGCCTGAACCATATCACAACTGCATATACACAGCCTGAACCATGTCACAACTGCATCGACACAGCCTGAACCACATCACATCTGCATCAACACAGCCTGAACCATATCACAACTGCATCAACACAGCCTGAACCATGTCACAACTGCATCTATATAGCCTGAACCATATCACAACTGCATCTACACAGCCTGAACCATATCACAACTGCATCTACACTGCCTGAACCATATCATATCTGCATTTACACAGCCTAAACCGTATCACAACTGCATCTACACAGCCTGAACCATATCACAACTGCATCTACACAGTCTGAACCATATCACAACTGCGTCTACACAGCCTGAACCATGTCACAACTGCATCTACACAGCCTGAACCACATCACAACTGCATCAACACAGCCTGAACCATATCACAACTGCATCTACACAGCCCAAACCAATCAGGACTGCATCTACACAGCCCAAACCAATCAGGACTGCATCTACACAGCCTGTACCATGTCACAACTGCATCTACACAGCCTGAACCATATCACAACTGCATCTACACAGCCTGAACCATATCACAACTGCATCTACACAGCCCAAACCAATCAGGACTGCATCTACAAAGCCCAAATGAATCAGGATTGTTTTACACAAATTGAACCATATCACAACTGCATCAAACACAGCCCGAACCATATCACAATGCATCAACACAGCCCAAACCAATCAGGACTGCATCTACACAGCCTGAACCATATCACAACTGCATCAACACAGCCCAAACCAATCACGACTGCATCTACAAAGCCCAAATAAATCAGGACTGCTTCTACACAGTTGAACCATATCACAACTGCATCAACACAGCCCAAACCAATCAGGACTGCATCTTCACAGCCTGAACCATATCACAACTGCATCTACAAAGCCCAAACCAATCAGGACTGCATCTACACAGCCCAAACCAATCAGGACTGCATCTACACAGCCTGAACCATATCACAACTGCATCTACACAGCCTGAACCATATCACAACTGCATCTACACAGCCTGAACCATATCACAACTGCATCTACACAGCCTGAACCATATCACAACTGCATCTAAACAGCCTGAACCATATCACAACTGCATCTACACAGCCCAAACCAATCAGGACTGCATCTACACAGCCTGAACCATATCACAACTGCATCTACACAGCCTGAACCATATCACAACTGCATCTACACAGCCTGAACCATATCACAACTGCATCTACACAGCCTGAACCATATCACAACTGCATCTACACAGCCTGAACCATAACACAACTTCATCTACACAGTCTGAACCATATCACAACTGCATCTGCATAGCCTGAACCATATCACAACTGCATCTACACAGCCTGAACCATGTCAAAACTGCATCTACACAGCCTGAACCACATCACAACTGCATCAACACAGCCTGAACCATATCACAACTGCATCTACACAGCCTGAACCATGTCACAACTGCATCTACATAGCCTGAACCATATCACAACTGCATCTACACAGCCTGAACCATATCACAACTGCATCTACACTGCCTGAACCATATCATATCTGCATTTACACAGCCTGAACCATATCACAACTGCATCTACACAGCCTGAACCATATCACAACTGCATCTACACAGTCTGAACAATATCACAACTGCATCTACACAGCCTGAACCATATCACAACTGCATCTACACAGCCTGAACCTATCAGGACTGCATCTACACAGCCCGAACCTATCAGGACTGCATCTACACAGCCCAAATTAATCACAACTGCATCTACACAGCCTGAACCATATCACAACTGCATCTACAAACCACCACCAATAGCTGCACCTGAACCAATCACTGTCAACGTTGCGAGTCCAATGACATACTTTGCCATCCTTGAAACACGCGACTGCTGATTTGTGTTTTCCTGAGTACATGAGATATATTTTAATTGCACGTTTGCTTTACCAGATATGCTTTAGCAACTGGATTTTTTTCATTTGTGAATTTACGTCGGTCATTACCCCCGACAGCCACACCTTTGATTGCCATAGTGGAACTAATAACTCTTTCAGTATATATTAGTAATGTTCAAAACAGCAATAAGTATTCAACGTTTAACGGTGAAATGAATATACTCACTTAAAAACTTACCGAATCTG
>NW_003144623.1:0-25391 GCF_000003605.2 Saccoglossus kowalevskii | reverse complement strand
TGCATGGCAATGTAGACACATACCACAAATGAGTTCTAGGGACAAGCTACAGAAACTTGCATGGAATGTTGACATACCACAAATCAGTTCAAGGGACAAGCTGCAGAAACTTACATGCAATGTAGACATACCACAAGTCAGTTCTAGGGACAAGCTGCAGAAACTTGCAAGGAATGTTGACATAGACAAATCAGTTCTAGGGACCAGCTGCAGAAACTTGTATGCAATGTAGACACATACCACAATCCAGTTCTAGGGACAAGCTGCAGAAACTTGCATGCAATGTAGACACATACCACAAATCAGTTCTAGGGACAAGCTACAGAAACTTGCATTGAATGTAGATATACCACAAATCAGTTCTAGGGACAAGCTGCAGAAACTTGTATGGAATGTAGAAATACCACAAATCAATTCTCGGGACAAGCTGCAGAAACTTGCATGCAATGTAGACACATACTACAAATCAGTTCTAGGGACAAGCTGCAGAAACTTGCATGCAATGTAGACACATACGACAAATCAGTTCTAGGGACAAGCTACAGAAACATGCATGGAATGTTGACATACCACAAATCAGTTCTAGGGACAAACTGCAGAAACATGCATGGAATGTAGACATAGACAAATCAGTTCTAGGGACAAGCTGCAGAAACTTTAATGGAATGTAGACATACCACAAGTCAGTTCTAGGGACAAGCTTCAGAAACTTCCATGGAATGTAGACATAGAAAAATCAGCTCTAGGGACCAGCTTCAGAAACTTGCATGCAATGTAGACACATACCACAATTCAGTTCTAGGGACAAGCTGCAGAAACTTGCATGCAATGTAGATACATACCACAAATCAGTTCTAGAGACAAGCTGCTGAAACTTGCATGCAATGTAGACACATACTACAAATCAGTTCTAGGGACAAGCTGCAGAAACTTGAATGGAATGTTGACATACCACAAATCAGTTCTAGGGACAAGCTGCAGAATCTTGCATGGAATGTAGACATACCACAAATCAGTTCTAGGAACAAGCTGCAGAAACTTGTATGGAATGTAGAAATACCACAAATCAGTTCTAGGGACAAGCTGCAGAAACTTGCATGCAATGTAGACACATACCACAAATCAGTTCGAGGGACAAGCTGCAGAAACTTGTATGGAATGAGGATACATACCACAAATCAGTTCTAGGGACAAGCTGCAGAAACTTGTATGGAATGTAGAAATACCAGAAATCAGTTCTAGGGACAAGCTACAGAAACTTGCATGGAATATAGACACATACCACAAATCAGTTCTAGGGACAAGCTGCAGAAACTTGTATGGAATGTAGAAATACCACAAATCAGTTCACGGGAAAAGCTGCAGAAACTTGCATGCAATGTAGACACATACTACAAATCAGTTCTAGGGACAAGCTGCAGAAACTTGCATGCAATGTAGACACATACCACAAATGAGTTCTAGGGACAAGCTACAGAAACTTCCATGGAATGTTGACATAGCATAAATCAGTTCAAGAGACAAGCTGCAGAAACTTACATGCAATGTAGACATACCACAAGTCAGTTCTAGGGACAAGCTGCTGAAACTTGCATGCAATGTAGAAATAGACAAATCAGTTCTAGGGACAAGCTGCTGAAACTTGCATGGAATGTAGACACATACCACAAATCAGTTCTAGGGACAAGCTGCAGAAACTTGTATGGAATGTAGAAATACCACAAATCAGTTATAGGGACAAGCTGCAGAAACTTGTATGGAATGTAGAAATACCACAAATCAGTTCTAGGGACAATCTGCAGAAAGCATGCAACAAAGTAGACATCAACAAATCAGTTGGGACAACAAGCTGCAGAAAGCAGCATGCAAAGTAGTCACATAACTCAAATGCAGGGCCAGGACAAGGTACAGAACATGCCATGGAAGGTAGACCTCAACAAATCAGTTGTAGCATCAAGCAGAAGAAAGCAGCAAACAAAGTAGCCTTAGACAAATCAGATCTAGGGACAAGCTGCAGAAACTTGCATGCAATGTAGACACATACCACAAATCAGTTCGAGGGACAAGCTGCAGAAACTTGTATGGAATGTAGATACATACCACAAATCAGTTCTAGGGACAAGCTGCAGAAACTTGTATGGAATGTAGAAATACCAGAAATCAGTTCTAGCGACAAGCTGCAGAAACTTGCAATGCAATGTAGACACATACCGCAAATCAGTTCTAGGAACAAGCTACAGAAACTTGCATGGAATGTAGACATACCACAAATCAGTTCTCGGGACAAGCTGCAGAAACTTGCATGCAATGTAGACATATACTACAAATCAGTTCTAGGGACAAGCTGCAGAAACTTGCATGCAATGTAGACACATACCACAAATCAGTTCTAGGAACAAGCTACAGAAACTTGCATGGAATGTAGACATACCACAAATCAGTTCTCGGGACAAGCTGCAGAAACTTGCATGCAATGTAGACGTATACTACAAATCAGTTCTAGGGACAAGCTGCAGAAAGTTGCATGCAATGTAGACACATACCACAAATCAGTTCTAAGGACAAGCTGCAGAAACTTGCATGCAATGTAGACACATACCACAAATCAGTTCTAGGGACAAGCTGCAGAAACTTGCATGCAATGTAGACAAATACTACAAATCAGTTCTAGGGATAAGCTGCAGAAACTTGCATGCAATGTAGACACATACCACAAATCAGTTCTAGGGACAAGCTACAGAAACTTGCATGCAATGTAGACACATACTACAAATCAGTTCTAGGGACAAGCTGCAGAAACTTGCATGCAATGTAGACACATACCACAAATCAGTTCAAGGGACAAGCTGCAGAAACTTGCATGCAATGTAGACACATACCACAAATCAGTTCTAGGGACAAGCTGCAGAAACTTGCATGCAATGTAGACACATACCACAAATCAGTTCTAGGGACAAGCTACAGAAACTTGCATGGAATGTAGACATACCACAAATCAGTTCTAGGGACAAGCTACAGAAACTTGCATGGAATGTAGACATACCACAAATCAGTTCTAGGGACAAGCTGCAGAAACTTGTATGGAATGTAGAAATACCACAAATCAGTGCTCGGGACAAGCTGCCGAAACTTGCATGCAATGTAGACACATACTACAAATCAGTTCTAGGGACAAGCTGCAGAAATTTGCATGCAATGTAGACACATACCTCAAATCAGTTCTAGGGACAAGCTACAGAATCTTGTATGGAATGTAGACACATACTACAAATCAGTTCTAGGGACAAGCTGCAGAAACTTGTATGGAATGTAGAAATACCACAAATCAGTTATAGGGACAAGCTGCAGAAACTTGCATGCAATGTAGACACATACCACAAATCAGTTCTAGGGACAAGCTGCAGAAACTTGCATGCAATGTAGACACATACCACAAATCAGTTCGAGGGACAAACTGCAGAAACTTGTATGGAATGTAGATACATACCACAAATCAGTTCTAGGGACAAGCTGCAGAAACTTGTATGGAATGTAGAAATACCAGAAATCAGTTCTAGGGACAAGCTGCAGAAACTTGCATGGAATATAGACACATACCACAAATCAGTTCTAGGGACAAGTTGCAGAAACTTGTATGGAATGTAGAAATACCACAAATCAGTTCACGGGAAAAGCTGCAGAAACTTGCATGCAATGTAGACAAATACTACAAATCAGTTCTAGGGACAAGCTGCAGAAACTTGCATGCAATGTAGACACATACCACAAATGAGTTCTAGGGACAAGCTACAGAAACTTGCATTAAATGTTGACATACCACAAATCAGTTCACGGGACAAGCTGCAGAAACTTACATGCAATGTAGACATACCACAAGTCAGTTCTAGGGACAAGCTGCTGAAACTTGCATGCAATGTAGACATAGACAAATCAGTTCTAGGGACAAGCTGCTGAAACTTGCATGGAATGTAGACACATACCACAAATCAGTTCTTTGGACAAGCTACACAAACTTGCATGGAATGTAGACATAGACAAATCAGTTCTAGGGACAAGCTGCAGAAACTTGCATGCAATGTAGACACATACCACAAATCAGTTCGAGGGACAAGCTGCAGAAACTTGTATGGAATGTAGATACATACCACAAATCAGTTCTAGGGACAAGCTGCAGAAACTTGTATGGAATGTAGACATACCATAAATCAGTTCTAGGGACAAGCTGCAGAAACTTGCACGCAATGTAGACATAGACAAATCAGTTCTAGGGACAAGCTGCAGAAACTTGCATGCAATGTAGACACATACCACAAATCAGTTCTAGGAACAAGCTACAGAAACTTGCATGGAATGTAGACATAGACAAATCAGTTCTAGGGACAAGCTGCTGAAACTTGCATGCAATGTAGACATAGACAAATCAGTTCTAGGGACAAGCTGCTGAAACTTGCATGGAATGTAGACACATACCACAAATCAGTTCTAGGGACAAGCTGCAGAAACTTGTATGGAATGTAGAAATACCACAAATCAGTTATAGGGACAAGCTGCAGAAACGTGCATGCAATGTAGACACATACCACAAATCAGTTCTAGGAACAATCTGCAGAAACTTGCATGCAATGCAGATACATACCACAAATCAGTTCTATGGACAAGCTACACAAACTTGCATGGAATGTAGACATACCACAAATCAGTTCTAGGGACAAGCTGCAGAAACTTGCATGCAATGTAGACACATACCACAAATCAGTTCGAGGGACAAGCTGCAGAAACATGTATGGAATGTAGATACATACCACAAATCAGTTCTAGGGACAAGCTGCAGAAACTTGTATGGAATGTAGAAATACCAGAAATCAGTTCTAGGGACAAGCTGCAGAAACTTGCATGGAATATAGACACATACCACAAATCAGTTCTAGGGACAAGTTGCAGAAACTTGTATGGAATGTAGAAATACCACAAATCAGTTCACGGGAAAAGCTGCAGAAACTTGCATGCAATGTAGACAAATACTACAAATCAGTTCTAGGGACAAGCTGCAGAAACTTGCATGCAATGTAGACACATACCACAAATGAGTTCTAGGGACAAGCTACAGAAACTTGCATTAAATGTTGACATACCACAAATCAGTTCACGGGACAAGCTGCAGAAACTTACATGCAATGTAGACATACCACAAGTCAGTTCTAGGGACAAGCTGCTGAAACTTGCATGCAATGTAGACATAGACAAATCAGTTCTAGGGACAAGCTGCTGAAACTTGCATGGAATGTAGACACATACCACAAATCAGTTCTTTGGACAAGCTACACAAACTTGCATGGAATGTAGACATAGACAAATCAGTTCTAGGGACAAGCTGCAGAAACTTGCATGCAATGTAGAAACATACCACAAATCAGTTCGAGGGACAAGCTGCAGAAACTTGTATGGAATGTAGATACATACCACAAATCAGTTCTAGGGACAAGCTGCAGAAACTTGTATGGAATGTAGACATACCATAAATCAGTTCTAGGGACAAGCTGCAGAAACTTGCACGCAATGTAGACATAGACAAATCAGTTCTAGGGACAAGCTGCAGAAACTTGCATGCAATGTAGACACATACCACAAATGAGTTCCAGGGACAAGCTACAGAAACTTGCATGGAATGTAGACATAGACAAATCAGTTCTAGGGTCAAGCTGCTGAAACTTGCATGCAATGTAGACATAGACAAATCAGATCTAGGGACAAGCTGCAGAAACTTGCATGCAATGTAGACACATACCACAAATCAGTTCGAGGGACAAGCTGCAGAAACTTGTATGGAATGTAGATACATACCACAAATCAGTTCTAGGGACAAGCTGCAGAAACTTGTATGGAATGTAGAAATACCAGAAATCAGTTCTAGCGACAAGCTGCAGAAACTTGCATGCAATGTAGACACATACCGCAAATCAGTTCTAGGAACAAGCTACAGAAACTTGCATGGAATGTAGACATACCACAAATCAGTTCTCGGGACAAGCTGCAGAAACTTGCATGCAATGTAGACATATACTACAAATCAGTTCTAGGGACAAGCTGCAGAAACTTGCATGCAATGTAGACACATACCACAAATCAGTTCTAGGAACAAGCTACAGAAACTTGCATGGAATGTAGACATACCACAAATCAGTTCTCGGGACAAGCTGCAGAAACTTGCATGCAATGTAGACGTATACTACAAATCAGTTCTAGGGACAAGCTGCAGAAAGTTGCATGCAATGTAGACACATACCACAAATCAGTTCTAAGGACAAGCTGCAGAAACTTGCATGCAATGTAGACACATACCACAAATCAGTTCTAGGGACAAGCTGCAGAAACTTGCATGCAATGTAGACAAATACTACAAATCAGTTCTAGGGATAAGCTGCAGAAACTTGCATGCAATGTAGACACATACCACAAATCAGTTCTAGGGACAAGCTACAGAAACTTGCATGCAATGTAGACACATACTACAAATCAGTTCTAGGGACAAGCTGCAGAAACTTGCATGCAATGTAGACACATACCACAAATCAGTTCCAGGGACAAGCTGCAGAAACTTGCATGCAATGTAGACACATACCACAAATCAGTTCTAGGGACAAGCTGCAGAGACTTGCATGCAATGTAGACACATACCACAAATCAGTTCTAGGGACAAGCTACAGAAACTTGCATGGAATGTAGACATACCACAAATCAGTTCTAGGGACAAGCTACAGAAACTTGCATGGAATGTAGACATACCACAAATCAGTTCTAGGGACAAGCTGCAGAAACTTGTATGGAATGTAGAAATACCACAAATCAGTGCTCGGGACAAGCTGCAGAAACTTGCATGCAATGTAGACACATACTAAAAATCAGTTCTAGGGACAAGCTGCAGAATCTTGCATGCAATGTAGACACATACCACAAATCAGTTCTAGCGACAAGCTACAGAATATTGTATGGAATGTAGACACATACTACAAATCAGTTCGAGGGACAAGCTGCAGAAACTTGTATGGAATGTAGAAATACCACAAATCAGTTATAGGGACAAGCTGCAGAAACTTGCATGCAATGTAGACACATACCACAAATCAGTTCTAGGGACAAGCTACAGAAACTTGTATGCAATGTAGAAATACCCCAAATCAGTTCTAGGGACAATCTGCAGAAACTTGCATGCAATGCAGATACATACCAAAAATCAGTTCTATGTACAAGCTACACAAACTTGCATGGAATGTAGACATAGACAAATCAGTTCTAGGGACAAGCTGCAGAAACTTGCATGCAATGTAGACACATACCACAGATCAGTTCGAGGGACAAGCTACAGAAATTTGTATGGAATGTAGATACATACCACAAATCAGTTCTAGGGACAAGCTGCAGAAACTTGTATGGAATGTAGAAATACCAGAAATCAGTTCTAGGGACAAGCTGCAGAAACTTGCATGGAATATAGACACATACCACAAATCAGTTCTAGGGACAAGCTGCAGAAACTGGTACGGAATGTAGAAATACCACAAATCAGTTCACGGGAAAAGCTGCAGAAACTTGCATGCAATGTAGACACATACTACAAATCAGTTCTAGGGACAAGCTGCAGAAACTTGCATGCAATGTAGACACATACCACAAATGATTTCTAGGGACAAGTTACAGAAACTTGCATGGAATGTTGACATACCACAAATCAGTTCAAGGGACAAGCTGCAGAAACTTACATGCAATGTAGACATACCACAAGTCAGTTCTAGGGACAAGCTGCAGAAACTTGCATGGAATGTTGACATAGACAAATCAGTTCTAGGGACCAGCTGCACAAACTTGCATGCAATGTAGACACATACCACAAATCAGTTCTAGGGACAAGCTGCAGAAACTTGCATGCAATGTAGACACATACCACAAATCAGTTCTAGGGACAAGCTACAGAAACTTGCATTGAATGTAGATATACCACAAATCAGTTCTAGAAACAAGCTGCAGAAACTTGTATGGAATGTAGAAATACCACAAATCAGTTCTCGGGACAAGCTGCAGAAACGTGCATGCAATGTAGACACATACTACAAATCAGTTCTAGGGACAAGCTGCAGAAACTTGCATGCAATGTAGACACATACCACAAATCAGTTCTATGGACAAGCTACAGAAACATGCATGGAATGTTGACATACCACAAATCAGTTCTAGGGACAAACTGCAGAAACTTGCATGGAATGTAGACATAGACAAATCAGTTCTAGGGACAAGCTGCAGAAACTTTAATGGAATGTAGACATACCACAAGTCAGTTCTAGGGACAAGCTTCAGAAACTTCCATGGAATGTAGACATAGACAAATCAGCTCTAGGGACCAGCTGCAGAAACTTGCATGCAATGTAGACACATACCACAATTCAGTTCTAGGGACAAGCTGCAGAAACTTGCATGCAATGTAGATACATACCACAAATCAGTTCTAGAGACAAGCTGCTGAAACTTGCATGCAATGTAGACACATACAACAAATCAGTTCTAGGGACAAGCTGCAGAAACTTGAATGGAATGTTGACATACCACAAATCAGTTCTAGGGACAAGCTGCAGAATCTTGCATGGAATGTAGACATACCACAAATCAGTTCTAGGGACAAGCTGCAGAAACTTGTATGGAATGTAGAAATACCACAAATCAGTTCTAGGGACAAGCTGCAGAAACTTGCATGCAATGTAGACACATACCACAAATCAGTTCGAGGGACAAGCTGCAGAAACTTGTATGGAATGTAGATACATACCACAAATCAGTTCTAGGGACAAGCTGCAGAAACTTGTATGGAATGTAGAAATACCAGAAATCAGTTCTAGGGACAAGCTGCAGAAACTTGCATGGAATATAGACACATACCACAAATCAGTTCTAGGGACAAGCTGCAGAAACTTGTATGGAATGTAGAAATACCACAAATCAGTTCACGGGAAAAGCTGCAGAAACTTGCATGCAATGTAGACACATACTACAAATCAGTTCTAGGGACAAGCTGCAGAAACTTGCATGCAATGTAGACACATACCACAAATGAGTTCTAGGGACAAGCTACAGAAACTTCCATGGAATGTTGACATAGCATAAATCAGTTCAAGGGACAAGCTGCAGAAACTTACATGCAATGTAGACATACCACAAGTCAGTTCTAGGGACAAGCTGCTGAAACTTGCATGCAATGTAGAAATAGACAAATCAGTTCTAGGGACAAGCTGCTGAAACTTGCATGGAATGTAGACACATACCACAAATCAGTTCTAGGGACAAGCTGCAGAAACTTGTATGGAATGTAGAAATACCACAAATCAGTTATAGAGACAAGCTGCAGAAACTTGCATGCAATGTAGACACATACCACAAATCAGTTCTTGGGACAAGCTGCAGAAACTTGTATGGAATGTAGAAATACCACAAATCAGTTCTAGGGACAATCTGCAGAAACTTGCATGCAATGCAGATACATACCACAAATCAGTTCTTTGGACAAGCAACACAAACTTGCATGGAATGTAGACATAGACAAATCAGTTCTAGGGACAAGCTGCAGAAACTTGCATGCAATGTAGACACATACCACAAATCAGTTCGAGGGACAAGCTGCAAAAACTTGCATGCAATGTAGACATATACTACAAATCAGTTCTAGGGACAAGCTGCAGCAATGTGCATGCAATGTAAACACATACCACAAATCAGTTCTAAGGACAAGCTGCAGAAACTTGCATGCAATGTAGACACATACCACAAATCAGTTCTAGGGACAAGCTGCAGAAACTTGCATGCAATGTAGACACATACTACAAATCAGTTCTAAGGATAAGCTGCAGAAACTTGCATGCAATGTAGACACATACCACAAATCAGTTCTAGGGACAAGCTACAGAAACTTCCATGCAATGTAGACACATACTACAAATCAGTTCTAGGGACAAGCTGCAGAAACTTGCATGCAATGTAGACACATACCACAAATCAGTTCCAGGGACAAGCTGCAGAATCTTGCATGCAATGTAGACACATACCACAAATCAGTTCTAGGGACAAGCTGCAGAAACTTGCATGCAATGTAGACACATACCACAAATCAGTTCAAGGGACAAGCTACAGAAACTTGCATGGAATGTAGACATACCACAAATCAGTTCTAGGGACAAGCTACAGAAACTTGCATGGAATGTAGACATACCACAAATCAGTTCTAGGGACAAGCTGCAGAAACTTGTATGGAATGTAGAAATACCACAAATCAGTGCTCGGGACAAGCTGCAGAAACTTGCATGCAATGTAGACACATACTAAAAATCAGTTCTAGGGACAAGCTGCAGAATCTTGCATGCAATGTAGACACATACCACAAATCAGTTCTAGGGACAAGCTACAGAATATTGTATGGAATGTAGACACATACTACAAATCAGTTCGAGGGACAAGCTGCAGAAACTTGTATGGAATGTAGAAATACCACAAATCAGTTATAGGGACAAGCTGCAGAAACTTGCATGCAATGTAGACACATACCACAAATCAGTTCTAGGGACAAGCTACAGAAACTTGTATGCAATGTAGAAATACCCCAAATCAGTTCTAGGGACAATCTGCAGAATCTTGCATGGAATGTAGACATACCACAAATCAGTTCTAGGGACAAGCTGCAGAAACTTGTATGGAATGTAGAAATACCACAAATCAGTGCTCGGGACAAGCTGCAGAAACTTGCATGCAATGTAGACACATACTAAAAATCAGTTCTAGGGACAAGCTGCAGAATCTTGCATGCAATGTAGACACATACCACAAATCAGTTCTAGGGACAAGCTACAGAATCTTGTATGGAATGTAGACACATACTACAAATCAGTTCGAGGGACAAGCTGCAGAAACTTGTATGGAATGTAGAAATACCACAAATCAGTTATAGGGACAAGCTGCAGAAACTTGCATGCAATGTAGACACATACCACAAATCAGTTCTAGGGACAAGCTACAGAAACTTGTATGCAATGTAGAAATACCCCAAATCAGTTCTAGGGACAATCTGCAGAAACTTGCATGCAATGCAGATACATACCAAAAATCAGTTCTATGGACAAGCTACACAAACTTGCATGGAATGTAGACATAGACAAATCAGTTCTAGGGACAAGCTGCAGAAACTTGCATGCAATGTAGACACATACCACAGATCAGTTCGAGGGACAAGCTGCAGAAACTTGTATGGAATGTAGATACATACCACAAATCAGTTCTAGGGACAAGCTGCAGAAACTTGTATGGAATGTAGAAATACCAGAAATCAGTTCTAGGGACAAGCTGCAGAAACTTGCATGGAATATAGACACATACCACAAATCAGTTCTAGGGACAAGCTGCAGAAACTTGTATGGAATGTAGAAATACCACAAATCAGTTCACGGGAAAAGCTGCAGAAACTTGCATGCAATGTAGACACATACTACAAATCAGTTCTAGTGACAAGCTGCAGAAACTTGCATGCAATGTAGACACATACCACAAATGAGTTCTAGGGACAAGCTACAGAAACTTGCATGGAATGTTGACATACCACAAATCAGTTCAAGGGACAAGCTGCAGAAACTTACATGCAATGTAGACATACCACAAGTCAGTTCTAGGGACAAGCTGCAGAAACTTGCATGGAATGTTGACATAGACAATTCAGTTCTAGGGACCAGCTGCAGAAACTTGCATGCAATGTAGACACATACCACAATTCAGTTCTAGGGACAAGCTGCAGAAACTTGCATGCAATGTAGACACATACCACAAATCAGTTCTAGGGACAAGCTACAGAAACTTGCATTGAATGTAGATATACCACAAATCAGTTCTAGGGACAAGCTGCAGAAACTTGTATGGAATGTAGAAATACCACAAATCAGTTCTCGGGACAAGCTGCAGAAACGTGCATGCAATGTAGACACATACTACAAATCAGTTCTAGGGACAAGCTGCAGAAACTTGCATGCAATGTAGACACATACCACAAATCAGTTCTAGGGACAAACTGCAGAAACTTGCATGGAATGTAGACATAGACAAATCAGTTCTAGGGACAAGCTGCAGAATCTTGCATGGAATGTAGTCATACCACAAATCAGTTCTAGGGACAAGCTGCAGAAACTTGCATGTAATGTAGACACATACCACAAATCAGTTCTAGAGACAAGCTACAGAAACTTGCATGGAATGTAGACATACCTCAAATCAGTTCTAGGGACAAGCTACAGAAACGTGCATGCAATGTAGACATACCACAAATCAGTTCTAGAGACAAGCTACAGAAACGTGCATGCAATGTTGACGCATACCACAGATCAGTTCTAGGGACAAGCTGCAGAAAATTGCATGCAATGTAGACACATACCACAAATCAATTCTAGGGACAAGCTGCAGAAACTTTTATGGAATGTAGAAATACCACAAATCAGTTCTAAAGACAAGCTACAGAAACTTGCATGCAATGTAGACACATACCACAAATCAATTCTAGGGACAAGCTACAGAAACTTGCATGCAATGTAGACACATACCACAAATCAGTTCTAGGGACAAGCTGCAGAAACTTGCATGCAATGTAGACACATACCACTAATCAGTTCTAGGTACAAGCTACAGAAACTTGCATGGAATGTAGCACATACCACAAATCAGTTCTAGGGACAAGCTACAGAAATTTGCATGCAATGTATACACATACCACAAATCAGTTCTAGGGACAAGCTGCAGAAACTTGCATGCAATGTAGACACATACCACAAATCAGTTCTAGGGACAAGCTACATAAACTTACATACAATGTAGACACATACCACGAATCAGTTCTATGGACAAGCTGCAGAAACTTGCATGCAATGTAGACACATACCACAAATCAGTTCTAGGGACAAGCTACAGAAACTTGCATGGAATGTAGACACATACCACAAATCAGTTCTAGGGACAAGCTACAGAAATTTGCATGCAATGTATACACATACCACAAATCAGTTCTAGGGACAAGCTGCAGAAACTTGCATGCAATGTAGACACATACCACAAATCAGTTCTAGGGACAAGCTACATAAACTTACATACAATGTAGACACATACCACGAATCAGTTCTATGGACAAGCTGCAGAAACTTGCATGCAATGTAGACACATACCACAAATCAGTTCTAGGGACAAGCTACAGAATCTTGCATGGAATGTAGACACATACCACAAATCAGTTCTAGCGACAAGCTGCAGAAACTTGCATGCAATGTAGACACATACCACAAATCAGTTCTAGAGACAAGCTACAGAAACTTGCATGCAATGTAGACACATACCACAAATCAGTTCTAGGGACAAGCTGCAGAAACTTGCATGCAATGTAGACACATACCACAAATCAGTTCTAGGGACAAGCTACATAAACTTACATACAATGTAGACACATACCACAAATCAGTTCTAGGGACAAGCTGCAGAAACTTGCATGCAATGTAGACACATACCACAAATCAGTTCTAGGGACAAGCTACAGAAACTTGCATGCAATGTAGACATACCACAAATCAGTTCTTGGGACAAGCTACAGAAACTTGCATGCAATGTAGATATACCACAAATCAGTTCTAGGGACAAGCTGCAGAAACTTGCATGCAATGTAGACACATACCACAAATCAGTTCTAGGGACAAGCTGCAGAAACTTGCATGCAATGTAGACACATACCACTAATCAGTTCTAGGTACAAGCTACAGAAACTTGCATGGAATGTAGACACATACCACAAATCAGTTCTAGGGACAAGCTACAGAAATTTGCATGCAATGTATACACATACCACAAATCAGTTCTAGGGACAAGCTGCAGAAACTTGCATGCAATGTAGACACATACCACAAATCAGTTCTAGGGACAAGCTACATAAACTTACATACAATGTAGACACATACCACGAATCAGTTCTATGGACAAGCTGCAGAAACTTGCATGCAATGTAGACACATACCACAAATCAGTTCTAGGGACAAGCTACAGAAACTTGCATGGAATGTAGACACATACCACAAATCAGTTCTAGGGACAAGCTACAGAAACTTGCATGCAATGTATACACATACCACAAATCAGTTCTAGGGACAAGCTGCAGAAACTTGCATGCAATGTAGACACATACCACAAATCAGTTCTAGGGACAAGCTACATAAACTTACATACAATGTAGACACATACCACGAATCAGTTCTATGGACAAGCTGCAGAAACTTGCATGCAATGTAGACACATACCACAAATCAGTTCTAGGGACAAGCTACAGAATCTTGCATGGAATGTAGACACATACCACAAATCAGTTCTAGCGACAAGCTGCAGAAACTTGCATGCAATGTAGACACATACCACAAATCAGTTCTAGGGACAAGCTACAGAAACTTGCATGCAATGTTGACGCATACCACAAATCAGTTCTAGGGACAAGCTGCAGAAAATTGCATGCAATGTAGACACATACCACAAATCAATTCTAGGGACAAGCTGCAGAAACTTGTATGGAATGTAGAAATACCACAAATCAGTTCTAAAGACAAGCTACAGAAACTTGCATGCAATGTAGACACATACCACAAATCAATTCTAGGGACAAGCTACAGAATCTTGCATGCAATGTAGACACATACCACAAATCAGTTCTAGGGACAAGCTGCAGAAACTTGCATGCAATGTAGACACATACCACAAATCAGTTCTAGGGACAAGCTGCAGAAACTTGCATGCAATGTAGACACATACCACTAATCAGTTCTAGGGACAAGCTACAGAAACTTGCATGGAATGTAGACACATACCACAAATCAGTTCTAGAGACAAGCTGCAGAAACTTGCATGGAATGTAGACACATACCACAAATCAGTTCTAGAGACAAGCCTACAGAAATTTGCATGCAATGTAGACACATACCACAAATCAGTTCTAGGGACAAGCTGCAGAAACTTGCATGCAATGTAGACACATACCACAAATCAGTTCTAGGGACAAGCTACATAAACTTATATACAATGTAGACACATACCACGAATCAGTTCTATGGACAAGCTGCAGAAACTTGCATGCAATGTGGACACATACCACAAATCAGTTCTAGAGACAAGCTACAGAAACTTGCATGGAATGTAGAAATACCACAAATCAGTTCTAGGGACAAGCTACAGAAACTTGCATGCAATGTAGACACATACCACAAATCAGTTCTAGGGACAAGCTACAGAAACTTGCATGCAATGTAGACACATACCACAAATCAGTTCTAGGGACAAGCTACAGAAACTTGCATGCAATGAAGACACATACCACAAATCAGTTCTAGAGACAAGCTACCGAATCTTGCATGGAATGTAGACACATACCACAAATCAGTTCTAGGGACAAGCTGCAGAAACTTGCATGCAATGTAGACACATACTACAAATCAGTTCTAGGGACAAGCTATAGAAAATTGCATGCAATGTAGACATACCACAAATCAGTTCTAGAGACAAGCTACAGAAACTTGCATGCAATGTAGACACATACCACAAATCAGTTCTAGGGACAAGCTACAGAAACTTGCATGCAATGTAGACACATACCACAAATCAGATCTAGGGACAAACTGCAGAAACTTGCATGCAATGTAGACACGTACCACAAATCAGTTCTAGAGACCAGCTACAGAAACTTGCATGGAATGTACAAATACCACAAATCAGTTCTAGGGACAAGCTACAGAAACTTGCATGCAATGTAGACACATACCACAATTCAGTTCTAGGGACAAGCTACAGAAACTTGCATGCAATGTAGACACATACCACAAATCAGTTCTAGAAACAAGCTACAGAAACTTGCATGGAATGTAGACACATACCACAAATCAGTTCTAGGGACAAGCTGCAGAAACTTGCATGCAATGTAGACACATACCACAAATCAGTTCTAGGGACAAGCTACAGAAACTTGCATGGAATGTAGACATACCACAAATCAGTTCTAAGGACAAGCTACAGAAACTTGCATGCAATGTAGACAAATACCACAAATCAGTTCTAGGGACAAGCTACAGAAACTTGCATGGAATGTAGACACATACCACAAATCAGTTCTAGGGACATGCTGCAGAAACTTGCATGCAATGTAGACACATACCACAAATCAGTTCTAGAGACAAGCTACAGAAACGTGCATGGAATGTAGAAATACCACAAATCAGTTCTAGGGACAAGCTACAGAAACTTGCATGCAATGTAGACACATACCACAAATCAGTTCTAGGGACAAGCTGCAGAAACTTGCATGCAATGTAGACACATACCACAAATCAGTTCTAGAGACAAGCTACAGAAACTTGCATGCAATGTAGACATACCACAAATCAGTTCTACGGACAAGCTACAGAAACTTGCATGCAATGTAGACACATACCACAAATCAGTTCTAGGGACAAGCTACAGTAACTTGCATGCAATGTAGACACATACCACAAATCAGTTCTAGGGACAAGCTACAGAAACTTGCATGGAATGTAGACACATACCACAAATCAGTTCTAGGGACAAGCTGCAGAAACTTGCATGCAATGTAGACACATACCACAAATCAGTTCTAGAGACAAGCTACAGAAACTTGCTTGCAATGTAGACATACCACAAATCAGTTCTACGGACAAGCTACAGAAACTTGCATGCAATGTAGACACATACCACAAATCAGTTCTAGGGACAAGCTGCAGAAACTTGCATGCAATGTAGACACATACTACAAATCAGTTCTAGGGACAAGCTATAGAAACTTGCATGCAATGTAGACACATACCACAAATCAGTTCTAGGGACGAGCTACAGAAACTTGCATGCAATGAAGACTCATACCACAAATCAGTTCTAGGGACAAGCTGCAGAAACTTGCATGCAATGTAGACACATACCACAAATCAGTTCTAGGGACAAGCTACAGAAACTTGCATGCAATGTAGACACATACCACAAATCAGTTCTAGGGACAAGCTACAGAAACTTGCATGCAATGTAGACACATACTACAAATCAGTTCTAGGGACAAGCTATAGAAACTTGCATGCAATGTAGACATACCACAAATCAGTTCTAGAGACAAGCTACAGAAACTTGCATGCAATGTAGACACATACCACAAATCAGTTCTAGGGACAAGCTACAGAAACTTGCATGCAATGTAGACACATACCACAAATCAGTTCTAGGGACAAGCTACAGAAACTTGCATGGAATGTAGACACATACCACAAATCAGTTCTAGGGACAAGCTGCAGAAACTTGCATGCAAATGTAGACACATACCACAAATCAGTTCTAGAGACAAGCTACAGAAACTTGCATGCAATGTAGACATACCACAAATCAGTTCTACGGACAAGCTACAGAAACTTGCATGCAATGTAGACACATACCACAAATCAGTTCTAGGGACAAGATACAGAAAACTGGCATGCAATGTAGACACATACCACAAATCAGTTCTAGGGACAAGATACAGTAACTTGCATGCAATGTAGACACATACCACAAATCAGTTCTAGGGACAAGCTGCAGAAACTTGCATGCAATGTAGACACATACCACAAATCAGTTCTAGGGACGAGCTACAGAAACTTGCATGCAATGTAGACACATACCACAAATCAGTTCTAGGGACAAGCTGCAGAAACTTGTATGGAATGTAGAAATACCACAAATCAGTTCTAGAGACAAGCTACAGAAACTTTCATGCAATGTAGACACATACCACAAATCAGTTCTAGAGACAAGCTACAGAATCTTGCATGGAATGTAGACACATACCACAAATCAGTTCTAGGGACAAGCTGCAGAAACTTGCATGCAATGTAGACACATACTACAAATCAGTTCTAGGGACAAGCTATAGAAACTTGCATGCAATGTAGACATAGCACAAATCAGTTCTAGAGACAAGCTACAGAAACTTGCATGCAATGTAGACACATACCACAAATCAGTTCTAGGGACAAGCTACAGAAACTTGCATGCAATGTAGACACATACCACAAATCAGTTCTAGGGACAAGCTACAGAAACTTGCATGCAATGTAGACACATACCACAAATCAGTTCTAGGGACAAGCTACAGAAACTTGCATGCAATGTAGACACATACCACAAATCAGTTCTAGGGACAAGCTACATAAACTTACATACAATGTAGACACATACCACAAATCAGTTCTAGGGACAAGCTGCAGAAACTTGCATGCAATGTAGACACATACCACAAATCAGTTCTAGGGACAAGCTACAGAAACTTGCATGCAATGTAGACATACCACAAATCAGTTCTTGGGACAAGCTACAGAAACTTGCATGCAATGTAGATATACCACAAATCAGTTCTAGGGACAAGCTGCAGAAACTTGCATGCAATGTAGACACATACCACAAATCAGTTCTAGGGACAAGCTGCAGAAACTTGCATGCAATGTAGACACATACCACAAATCAGTTCTAAGGACAAGCTACAGAAACTTGCATGGAATGTAGACACATACCACAAATCAGTTCTAGGGACAAGCTGCAGAAACTTGCATGCAATGTAGACACATACCACAAATCAGTTCTAGAGACAAGCTACAAAAACTTGCATGCAATGTAGACACATACCACTAATCAGTTCTAGGGACAAGCTGCTGAAACTTGCATGGAATGTAGACCCATACCACAAATCAGTTCTAGGGACAAGCTGCAGAAACTTGTATGGAATGTAGAAATACCACAAATCAGTTATAGGGACAAGCTTCAGAAACTTGCATGCAATGTAGACACATATCACAAATCAGTTCTAGGGACAAGCTGCAGAAACTTGTATGCAATGTAGAAATACCACAAATCAGTTCTAGGGACAATCTGCAGAAACTTGCATGCAATGCAGATACATACCACAAATCAGTTCTTTGGACAAGCTACACAAACTTGCATGGAATGTAGACATAGACAAATCAGTTCTAGGGACAAGCTGCAGAAACTTGCATGCAATGTAGACACATACCACAAATCAGTTCGAGGGACAAGCTGCAGAAACTTGTATGGAATGTAGATACATACCACAAATCAGTTCTAGGGACAAGCTGCAGAAACTTGTATGGAATGTAGACATACCATAAATCAGTTCTAGGGACAAGCTGCAGAAACTTGCACTCAATGTAGACATAGACAAATCAGTTCTAGGGACAAGCTGCAGAAACTTGCATGCAATGTAGACACATACCACAAATGAGTTCCAGGGACAAGCTGTAGAAACTTGCATGGAATGTAGAAATACCACAAATCAGTTCTAGGGACAAGCTGCAGAAACTTGTATGCAATGTAGACACATACCACAAGTCAGTTCTAGGGACAAGCTGCAGAAACTTGCATAGAATGTAGACATACCATAAATCAGTTCTAGGGACAAGCTGCAGAAACTTGCATGCAATGTAGACATAGACAAATCAGTTCTAGGGACAAGCTGCAGAAACTTGCATGCAATGTAGACACATAGACAAATCAGTTCTAGGGACAAGCTGCTGAAACTTGCATGCAATGTAGACACATACCACAATTCAGGTCTAGGGACAAGCTGCAGAAACTTGCATGCAATGTAGACACATACCACAAATCAGTTCTAGAGACAAGCTGCAGAAACTTGCATGCAATGTAGACACATACCACAAATCAGTTCTAGGGACAAGCTACAGAAACTTGTATGGAATGTAGAAATACCACAAATCAGTTCTCGGCACAAGCTGCAGAAACTTGCATGCAATGTAGACACATACTACAAATCAGTTCTTGGACAAGCTGCAGAAACTTGCATGGAATGTTGACATACCACAAATCAGTTCCAGGGACAATCTGCAGAAACTTGTATGGAATGTAGAAATACCACAAATCAGTTCTAGGGACAAGCTGCAGAAACTTGCATGCAATGTAGACACATACCACAAATCAGTTCTAGGGACAAGCTGCAGAAACTTGCATGCAATGTAGATACATACCACAAATCAGTTCTAGGACAAGCTGCAGAAACTTGCATGTAATGTAGATACATACCACAAATCAGTTCTATGGACAAGCTACACAAACTTGCATGGAATGTAGACATAGACAAATCAGTTCTAGGGACAAGCTGCAGAAACGTGCATGTAATGTAGACACACACCACAAATCAGTTCTCGGGACAAGCTACACAAACTTGCATGGAATGTAGACATAGACAAATCAGTTCTAGGGACAAGCTGCAGAAATTTGTATGGAATGTAGAAATACCACAAATCAGTTCTAGGGACAAGCTGCAGAAAGTTGCATGCAATGTAGACACATACCACAAATCAGTTCTAGGGAAAAGTTGCAAAAACTTGCATGCAATGTAGACACATACCACAAATCAGTTCTAGGGACAAGCTACAGAAACTTGCATGCAATGTAGACACATACTACAAATCAGTTCTAGGAACAAGCTGCAGAAACTTGTATGGAATGTAGAAATACCACAAATCAGTTCTAGGGACAAGCTGCAGAAAGTTGCATGCAATGTAGACACATACCACAAATCAGTTCTAGGGACAAGCTGCAGAAACTTGTATGGAATGTAGAAATACCACAAATCAGTTCTAGGAACAAGCTGCAGAATGTTGCATGCAATGTAGACACATACCACAAATCAGTTCTAGGGACAAGCTGCAGAAACTTACATGCAATGTAGACATAGACAAATCAGGTTTAGGGACAAGCTGCAGAAACTTGTATGGAATGTAGACATACCACAAGTCAGTTCTAGGGACAAGCTGCAGAAACTTGCATGCAATGTAGACACATACCACAAAATCAAGTTCTAGGGACAAGCTGCAGAAACTTGCATGGAATGTAGATATACCACAAATCAGATCTAGGGACAAGCTGCAGAAACTTGTATGCAATGTAGACACATACCACAATTCAGTTCTAGGGACAAGCTGCAGAAACTTGTATGCAATGTAGACACATACCACAAATCAGTTCTAGAGACAAGCTGCAGAAACTTGCATGCAATGTAGACACATACCACAAATCAGTTCTAGGAACAAGCTACAGAAACTTGCATGGAATGTAGACATACCACAAATCAGTTCACGGGACAAGCTGCAGAAACTTGCATGCAATGTAGACATATACTACAAATCCGTTCTAGGGACAAGCTGCAGAAACTTGTATGGAATGTAGAAATACCACAAATCAGTTCTAGGGACAAGCTGCAGAAACTTGCATGGAATATTGACACATCCCACAAATCAGTTCTAGGGACAAGCTGCAGAAACTTGTATGGAATGTAGAAATACCACAATTCAGGTCTAGGGACAAGCTGCAGAAACTTGCATGCAATGTAGACACATACCACAAATCAGTTCTAGAGACAAGCTGCAGAAAGTTGCATGCAATGTAGACACATACCACAAATCAGTTCTAGGGAAAAGTTGTAAAAACTTGCATGCAATGTAGACACATACCACAAATCAGTTCTCGGCACAAGCTGCAGAAACTTGCATGCAATGTAGACACATACTACAAATCAGTTCTAGGACAAGCTGCAGAAACTTGCATGGAATGTTGTCATACCACAAATCAGTTCTAGAGACAAGCTGCAGAAACTTGCATGGAATGTAGACATAGACAAATCAGTTCTAGGGACAAGCTGCAGAAACGTGCATGTAATGTAGACACACACCACAAATCAGTTCGCGGGACAAGCTACACAAACTTGCATGGAATGTAGACATAGACAAATCAGTTCTAGGGACAAGCTGCAGAAATTTGTATGGAATGTAGAAATACCACAAATCAGTTCTAGGGACAAGCTGCAGAAAGTTGCATGCAATGTAGACACATACCACAAATCAGTTCTAGGGAAAAGTTGTAAAAACTTGCATGCAATGTAGACACATACCACAAATCAGTTCTAGGGACAAGCTACAGAAACTTGCATGCAGTGTAGACACATACTACAAATCAGTTCTAGGAACAAGCTGCAGAAACTTGTATGGAATGTAGAAATACCACAAATCAGTTCTAGGGACAAGCTGCAGAAAGTTGCATGCAATGTAGACACATACCACAAATCAGTTCTGGGGACAAGCTGCAGAAACTTGTATGGAATGTAGAAATACCACAAATCAGTTCTAGGAACAAGCTGCAGAATGTTGCATGCAATGGAGACACATACCACAAATCAGTTCTAGGGACAAGCTGCAGAAACTTACATGCAATGTAGACATAGGCAAATCAGTTCTAGGGACAAGCTGCAGAAACTTTATGGAATGTAGACATACCACAAGTCAGTTCTAGGGACAAGCTGCAGAAACTTGCATGCAATGTAGACACATACCACAAATCAGTTCTAGAGACAAGCTACAGAAACTTGCATGCAATGTAGACACATACCACAAATCAGTTCTAGGAACAAGCTACAGAAACTTGCATGGAATGTAGACATACCACAAATCAGTTCACGGGACAAGCTGCAGAAACTTGCATGCAATGTAGACATATACTACAAATCCGTTCTAAGGACAAGCTGCAGAAACTTGTATGGAATGTAGAAATACCACAAATCAGTTCTAGGGACAAGCTGCAGAAACTTGCATGGAATATTGACACATCCCACAAATCAGTTCTAGGGACAAGCTGCAGAAACTTGTATGGAATGTAGAAATACCACAATTCAGGTCTAGGGACAAGCTGCAGAAACTTGCATGCAATGAAGACACATACCACAAATCAGTTCTAGAGACAAGCTGCAGAAACTTGCATGGAATGTAGACATACCACAAATCAGTTCACGGGACAAGCTGCAGAAACTTGCATGCAATGTAGACATATACTACAAATCCGTTCTAGGGACAAGCTGCAGAAACTTGTATGGAATGTAGAAATACCACAAATCAGTTCTAGGGACAAGCTGCAGAAACTTGCATGGAATATTGACACATCCCACAAATCAGTTCTAGGGACAAGCTGCAGAAACTTGTATGGAATGTAGAAATACCACAATTCAGGTCTAGGGACAAGCTGCACAAACTTGCATGCAATGTAGACACATACCACAAATCAGTTCTAGAGACAAGCTGCAGAAACTTGCATGCAATGTAGACACATACCACAAATCAGTTCTAGGGACAAGCTACAGAAACTTGTATGGAATGTAGAAATACCACAAATCAGTTCTCGGCACAAGCTGCAGAAACTTGCATGCAATGTAGACACATACTACAAATCAGTTCTAGGACAAGCTGCAGAAACTTGCATGGAAATTTTGTCATACCACAAATCAGTTCTAGGGACAAGCTGCAGAAACTTGTATGGAATGTAGAAATACCACAAATCAGTTCTAGGGACAAGCTGCAGAAACTTGCATGGAATGTAGACACATACCACAAATCAGTTCTAGGGACAAGCTGCAGAAACTTGCATGCAATGTAGACACATACCACAAATCAGTTCTAGGGACAAGCTGCAGAAACTTGCATGCAATGTAGACACATACTACAAATCAGTTCTATGGACAAGCTGCAGAAACTTGTATGGAATGTAGAAATACCACAAATCAGTTCTAGGGACAAGCTGCAGAAACTTGCATGCAATGTAGACATAGACAAACCAGTTCTAGGGACAAGCTGCTGAAACTTGCATGGAATGTAGACACACAACACAAATCAGTTCTAGGGACAAGCTACAGAAACTTGCATGGAATGTAGACACATACCACAAATCAGTTCTAGGGACAAGCTACAGAAACTTGCATGGAATGTAGACATACCACAAATCAGTTCTCGAGACAAGCTGCAGAAACTTGCAGGGAATGTAGACACATACCACAAATCAGTTCTAGGGACAAGCTGCTGAAACGTGCATGCAATGTAGACACATACCACAGATCAGTTCTAGAGACAAGCTGCAGAAACTTGCATGCAATGTAGACACATACCACAAATCAGTTCTAGGGACAAGCTTCAGAAACTTGCATGCAATGTAGACACATACCACAAATCAGTTCTAGGAACAAGCTCCAGAAACTTGTATGCAATGTAGACATATGCCACAAATCAGTTCTAGGGACAAGCTACAGAAACTTGCATGGAATGTAGAAATACCACAAATCAGTTCTAGGGACAAGCTACAGAAACTTGCATGCAATGTAGACACATACCACAAATCAGTTCTAGGGACAAGCTACAGAAACTTGCATGCAATGTAGACACATACCACAAATCAGTTCTAGAGACAAGCTACAGAAACTTGCATGGAATGTAGACACATACCACAAATCAGTTCTAGGGACAAGCTGCAGAAACTTGCATGCAATGTAGACACATACTACAAATCCGTTCTAGGGACAAGCTATAGAAACTTGCATGCAATGTAGACATACCACAAATCAGTTCTAGAGACAAGCTACAGAAACTTGCATGCAATGTAGACACATACCACAAATCAGTTCTAGGGACAAGCTACAGAAACTTGCATGCAATATAGACACATACCACAAATCAGTTCTAGATACAAGCTACAGAAACTTGCATGCAATGTAGACATACCACAAATCAGTTCTCGGGACAAGCTGCAGAAACTTGCATGGAATGTAGACACATACCACAAATCAGTTCTAGGGACAAGCTGCAGAAACTTGCATGCAATGTAGACACATACCACAAATCAGTTCTAGGGACAAGCTGCAGAAACTTGCATGCAATGTAGACACATACCACAAATCAGTTCTAGGGACAAGCTACAGAAACTTGCATGCAATGTAGACACATACCACAAATCAGTTCTAGGGACAAGCTGCAGAAACTTGCATGCAATGTAGACACATACCACAAATCAGTTCTAGGGACAAGCTATAGGAACTTGCATGGAATGTAGACACATACCACAAATCAGTTCTAGGGACAAGCTATAGAAACTTGCATGCAATGTAGACATAGCACAAATCAGTTCTAGAGACAAGCTACAGAAACTTGCATGCAATGTAGACACATACCACAAATCAGTTCTAGGGACAAGCTACAGAAACTTGCATGCAATGTAGACACATACCACAAATCAGTTCTAGGGACAAGCTGCAGAAACTTGCATAGAATGTAGACACATACCACAAATCAGTTCTAGGGACAAGCTACAGAAACTCGCATGCAATGTAGACACATACCACAAATCAGTTCTAGGGACAAGCTACAGAAACTTGTATGGAATGTAGACATACCACAAATCACTTCTAGAGACACGCTACAGAAACT
>NW_003144622.1:0-88687 GCF_000003605.2 Saccoglossus kowalevskii | reverse complement strand
TAGAGTGTCACTGAGTTGACTGTAAAATATAGAAAATAGCGTGCAAAGTTGTAAAAAAACGAAAGAAATGTAGGCGGAGTTGCTTGTATATATATAACATAAGTCATTATCATAACAACCCCGCAGTAAAATTTCGAAAACATTAAGTAAATGTTCCGAGAATGCCTCATATATAAGCAGATTATCACAACAGCCACCGGAAAGTCGACAACAAACTGCTTACAAAGTTGTGAAAAGCGATTTCAAAGTTGGTAGTTTCATTCGGGATTGTTACCTGTGATATCATATTAACAAGTCCCATGGTTAAAAGTTCGAACATGTGAATAAATATAGCGTAAATTGATGTTAAATTACCGTAGTCTTACTCCAAGTATGCAGAGGTCATAGGTCAATTCTAGAAGATACTTGTGTAAACGATATCGATTTTAAAACATCCCCAAACATGAAATAGCCTCGAATTCTGCTTAATTTCAAATGATCTATGCAGTTGTGTGGTTAGGTTACCGATAAATGTTTAAAGTAAAGCACAATCGGGCGTGGTTAGTACTTGCAGGGAGACTCCCCTAGTAAACGAGATGTTGAATTTTTTTTTTCATTACAAACATGGAAAAGATATTCGGCAACATTTCTGCATTTTTACTTCCTGTGATGTCAAACACTTATAGCAGAAACTCGTGGCATTTTTGTAACTTTTTGAACTAAAGAAAAGTTTCGCAAATGCTTCTAATTTTCAAGTACAAGTTGTTGATGCTGTCGGCACGTAGTGGGTTTTATGTTGTTAACGCGGCGTGCAAAATTGTTCAAAGTCATTGCAAAGTTGTGCAAAGTTATTGCAAAGTTTGTAGATGTACTTGTATAAATGACCTAAGTTGTTGGCTTATAGAAACGCGCAGTTGTAAAGTCGACAAGTTTATTAAAAGCCAGTTGAAAGCAGCTTTTAGAAGTTCACGTGAGTTGACTGTAAAATGTTAGAAAACAGCATGCAAAGTTGTAAAAAACGAAAGAAATGTTGGGGAGTTGCTTGTATATATATAACCTAAGTCATTATCATGACAACCCCGCAGTTAAATGTATAAAACATTAAGTAAATATTCCGAGAATGCCTCATATATAACCAGATTATCACAACAGTCACCGAAAAGTCGGCAACAAACTGCTTACAAAGTTATGAAAAGCGATTTCAAAGTTGGTAGTTTCATTCGGGATTGTTACCTGTGATATCATATTAACAAGTCCCGTGGTTAAAAGTTTGAACATGTGAGTTAATATTTCGTAAATTGATGTTAAATTACCGTAGTCTTATTCCAAGTATGTAGATGTCATAGGTCAATTCTAGAAGATATTTGCGTAGGCGATATCGATTTTAAATCATCGCAAAACCTGAAATAGCCTCGAATTCGGAATGATTTCAAATGAACTATGCAGTTGTGTGGTTTGGTGACCGATAAATGTTTAAAGTAAAGCACAATCGGGCGTGGTTAGTACTTGCACGGGAGACTCCACGAGCAAACGAGTGTTGAATTTTTTTTTCATTACAAACATGGAAAGATACACGGCAACAATTCTGCATTTTTTTTCCTGTGATGTCAAACATTTATAGCAGAAAAATCGTGGCATTTTTGTACTTTTGAACTAAAGAAAAAGTTTCGCAATTGCTTCTAATTTTCAAGTACAAGTTGTTTATGCTGTCGGCAAGTAGTGGGTTTTATGTTGTTAACGCGGCATGCAAAATTGTTCAAAGTCATTGCAAAGTTGTGCAAAGTTATTGCAAAGTTTGTAGATGTACTTGTATAAATGACTGAGTTGTTGGCTTATAGAAACGCGCAGTTGTAAAGTCGACAAGTTTATTAAAAGCCAGTTGAAAGCAGATTATAGATGGTCACGTGAGTTGACTGTAAAATATTATAAACTAGCGTGCAAAGTTGTAAAAAACGAAAGAAATGTTGGCGGAGTTGCTTGTATATATATAACCTAAGTCATTATCATGACAACCCCGCAGTTAAATGTCTAAAACATTAAGTAAATGTTCTGAGAATGCCTCATATATAAGCAGTTTATCACAACAGTCACCAGAAAGTCGACAACAAACTGCTTACAAAGTTGTGAAAAGCGATTTCAAAGTTGCTAGTTTCATTCGGGATTGTTACCTTTGATATCATATTAATAAGTCCCATAGTTAAAAGTTCGAACATGTGAATAAATATTTCGTAAATTGATGTTAAATTAGCGTAGTCTTACTCCAAGTATGTAGAGGTCATAGGTCAATTCTTGAAGATACTTGTGTAAACGATATCAGTTTTAAAACATCCCAAAACCTGAAATAGCCTCGAAATCGGCATAATTTCAAATGATCTATGCAGTTGTGTGGTTTGGTGACCGATAAATGTTTAAAGTAAAGGACAATCGGGCGTGGTTAGTACTTGCACGGGAGACTCCCCGAATAAACAAGCTGTTGAATTGTTTTTTCATTACAAACATTGAAAAGATATTCGGCAACATTTCTGCATTTTTTTTCCTGTGATGTCAAACATTTATAGCAGAAAATCGTGGCATTTCTGTAACTTTTTAAAGTAAAGAAAAGTTTCGCAATTGCTTCTAATTTTCAAGTACAAGTTGTTGATGCTGTCGGCACGTAGTGGGATTTATGTTGTCAGCGCGGCGGGCAAATTTGTTCAAAGTCATTGCAAAGTTGTGCAAAGTTATTGCAAAGTTTGTAGATGTACTTGTATAAATGACCTAAGTTGTTGGCTTATAGAAACGCGCAGTTGTAAAGTCGACAAGTTTATTAAAAGCCAGTTGAAGGTAGCTTATAGATGGTTACGTGAGTTGACTGTAAAATATTAGAAAACAGCGTGCAAAGTTGTAAAAAACGAAAGAAATGTTGGCGGAGTTGCTTGTATATATAACCTAAGTCATTATCATAACAACCCCGTAGTTAAATACTGAAAACATTAAGTAAATGTTCCAAGAATGCCTCATATATAGCAGATTATCACAACAGTCACCGAAAAGTCGACAACAAACTGCTTAAAAATTTGTGAAAAGCGATTGCAAAGTTGGTAGTTTCATTCGGGATTGTTACGTGTGATATCATATTAACAAGTCCCATGGTTAAAAGTTCGAACATGTGAATAAATATATCGTAAATTGATGTTAAATTACCGTAGTCTTACTCCAAGTATGCAGAGGTCATAGGTCAATTCTAGAAGATACTTGTGTAAACGATATCGATTTTAAAACATCCGAAAACCTGAAATAGCCTCGAATTCTGCTTAATTTGAAATGATCTATGCAGTTGTGTGGTTAGGTGACCGATAAATGATTAAAGTAAAGCACAATCGGGCGTGGTTAGTACTTGCAGGGAGACTCCCCGAGTAAACGAGCTGTTGAATTTTTTTTTTCATTCATACATTGAAAAGATATTCGGCATCATTTCTGCATTTTTTCTTCCTGTGATGTCAAACATTTATAGCAGAAAATCGTGGCATTTTTATAACTTTTTGAACTAAAGAAAAGTTTCGCAATTGCTTCTAATTTTCAAGTACAAGTTGTTGATGCTGTCGGCACGTAGTGGGTTTTATGTTGTTAACGCGGCGTGCAAAATTGTTCAAAGTCATTGCAAAGTTGTGCAAAGTTATTGCAAAGTTTGTAGATGTACTTGCATAAATGACCTGAGTTGTTGGCTTATAGAAACGCGCAGTTGTAAAGTCGACAAGTTTATTAAAAGCCAGTTGAAAGCCGCTTATAGATGGTCACGTGAGTTGACTATAAAATGTTAGAAAACAGCGAGCAAAGTTGTAAAACGCGAAAGAAATGTTGGCGGAGTTGCTTGTACATATGTAACCTAAGTCATTATTATTATGCCTCATATATAAACAGATTATCACAACAGTCACCGGAAAGTCGACAACAAACTGCTTACAAAGTTGTGAAAAGCGATTTCAAAGTTGGTAGTTTCATTCGGGATTGTTACCTGTGATATCATATTAACAAGTCCCATGGTTAAAAGTTCGAACATGTGAATAAATATATCGTAAATTGATGTTAAATTACCGTAGTCTTACTCCAAGTATGCAGAGGTCATAGATCAATTCTAGAAGATACTTGTGTAAACAATATCGATTTTAAAACATCCCAAAACCTGAAATAGCCTCTAATTCTGCTTAATTTCAAATGATCTATGCAGTTGTGTGGTTAGGTGACCGATAAATGTTTAAAGTAAAGCACAATTGGGCGTGGTTAGTACTTGCATGGGAGACTCCCCGAGTAAACGAGCTGTTGAATTTATTTTTTCATTACAAACATGGAAAAGATATTCGGCAACATTTCTGCATTTTTTCTTCCTGTGATGTCAAACATTTATAGCAGAAAATCGTGTCATTTTTATAACTTTTCGAACTAAAGAAAAGTTTCGCAATTGCTTCTAATTTTCAAGTACAAGTTGTTGATGCTGTCGGCACGTAGTGGGATTTATGTTGTTAACGCGGCGTGCAAAATTGTTCAAAGTCATTGTAAAGCTGTGCAAAGTTATTGCAAGTTTGTAGATGTACTTGTATAAATGACCTAAGTTGTTGGCTTATAGAAACGCGCAGTTGTAAAGTCGACAAGTTTATTAAAAGCCAGTTGAAAGCAGCTTATAGATGGTCACGTGAGTTGACTGTAAAATATTAGAAAATAGCGTGCAAAGTTGTAAAAAACGAAAGAATGTTGGCAGAGTTGCTTGTATATATAACCTAAGTCATTATCATGACAACCCCGAAGTTAAATGTCGAAAATATTAAGAAAATGTTCGGAAAATGCCTCATATGTAAGCAGATTGTCACAACAGTCAACCAAAAAGTCGACTACAAACTGGTTACAAAGTTGTGAAAAGCGATTGCAAAGTTGGTATTTTCATTCGGGATTGTTACCTGTGATATCATATTAACAAGTCCCATAGTTAAAAATACGAAAATGTGAATAAATATTTCGTTAATTGATGTTAAATTACCGTAGTCTTACTCCAAGTATGTAGATGTCATAGGTCAATTCTAGAAGATATTTGCGTAGGCGATATCGATTTTAAAACATCTCAAAACCTGAAATAGCCGGGAATTCGGCCTAATTTCATGTTTTCTATGCGGTTGTGTCGTTAGGTGACCGATAAATGTTTGAGGTAAAGCGCAATCGGGCGTGGTTAGTACTTGCATGGGAGACTCCCTGAGTAAACGAGCTGTTGAATTTTTTTTTGTTTCATCACAGACATGGAAAAGATATACTTCAACATTTCTGCATTTTTCTTCCTGTGATGTCAATCATTTATTGTAGAAAATCGTGGCATTTTTGTAACTTTTTTAACTAATGGAAAGTTTCGAAATTTCTTTCTAATTTTCAAGTACAAGTTGTTGATGCTGTCGGCACGTAGTGGGTTTTGAGTTGTTAACGCACCGTGCAAGTTGTTCAAAGTCATTGCAAGTTGTGCAAAGTTATTGCAAAGTTGGTAGATGTATTTGCATAAATGACCTAAGTTGTTGGCTTATAGAAACGCACAGTTGTAAAGTCGACAAATTTAATAAAAGCCAGTTCAAAGCAGCTTGTAGATGTTCACGTGAGTTGACTGTAAAATGTTAGAAAACAGCGTGCAAAGTTGGAAAGAAAGAAAGAAATGTTGGCAGAGTTGCTTGTATATATAACCTAAGTCATTATCATGACAACCCTGAAGTTAAATGTCGAAAATATTAAGTAAATGTTCGGAGAATGCCTCATATGTAAGCTGATTGTCACAACAGTCAACCAAAAAGTCGACTACAAACTGCTTACAAAGTTGTGAAAAGCGATTGCAAAGTTGGTATTTTCATTTGGGATTGTTACCTGTGATATCATTTTAACAAGTCCTATAGTTAAAAGCTCGAAAATGTGAATAAAGATTTCGTTAATTGATGTTAAATTACCGTAGTCTTACTCCAAGTATGTAGATGTCATAGGTCAATTCTAGAAGATATTTGCGTAGGCGATATCGATTTTAAAACATCTCAAAACCTGAAATAGCCGGGAATTCGGCCTAATTGCATGTTTTCTATGCAGTTGTGTGGTTAGGTGACCGATAAATGTTTGAGGTAAAGTGCAATCGTGCGTGGTTAGTACTTGCATGGGAGACTCCCTGAGTAAACGAGCTGTTGAATTTTTTTTTGTTTCATCACAGACATGGAAAAGATATACTTCAACATTTCTGCATTTTTCTTCCTGTGATGTCAATCATTTATTGTAGAAAATCGTGGCATTTTTGTAACTTTTTTAACTAATGGAAAGTTTCGAAATTCCTTCTAATTTTCAAGTACAAGTTGTTGATGCTGTCGGCACGTAGTGGGTTTTAAGTTGTTAACGCACCGTGCAAAGTTGTTCAAAGTCATTGCAAAGTTGTTCAAAATTATTGCAAAGTTGGTAGATGTATTTGCATAAATGACCTAAGTTGTTGGCTTATAGAAACGCGCAGTTGTAAAGTCGACAAGTTTAATAAAAGCCACTTGAAAGCAGCTTATAGATGTTCACGTGAGTTGACTGTAAAATGTTAGAAAACAGCGTGCAAAGTTGGAAAAAACGAAAGAAATGTTGGCGGAGTTGCTTGTATATATAACCTAAGTCATTATCATGACAACCCCGCAGTTAAATGTCGAAAATATTAAGTAAATGTTCGGAGAATGCCTCATATGTAAGCAGATTGTCACAACAGTCAACCAAAAAGTCGACTACAAACTGCTTACAAAGTTGTGAAAAGCGATTGCAAAGTTGGTATTTTCATTCGGGATTGTTACCTGTGATATCATATTAACAAGTCCCATAGTTAAAAGTTCGAAAATGTGAATAAAGATTTTGTTAATTGATGTTAAATTACCGTCGTCTTACTCCAAGTATGTAGATGTCATTGGTCAATTCAAGAAGATAATTGCGTAGGCGAAATCGATTTTAAAACATCTCAAAACCTGAAATAGCCGCGAATTCGGCCTAATTGGATGTTTTCTATGCAGTTGTGTGGTTAGGTGACCGATAAATCATTAAAGTAAAGTGCAATCGGGCGTGGTTAGTACTTGCATGGGAGACTCCCTGAGTAAACGAGCTGTTGAATTGTTTTTTGTTTCATCAGAGACATGGACAAAATATACGGCAACATTTCTGTATTTTTCTTCCTGTGATGGCAATCATTTATCGTATAAAATCGTGGCATTTTTGTAACTTTTTTAACTAATGGAAAGTTTCGAAATTCCTTCTAATTTTCAAGTACAAGTTGTTGATGCTGTCGGCACGTAGTGGGTTTAAAGTTATTAACGCACCGTGCAAAGTTGTTCAAAGTCATTGCAAAGTTGTGCAAAGTTATTGCAAATTTGGTAGATGTATTTGCATAAATGACCTAAGTTGTTGGCTTATAGAAACGCGCAGTTCTAAAGTCGACAAGTTTAATAAAAGCCATTTGAAAGCAGCTTATAGATGTTCACGTGAGTTGACTGTAAAATGTTAGAAAACAGCGTGCAAAGTTGGAAAAAACGAAAGAAATGTTGGCGGAGTTGCTTGTACATATAACCTAAGTCATTATCATGACAACCCCGCAGTTAAATGTCGAAAATATTAAGTAAATGTTCCGAGAATGCCTCATATGTAAGCAGATTGTCACAACAGTCAACCAAAAAGTCGACTACAAACTTCTTACAAAGTTGTGAAAAGCGATTGCAAAGTTGGTATTTTCATTTGGGATTGTTACCTGTGATATCATATTAACAAGTCCCATAGTTAAAAGCTCGAAAATGTGAATAAATATTTCGTTAATTGATGTTAAATTACCGTAGTCTTACTCCAAGTATGTAGATGTCATAGGTCAATTCTAGAAGATATTTGCGTAGACGATATCGATTTTAAAACATCTCAAAACCTGAAATAGCCGGGAATTCAGCCTAATTGCATGTTTTCTATGCAGTTGTGTGGTTAGGTGACCGATGAATGTTTGAGGTAAAGCGCAATCGGGCGTGGTTAGTATTTGCATGGGAGACTCCCTGAGTAAACGAGCTGTTGAATTTTTTTTTTGTTTCATCACAGACATGGAAAAGATATACTTCAACATTTCTGCATTTTTCTTCCTGTGATGTCAATCATTTATTGTAGAAAATCGTGGCATTTTTGTAACTTTTTTAACTAATGGAAAGTTTCGAAATTCCTTTTAATTTTCAAGTACAAGTTGTTGATGCTGTCGGCACATAGTGGGTTTTAAGTTGTTAACGCACCGTGGAAAGTTGTTCAAAGTCATTGCCAAGTTGTGCAAAGTTATTGCAAAATTGGTAGATGTATTTGCGTAAATGACCTAAGTTGTTGGCTTATAGAAACGCGCAGTTCTAAAGTCGACAAGTTTAATAAAAGCCATTTGAAAGCAGCTTATAGATGTTCACGTGAGTTGACTGTAAAATGCTAGAAAACAGCGTGCAAAGTTGGAAAAAACGAAAGAAATGTTGGCGGAGTTGCTTGTATATATAACCTAAGTCATTATCATGACAACCCCGCAGTTAAATGTCGAAAATATTAAGTAAATGTTCCGAGAATGCCTCATATGTAAGCAGATTGTCACAACAGTCAACCAAAAAGTCGACTACAAACTGCTTACAAAGTTGTGAAAAGCGATTGCAAAGTTGGTATTTTCATTTGGGATTGTTACCTGTGATATCATTTTAACAAGTCCCATAGTTAAAAGCTCGAAAATGTGAATAAATATTTCGTTAATTGATGTTAAATTACCGTAGTCTTACTCCAAGTATGTAGATGTCATAGGTCAATTCTAGAAGATATTTGCGTAGGCGATATCGATTTTAAAACATCTCAAAACCTGAAATACCCGGGAATTCGGCCTAATTGCATGTTTTCTATGCAGTTGTGTGGTTAGGTGACCGATAAATGTTTGAGGTAAAGTGCAATTGGGCGTGGTTAGTATTTGCATGGGAGACTCCCTGAGTAAACGAGCTGTTGAATTTTTTTTTTGTTTCATCACAGACATGGAAAAGATATACTTCAACATTTCTGCATTTTTCTTCCTGTGATGTCAATCATTTATTGTAGAAAATCGTGGCATTTTTGTAACTTTTTTAACTATTGGAAAGTTTCGAAATTCCTTCTAATTTTCAAGTACAAGTTGTTGATGCTGTCGGCACGTAGTGGGTTTTAAGTTGTTAACGCACCGTGCAAAGTTGTTCAAAGTCATTGCAAAGTTGTGCAAAGTTATTGCAAAGCTGGTAGATGTATTTGCATAAATGACCTAAGTTGTTGGCTTATAGAAACGCGCAGTTCTAAAGTCGACAAGTTTAATAAAAGCCATTTGAAAGCAGCTTATAGATGTTCACGTGAGTTGACTGTAAAATGTTAGAAAACAGCGTGCAAAGTTGGAAAAAACGAAAGAAATGTTGGCGGAGTTGCTTGTATATATAACCTAAGTCATTATCATGACAACCCCGCAGTTAAATGTCGAAAATATTAAGTAAATGTTCGGAGAATGCCTCATATGTAAGCAGATTGTCACAACAGTCAACCAAAAAGTCGACTACAAACTGCTTACAAAGTTGTGAAAAGCGATTGCAAAGTTGGTATTTTCATTTGGGATTGTTACCTGTGATATCATTTTAACAAGTCCCATAGTTAAAAGCTCGAAAACGTGAATAAATATTTTGTTAATTGATGTTAAATTACCGTAGTCTTACTCCAAGTATGTAGATGTCATAGGTCAATTCTAGAAGATATTTGCGTAGGCGATATCGATTTTAAAACATCTCAAAACCTGAAATATCCGGGAATTCGGCCTAATTGCATGTTTTCTATGCAGTTGTGTGGTTAGGTGACCGATGAATGTTTGAGGTAAAGCGCAATCGGGCGTGGTTAGCATTTGCATGGGAGACTCCCTGAGTAAACGAGCTGTTGAATTTCTTTTTTGTTTCATCACAGACATGGAAAAGATATACTTCAACATTTCTGCATTTTTCTTCCTGTGATGTCAATCATTTATTGTAGAAAATCGTGGCATTTTTGTAACTTTTTTAACTAATGGAATGTTTCGAAATTCCTTCTAATTTTCAAGTACAAGTTGTTGATGCTGTCGGCACGTAGTGGGTTTTAAGTTGTTAACGCACCGTGCAAAGTTGTTCAAAGTCATTGCCAAGTTGTGCAAAGTTATTGCAAAGTTGGTAGATATATTTGCATAAATGACATAAGTTGTTGGCTTATAGAAACGCGCAGTTCTAAAGTCGACAAGTTTAATAAAAGCCATTTGAAAGCAGCTTATAGATGTTCACGTGAGTTGACTGTAAAATGTTAGAAAACAGCGTGCAAAGTTGGAAAAAACGAAAGAAATGTTGGCGGAGTTGCTTGTATATATAACCTAAGTCATTATCATGACAACCCCGCAGTTAAATGTCGAAAATATTATGTAAATGTTCCGAGAATGCCTCATATGTAAGCAGATTGTCACAACAGTCAACCAAAAAGTCGACTACAAACTGCTTACAAAGTTGTGAAAAGCGATTGCAAAGTTGGTATTTTCATTTGGGATTGTTACCTGTGATATCATATTAACAAGTCCCATAGTTAAAAGTTCGAAAATGTGAATAAAGATTTCGTTAATTGATGTTAAATTACCGTAGTCTTACTCCAAGTATGTAGATGTCATAGGTCAATTCTAGAAGATATTTGCGTAGACGATATCGATTTTAAAACATCTGAAAACCTGAAATAGCCGGGAATTCGGCCTAATTGCATGTTTTCTATGCAGTTGTGTGGTAAGGTGACCGATGAATGTTTGAGGTAAAGCGCAATCGGGCGTGGTTAGCATTTGCATGGGAGACTCCCTGAGTAAACGAGCTTTTGAATTTCTTTTTTGTTTCATCACAGACATGGAAAAGATATACTTCAACATTTCTGCATTTTTCTTCCTGTGATGTCAATCATTTATTGTAGAAAATCGTGGCATTTTTGTAACTTTTTTAACTAATGGAAAGTTTCGAAATTCCTTCTAATTTTCAAGTACAAGTTGTTGATGCTGTCGGCACGTAGAGGGTTTTAAGTTGTTAACGCACCGTGCAAAGTTGGTCAAAGTCATTGCAAAGTTGTGCAAAGTTATTGCAAAGTTGGTAGACGTATTTGCATAAATGACCTAAGTTGTTGGCTTATAGAAACGCGCAGTTCTAAAGTCGACAAGTTAAATAAAAGCCATTTGAAAGCAGCTTATAGATGTTCACGTGAGTTGACTGTAAAATGTTAGAAAACAGCGTGCAAAGTTGGAAAAAACGAAAGAAATGTTGGCGGAGTTGCTTGTATATATAACCTAAGTTATTAACATGACAACCCCGAAGTTAAATGTCGAAAATATTAAGTAAATGTTCTGAGAATGCCATATATGTAAGCAGATTGTCACAACAGTCAACCGAAAAGTCGACTACAAACTGCTTACAAAGTTGTGAAAAGCGATTGCAAAGTTGGTATTTTCATTTGGGATTGTTACCTGTGATATCATTTTAACAAGTCCCATAGTTAAAAGCTCGAAAATGTGAATAAATATTTCGTTAATTGATGTTAAATTACCGTAGTCTTACTCCAAGTATGTAGATGTCATAGGTCAATTCTAGAAGATATTTGCGTAGGCGATATCGATTTTAAAACATCTCAAAACCTGAAATAGCCGGGAATTCGGCCTAATTGCATGTTTTCTATGCAGTTGTGTGGTTAGGTGACCGATAAATGTTTGAGGTAAAGCGCAATCGGGCGTGGTTAGTACTTGCATGGGAGACTCCCTGAGTAAACGAGCTGTTGAATTTTTTTTTGTTTCATCACAGACATGGAAAAGATATACTTCAACATTTCTGCATTTTTCTTCCTGTGATGTCAATCATTTATTGTAGAAAATCGTGGCATTTTTGTAACTTTTTTAACTAGTGGAAAGTTTCGAAATTCCTTCTAATTTTCAAGTACAAGTTGTTGATGCTGTCGGCACGTAGTGGGTTTTAAGTTGTTAACGCACCGTGCAAAGTTGTTCAAAGTCACTGCAAAGTTGTGCAAAGTTATTGCAAAGTTAGTAGATGTATTTGTGTAAATGACCTAAGTTGTTGGCATATGGAAACGTGCAGTTGTAAAGTCGACAAATTTAATAAAAGCCATTTGAAAGCAGCATATAGATGTTCACGTGAGTTGACTGTAAAATGTTAGAAAACAGCGTGCAAAGTTGGAAAAAACGAAAGAAATGTTGACGGAGTTGCTTGTATATATAACCTAAGTTATTATCATGACAACCCCGAAGTTAAATGTCGAAAATATTAAGTAAATTTTCGGAGAATGCCTCATATGTAAGCAGATTGTCACAACAGTCAACCAAAAAGTCGACTACAAACTGCTTACAAAGTTGTGAAAAGCGATTGCAAAGTTGGTATTTTCATTTGGGATTGTTACCTGTGATATCATTTTAACAAGTCCCATAGTTAAAAGCTCGAAAATGTGAATACATATTTCGTTAATTGATGTTAAATTACCGTAGTCTTACTCCAAGTATGTAGATGTCATAGGTCAATTCTAGAAGATATTTGCGTAGGCGATATCGATTTTAAAACATCTCAAAACCTGAAATAGCCGGGAATTCGGCCTAATTGCATGTTTTCTATGTAGTTGTGTGGTTAGGTGACCGATAAATGTTTGAGGTAAAGCGCAATCGGGCGTGGTTAGTACTTGCATGGGAGACTCCCTGAGTAAACGAGCTGTAGAATTTTTTTTTGTTTCATCACAGATATGGAAAAGATATACTTCAACATTTCTGCATTTTTCTTCCTGTGATGTCAATCATTTATTGTAGAAAATCGTGGCATTTTTGTAACTTTTTTAACTAATGGAAAGTTTCGAAATTCCTTCTAATTTTCAAGTACAAGTTGTTGATGCTGTCGGCACGTAGTGGGTTTTAAGTTGTTAACGCACCGTGCAAAGTTGTTCAAAGTCATTGCAAAGTTGTGCAAAGTTATTGCAAAGTTGGTAGATGTATTTGCATAAATGACCTAAGTTGTTGGCTTATAGAAACGCGCAGTTGTAAAGTCGACAAGTTTAATAAAAGCCATTTGAAAGCAGCTTATAGATGTTCACGTGAGTTGACTGTAAAATGTTAGAAAACAGCGTGCAAAGTTGGAAAAAACGAAAGAAATGTTGGCGGAGTTGCTTGTATATATAACCTAAGTCATTATCATGACAACCCCGCAGTTAAATGTCGAAAATATTAAGTAAATGTTCCGAGAATGCCTCATATGTAAGCAGATTGTCACAACAGTCAACCAAAAAGTCGACTACAAACTGCTTACAAAGTTGTGAAAAGCGATTGCAAAGTTGGTATTTTCATTTGGGATTGTTACCTGTGATATCATTTTAACAAGTCCCATAGTTAAAAGCTCGAAAATGTGAATAAATATTTCGTTAATTGATGTTAAATTACCGTAGTCTTACTCCAAGTATGTAGATGTCATAGGTCAATTCTAGAAGATATTTGCGTAGGCGATATCGATTTTAAAACATCTCAAAACCTGAAATAGCCGGGAATTCGGCCTAATTGCATGTTTTCTATGCAGTTGTGTGGTTAGGTGACCAATAAATGTTTGAGGTAAAGCGCAATCGGGCGTGGTTAGTACTTGCATGGGAGACTCCCTGAGTAAACGAGCTGTTGAATTTTGTTTTTGTTTCATCACAGACATGGAAAAGATATACTTCAACATTTCTGCATTTTTCTTCCTGTGATGTCAATCATTTATTGTAGAAAATCGTGGCATTTTTGTAACTTTTTTAACTAATGGATAGTTTCGAAATTCCTTCTAATTTTCAAGTACAAGTTGTTGATGCTGTCGGCACGTAGTGTGTTTTAAGTTGTTAACGCACCGTGCAAAGTTGTTCAAAGTCATTGAAAGTTGTGCAAAGTTATTGCAAAGTTGGTAGATGTATTTGCATAAATGACCTAAGTTGTTGGCTTATAGAAACGCGCAGTTGTAAAGTCGACAAATTTAATAAAAGCCAGTTCAAAGCAGCTTTTAGATGTTCACGTGAGTTGACTGTAAAATTTTAGAAAACAGCGTGCAAAGTTGGAAAAAACGAAAGAAATGTTGGCGGAGTTGCTTGTATATATAACCTAAGTCATTATCATGACAACCCCGAAGTTAAATGTCGAAAACATTAAGTAAATGTTCCGAGAATGCCTCATATATAAGCAACTTGTCACAACAGTCAACCGAAACGTCGACAACAAACTGCTTACAAAGTTGTGATAAGCGATTGCAAAGTTGGTAGTTTCATTCGGGATTGTCACCTGTGATATCATATTAACAAGTCCCATAGTTAAAAGTTCGAAAATGTGAATGAAGATTTCGTTAATTGATGTTAAATTACCGTAGTCTTACTCCAAGTATGTAGATGACATAGGTCAATTCTAGAAGATTTTTGCGTAGGCGATATCAATTTTAAAACATCTCAAAACCTGAAATAGCCGCGAATTCGGCCTAATTTCATGTTTTCTATGCAGTTGTGTCGTTAGGTGACCGATAAATGTTTGAGGTAAAGCGCAATCGGGCGTGGTTAGTACTTGCATGGGAGACTCCCTGAGTAAACGAGCTGTTGAATTTTTTTTTGTTTCATCACAAACATGGAAAAGATATACTTCAACATTTCTGCATTTTTCTTCCTGTGATGTCAATCATTTATTGTAGAAAATCGTGGCATTTTTGTAACTTTTTTAACTAATGGAAAGTTTCGAAATTCCTTCTAATTTTCAAGTACAAGTTGTTGATGCTGTCGGCACGTAGTGGGTTTTAAGTTGTTAACGCACCGTGCAAAGTTGTTCAAAGTCATAGCAAAGTTGTGCAAAGTTATTGCAAAGTTGGTAGATGTATTTGCCTAAATGACCTAAGTTGTTGGCTTATAGAAACGCGCAGTTCTAAAGTCGACAAATTTAATAAAAGCCATTTGAAAGCAGCTTATAGATGTTCACGTGAGTTGACTGTAAAATGTTAGAAAACAGCGTGCAAAGTTGGAAAAAACGAAAGAAATGTTGGCGGAGTTGCTTGTATATATAACCTAAGTCATTATCATGACAACCCCGCAGTTAAATGTTGAAAATATTAAGTAAATGTTCGGAGAATGCCTCATATGTAAGCAGATTGTCACAACAGTCAACCAAAAAGTCGACTACAAACTGCTTACAAAGTTGTGAAAAGCGATTGCAAAGTTGCTATTTTCATTTGGGATTGTTACCTGTGATATCATTTTAACAAGTCCTATAGTTAAAAGCTCGAAAATGTGAATAAAGATTTCGTTAATTGATGTTAAATTACCGTAGTCTTACTCCAAGTATGTAGATGTCATAGGTCAATTCTAGAAGATATTTGCGTAGGCGATATCGATTTTAAAACATCTCAAAACCTGAAATAGCCGGGAATTCGGCCTAATTTCATGTTTTCTATGCAGTTGTGTGGTTAGGTGACCGATGAATGTTTGAGGTAAAGCGCAATCGGGCGTGGTTAGTACTTGCATTGGGAGACTCCCTGAGTAAACGAGCTGTTGATTTTTTTTTTTCATCACAGCCATGGAAAAGATATACTTCAACATTTCCGCATTTTTCTTCCTGTGATGTCAATCATTTATTGTAGAAAATCGTGGCATTTTTTTAACTTTTTTAACTAATGGAAAGTTTCGAAATTCCTTCTAATTTTCAAGTACAAGTTGTTGATGCTGTCGGCACGTAGTGGGTTTTAAGTTGTTAACGCACCGTGCAAAGTTGTTCAAAGTCATTGCAAAGTTGTGCAAAGTTATTGCAAAGTTGGTAGATGTATTTGCATAAATGACCTAAGTTGTTGGCTTATAGAAACGCGCAGTTCTAAAGTCGACAAGTTTAATACAAGCCATTTGAAAGCAGCTTATAGATGTTCACGTGAGTTGACTGTAAAATGTTAGAAAACAGCGTGCAAAGTTGGAAAAAACGAAAGAAATGTTGGCGGAGTTGCTTGTATATATAACCTAAGTCATTAGCATGACAACCCCGCAGTTAAATGTCGAAAATATTAAGTAAATGTTCGGAGAATGCCTCATATGTAAGCAGATTGTCACAACAGTCAACCAAAAAGTCGACTACAAACTGCTTACAAAGTTGTGAAAAGCGATTGCAAAGTTGGTATTTTCATTTGGGATTGTTACCTGTGATATCATTTTAACAAGTCCCATAGTTAAAAGCTCGAAAATGTGAATAAATATTTCGTTAATTGATGTTAAATTACCGTAGTCTTACTCCAAGTATGTAGATGTCATAGGTCAATTCTAGAAGATATTTGCGTAGGCGATATCGATTTTAAAACATCTCAAAACCTGAAATAGCCGGGAATTCGGCCTAATTGCATGTTTTCTATGCAGTTGTGTGGTTAGGTGACCGATAAATGTTTGAGGTAAAGTGCAATCGGGCGTGGTTAGTACTTGCATGGGAGTCTCCCTGAGTAAACGAGCTGTTGAATTTTTTTTTTGATTCATCACAGACATGGAAAAGATATACTTCAACATTTCTGCATTTTCTTCCTGTGATGTCAATCATTTAGTGTAGAAAATCGTGGCATTTTTGTAACTTTTTTAACTAATGGAAAGTTTCGAAATTCCTTCTAATTTTCAAGTACAAGTTGTTGATGCTGTTGGCACGTAGTGGGTTTTAAGTTGTTAACGCACCGTGCAAAGTTGTTCAAAGTCATTGCAATGTTGTGCAAAGTTATTGCAAATTTGGTAGATGTATTTGCATAAATGACCTAAGTTGTTGGCTTATAGAAACGCGCAGTTCTAAAGTCGACAAGTTTAATACAAGCCACTTGAAGGCAGCTAATAGATGTTCACGTGAGTTGACTGTAAAATGTTAGAAAACAGCGTGCAAAGTTGGAAAAAACGAAAGAAATGTTGGCGGAGTTGCTTGTATATATAACCTAAGTCATTATCATGACAACCCTGAAGTTAAATGTCGAAAATATTAAGTAAATGTTCGGAGAATGCCTCATATGTAAGCAGATTGTCACAACAGTCAACCAAAAAGTCGACTACAAACTGCTTACAAAGTTGTGAAAAGCGATTGCAAAGTTGCTATTTTCATTTGGGATTGTTACCTGTGATATCATTTTAACAAGTCCTATAGTTAAAAGCTCGAAAATGTGAATAAAGATTTCGTTAATTGATGTTAAATTACCGTAGTCTTACTCCAAGTATGTAGATGTCATAGGTCAATTCTAGAAGATATTTGCGTAGGCGATATCGATTTTAAAACATCTCAAAACCTGAAATAGCCGGGAATTCGGCCTAATTTCATGTTTTCTATGCAGTTGTGTGGTTAGGTGACCGATGAATGTTTGAGGTAAAGCGCAATCGGGCGTGGTTAGTACTTGCATTGGGAGACTCCCTGAGTAAACGAGCTGTTGATTTTTTTTTTCATCACAGCCATGGAAAAGATATACTTCAACATTTCCGCATTTTTCTTCCTGTGATGTCAATCATTTATTGTAGAAAATCGTGGCATTTTTTTAACTTTTTTAACTAATGGAAAGTTTCGAAATTCCTTCTAATTTTCAAGTACAAGTTGTTGATGCTGTCGGCACGTAGTGGGTTTTAAGTTGTTAACGCACCGTGCAAAGTTGTTCAAAGTCATTGCAAAGTTGTGCAAAGTTATTGCAAAGTTGTTAGATGTGTTTGCATAAATGACCTAAGTTGTTGGCTTATGGAAACGCGCAGTTATAAAGTCGACAAGTTTAATAAAAGCCAGTTGAAAGCAGCTTATATATGGTCACGTGACTTGACTGTGAAATGTTAGAAAACAGCGTGCAAAGTTGTAAAAAACGAAAGAAATGTTGGCGGAGTTGCTTGTATATATAACCTAAGTCATTATCATAACAACCCCGCAGCTAAATTTCGAAAACATTAAGTAAATGTTCCGAGAATGCCTCATATATAAGCAGATTATCACAACAGTCACCGGAAAGTCGACAACAAACTGCTTAAAAATTTGTGAAAAGCGATTGCAAAGTTGGTAGTTTCATTCGAGATTGTTACATGTGATATCATATTAACAAGTCGAACATGTGAATAAATATTTCGTAAATTGATGTTAAATCACCGTAGTCTTACTCCAAGTATGTAGAGGTCATAGGTCAATTCTAGAAGATACTTATGTAAACGATATCGATTTTAAAACATCCCAAAACATGAAATATCCTCGAATTCGGCTTAACTTCTAATGATCTATGCAGCTGTGTGGTTAGGTGACCGATAAATGTTTAAAGTAAAGCACACTCGGGCGTGGTTAGTACTTGCGTGGAAGATTCCCTGAGCAAACGAGCTGTTGATTTTTTTTTCATTACAAACATGGAAAAGATATATGGCAACATTTCTGCATATTTTTTTCCTGTAATGTCAAACATTTATAGCAGAAAATCGTGGCATTTTTGTAACTTTTTTAACTAATGGAAAGTTTCGAAATTCCTTCCAATTTTCAAGTACAAGTTGTTGATCCTGTAGGCACGTAGTGGGTTGTAGGTTGTTAACGCACCGTGCAAAGTTGTTCAAAGTCATTGCAAAGTTGTGCAAAGTTATTGCAAAGTTGTTAGATGTGTTTGCATAAATGACCTAAGTTGTTGGCTTATAGAAACGTGCAGTTATAAAGTCGACAAGTTTAATAAAAGCTAGTTGAAAGCAGCTTTTAGAAGTTCACGTGCGTTGACTGTAAAATGTTAGAAAACAGCGTGCAAAGTTGGAAAAAACGAAAGAAATGTTGGCGGAGTTGCTTGTATATATAACCTAAGTCATTATCATAACAACCCCGCAGTTAAATTTCGAAAACATTAAGTAAATGTTCCGGGAATGCCTCATATAGAAGAAGATTATCACAACAGTCACTGGAAAGTCGACAACAAACTGCTTACAAAGTTGTGAAAAGCGATTGCAAAGTTGGTAGTTTCATTCGGGATTGTTATATGTGATATCATATTAACACGTCCCATAGTTAAAAGTTCGAACATGTGAATAAATATTTCGTAAATTGATGTTAAATTACCGTAGTCTTACTCCAAGTATGTAGAGGTCATAGGTCAATTCTAGAAGATACTTATGTTAAAAATATCGATTTTAAAACATCCCAAAACCTGAAATAGCCTCGAATTCGCCTTAATTTCTAATGATCTATGCTGTTGTGTAGTTAGGTGACCGATAAATGTTTAAAGTAAAGCACACTCGGGCGTGGTTAGTACTTGCATGGGAAATTCCCCGAGCAAACGAGCTGTTGGTTTTTTTTTCATTACAAACATGGAAAAGATATTCGGCAACATTTCTGCATCTATTTTTCCTGTGATGTCAAACATTTATAGCAGAAAATCGTGGCATTTTTGTATCTTTTTTAACTAATGGAAAGTTTCGAAATTCCTTCCAATTTTCAAGTACAAGTTGTTGAGGCTGTAGGCACGTAGTGGGTTTTAAGTTGTTAACGCACCGAGCAAAGTTGTTCAAAGTCATTGCAAAGTTGTGCAAAGTTATTGCAAAGTTGTTAGATGTGTTTGCATAAATGACCTAAGTTGTTGGCTTATAGAAACGCGCAGTTATAAAGTCGACAAGTTTAATAAAAGCCAGTTGAAAGCAGCTTATAAATGGTCACGTGACTTGACTGTAAAATGTTAGAAAACAGCGTGCAAAGTTGGAAAAAACGAAAGAAATGTTGGCGGAGTTGCTTGTATATATAACCTAAGTCATTATCATAACAAGCCCGCAGCTAAATTTCGAAAACATTAAGTAAATGTTCCGAGAATGCCTCATATATAACCAGATTATCACAACAGTCACCGGAAAGTCGACAACAAACTGCTTACAAAGTTGTGAAAAGCGATTGCAAAGTTGTTACTTTCATTCGGGATTGTTACATGTGATATCATATTAACAAATCGAACATGTGAATAAATATTTCGTAAATTGATGTTAAATTACCGTAGTCTTACTCCAAGTATGTAGAGGTCATAGGTAAATTCTAGAAGATACTTATGTAAACGATATCGATTTTAAAACATCCCAAAACCTGAAATAGCCTCGAATTCAGCTTAATTTCTAATGATCTATGCTGTTGTGTGGTTAGGTGACCGATAAATGTTTAAAGTAAAGCACACTCGGGCGTGGTTAGTACTTGCATGGAAGATTCCCCGAGCAAACGAGCTGTTGATTTTTTTTTCATTACAAACATGGAAAAGATATTCGGCAACATTTCTGCATCTATTTTTCCTGTGATGTCAAACATTTATAGCAGAAAAGCGTGGCATTTTTGTAACTTTTTTAACTAATGGAAAGTTTCGAAATTCCTTCCAATTTTCAAGTACAAGTTGTTGATGCTGTAGGCACGTAGTGGGTTTTAAGTTGTTAACGCACCGTGCAAAGTTGTTCAAAGTCATTGCAAAGTTGTGCAAAGTTATTGCAAAGTTGTTAGATGTGTTTGCATAAATGACCTAAGTTGTTGGCTTATAGAAACGCGCAGTTATAAAGTCGACAAGTTTAATAAAAGCCAGTTGAAAGCAGCTTATATATGGTCACGTGACTTGACTGTAAAATGTTAGAAAACAGCGTGCAAAGTTGGAAAAAACGAAAGAAATGTTGGCGGAGTTGCTTGTATATATAACCTAAGTCATTATCATAACAACCCCGCAGTTAAATTTCGAAAACATTAAGTAAATGTTCCGGGAATGCCTCATATAGAAGAAGATTATCACAACAGTCACTGGAAAGTCCACAACAAACTGCTTACAAAGTTGTGAAAAGCGATTGCAAAGTTGGTAGTTTCATTCGGGATTGTTATATGTGATATCATATTAACACGTCCCATAGTTAAAAGTTCGAACATGTGAATAAATATTTCGTAAATTGATGTTAAATTACCGTAGTCTTACTCCAAGTATGTAGAGGTCATAGGTCAATTCTAGAAGATACTTATGTTAACAATATCGATTTTAAAACATCCCAAAACCTGAAATAGCCTCGAATTCGCCTTAATTTCTAATGATCTATGATGTTGTGTGGTTAGGTGACCGATAAATGTTTAAAGTAAAGCACACTCGGGCGTGGTTAGTACTTGCATGGGAGATTCCCCGAGCAAACGAGCTGTTGTTGTTTTTTTCATTGCAAACATGGAAAAGATATTCGGCAACATTTCTGCATCTATTTTTCCTGTGATGTCAAACATTTATAGCAGAAAATCGTGGCATTTTTGTATCTTTTTTAACTAATGGAAAGTTTCGAAATTCCTTCCAATTTTCAAGTACAAGTTGTTGAGGCTGTAGGCACGTAGTGGGTTTTAAGTTGTTAACGCACCGAGCAAAGTTGTTCAAAGTCATTGCAAAGTTGTGCAAAGTTATTGCAAAGTTGTTAGATATGTTTGCATAAATGACCTAAGTTGTTGGCTTATAGAAACGCGCAGTTACAAAGTCGACAAGTTTAATAAAAGCCAGTTGAAAGCAGCTTATAAATGGTCACGTGACTTGACTGTAAATGTTAGAAAACAGCGTGCAAAGTTGGAAAAAACGAAAGAAATGTTGGCGGAGTTGCTTGTATATATAACCTAAGTCATTATCATAACAAGCTCGCAGCTAATTTTCGAAAACATTAAGTAAATGTTCCGAGAATGCCTCATATATACCCAGATTATCCACAACAGTCACCGGGAAAGTCGACAACAAACTGCTTACAAATTTGTGAAAAGCGATTGCAAAGTTGGTAGTTTCATTCGAGATTGTTACCTGTGATATCATATTAATAAGTCCCATAGTTAAAAGTTCGAACATGTGAATAAATATTTCGTAAATTGATGTTAAATTAGCGTAGTCTTACTCCAAGTATGTAGAGGTCATAGGTCAATACTAGAAGATACTTGTGTAAACGATATCAATTTTAAAACATCCCAAAACCTGAAATAGCCTCGAATTCGGCTTAATTTCAAATGATCTATGCAGTTGTGTGGTTAGGTGACCGATAAATGTTTAAAGTAAAGCACAATCGGGCGTGGTTAGTACTTGCACTGGAGACTCCCCGAGCAAACGAGGTGTTGAATTTGTTTTTCATTACAAACATGGAAAAGATATACGGCAACATTTCTGCATTTTTTCTTCCTCTGATGTCAAACATTTATAGCAGAAAATCGTGGCATTTTTGTAACTTTTTTAACTAAAGAAAGTTTCGAAATTCCTTCTAATTTTCAAATACAAGTTGTTGATGCTGTCGGCACGTAGTTGGTTTTATGTTGTTAACGCACCGTGCAAAGTTGTTCAAAGTCGTTGCAAAGTTGTGCAAAGTTATTGCAAAGTTTGTAGATGTACTTGCATAAATGACCTAAGTTGTTGGCTTATAGAAACGCGCAGTTGTAAAGTCGACAATTTTAATAAAAGCCAGTTGAAAGCAGCTTATAGATGGTCACGTGAGTTGACTGTAAAATGTTAGAAAACAGCGTGCAAAGTTGGAAAAAAACAAAAGAAATGTTGGCGGAGTTGGTTGTATATATATCCTAAGTCATTATCATAACAACTCCGCAGTTAAATTTCGAAAACATTATGTAAATGTTCCGAGAATGCCTCATATATAAGCAGATTATCACAACAGTCACCGAAAAGTCGACAACAAACTGCTTACAAATTTGTGAAAAGCGATTGCAAAGTTGGTAGTTTCAATCGAGATTGTTACCTACGATATCATATTAATAAGTTCCATAGTTAAAAGTTCGAGCATGTGAATAAATATTTCGTAAATTGATGTTAAATTAGCATAGTCTTACTCCAAGTATGTAGAGGTCATAGGTCAATACTAGAAGATACTTGTGTAAACGATATCAATTTTAAAACATCCCAAAACCTGAAATAGCCTCGAATTCGGCTTAATTTCAAATGATCTATGCAGTTGTGTGGTTAGGTGACCGATAAATGTTTAAAGTAAAGCACAATTGGGCGTGGTTAGTACTTGCACGGGAGACTCCCCGAGCAAACGAGATGTTGAATTTTTTTTTTCATTACAAACATGGAAAAGATATACGGCAATATTTCTGCATTTTTTCTTCCTGTGATGTCAAACATTTATAGCAGAAAATCGTGGCATTTTTGTAACTTTTTTAACTAAAGAAAAGTTTCGAAATTCCTTCTAATTTTCAAGTACAAGTTGTTGATGCTGTCGGCACGTAGTGGGTTTTATGTTGTTAACGCACCGTGTAAAGTTGTTCAAAGTCATTGCAAAGTTGTGCAAAGTTATTGCAAAGTTTGTAGATGTACTTGCATAAATGACCTAAGTTGTTGGCTTATAGAAACGCGCAGTTGTAAAGTCGACAATTTTAATAAAAGCCAGTTGAATGCAGCTTATAGATGGTCACGTGAGTTGACTGTAAAATGTTAGAAAACAGCGTGCAAAGTTGGAAAAAAACAAAAGAAATGTTGGCGGAGTTGGTTGTATATATATCCTAAGTCATTATCATAACAACTCCGCAGTTAAATTTCGAAAACATTATGTAAATGTTCCGAGAATGCCTCATATATAAGCAGATTATCACAACAGTCACCGAAAAGTCGACAACAAACTGCTTACAAATTTGTGAAAAGCGATTGCAAAGTTGGTAGTTTCAATCGAGATTGTTACCTACGATATCATATTAATAAGTCCCATAGTTAAAAGTTCGAGCATGTGAATAAATATTTCGTAAATTGATGTTAAATTAGCGTAGTCTTACTCCAAGTATGTAGAGGTCATAGGTCAATTATTGAAGATACTTGTGTAAACGATATCAATTTTAAAACATCCCAAAACCTGAAATAGCCTCGCATTCGGCATAATTGCAAATGATCTATGCAGTTGTGTGGTTAGGTGACCGATAAATGTTTAAAGTAAAGCATAATCGGGCGTGGTTAGTACTTGCATGGGAGACTCCCCGGGCAAACGAGCTGTTGAATTTGTTTTTCATTACAAACATGGAAAAGATATACGGCAACATTTCTGCATTTTTTCTTCCTGTGATGTCAAACATTTATAGCAGAAAATCGTGTCATTTTTGTAACTGTTTTAACTAATGGAAAGTTTCGAAATTCCTTCTAATTTTCAAGTACAAGTTGTTGATGCTGTCGGCACGCAGTGGGTTTTAAGTTGTTAACGCACCGTGCAAAATTGTTCAAAGTCATTGCAAAGTTGTGCAAAGTTAGTGCAAAGTTTGTAGATGTACTTGCATAAATGACCTAAGTTGTTGGCCTATAGAAACGCGCAGTTGTAAAGTCGACAATTTTAATAAAAGCCAGTTGAAAGCAGCTTATAGATGGTCACGTGAGTTGACTGTAAAATGTTAGAAAACAGCGTGCAAAGTTGGAAAAAACGAAAGAAATGTTAGCGGAGTTGCTTGTATATATAACCTAAGTCATTATCATAACAACCCCGCAGGTAAATGTCTAAAACATTAAGTAAATGTTCCGAGAATACCTCATATATAAGCAGATTATCACAACAGTCACCGGAAAGTCGACAACAAACTGCTTACAAATTTGTGAAAAGCGATTGCAAAGTTGGTAGTTTCATTCGAGATTGTTACCTGTGATATCATATTAATAAGTCCCATAGTTAAAAGTTCGAACATGTAAATAAATATTTCGTAAATTGATGTTAAATTAGCGTAGTCTTACTCCAAGTATGTAGAGGTCATAGGTCAATATTAGAAGATACTTGTGTAAACGATATCAATTTTAAAACATCCCAAAACCTGAAATAGCCTCGAATTCGGTTTTATTTCAAATGATCTATGCAGTTGTGTGGTTAGGTGACCGATAAATGTTTAAAGTAAAGCATAATCGGGCGTGGTTAGTACTTGCACGGAAGACTCCCCGAGCAAACGAGCTGTTGAATTTTTTTTTCATTACAAACATGGAATAGATATACGGCAACATTTCTGCATTTTTTCTTCCTGTGATGTCAAACATTTATAGCAGAAAATCGTAGCATTTTTGTAACTTTTTTAACTAAAGAAAAGTTTCGAAATTCCTTCTAATTTTCAAGTACAAGTTGTTGATGCTGTCGGCACGTAGTGGGTTTTATGTTGTTAACGCACCGTGCAAAGTTGTTCAAAGTCATTGCAAAGTTGTGCAAAGTTATTGCAAAGTTTGTAGATGTACTTGCATAAATGGCCTAAGTTGTTGGCTTATAGAAACGCGCAGTTGTAAAGTCAACAAGTTTAATAAAAGCCAGTTGAAAGCAGATTTTAGAAGTTCACGTGAGTTGACTGTAAAATGTTAGAAAACAGCGTGCAAAGTTGGAAAAAACGAAAGAAATGTTAGCGGAGTTGCTTGTATATATAACCTAAGTCATTATCATAACAACCCCGCAGGTAAATGTCTAAAACATTAAGTAAATGTTCCGAGAATACCTCATATATAAGCAGATTATCACAACAGTCACCGGAAAGTCGACAACAAACTGCTTACAAATTTGTGAAAAGCGATTGCAAAGTTGGTAGTTTCATTCGAGATTATTACCTGTGATATCATATTAATAAGTCCCATAGTTAAAAGTTCGAGCATGTGAATAAATATTTCGTAAACTGATGTTAAATTAGCGTAGTCTTACTCCAAGTATGTATATGTCATAGGTCAATACTAGAAGATACTTGTGTAAACGATATCAATTTTAAAACATCCCAAAACCTGAAATAGCCTCGAATTCGGCTTAATTTCAAATGATCTATGCAGTTGTGTGGTTAGGTGACGATAAATGTTTAAAGTAAAGCACAATCGGGCGTGGTTAGTACTTGCACGGGAGACTCCCAGAGCAAACGAGCTGTTGATTTTTTTTTTTTTCATTACAAACATGAAAAGATATATGGCAACATTTCTGCATTTTTTCTTCCTGTGATGTCAAACATTTATAGCAGAAAAAGTGGCATTTTTGTAACTTTTTTACTAAAGAAAAGTTTCGAAATTCCTTCTAATTTCAAGTACAGTGTGATGCTGTCGCACGTAGTGGGTTTTAAGTGTACGCACGTGCAAAGTTGTTCAAAGTCATTGCAAAGTTGTGCAAAGTTATTGCAAAGTTGGTAGATGTATTTGCATAAATGACCTAAGTAGTTGGCTTATAGAAACGCGCAGTTCTAAAGTCGACAAGTTTAATAAAAGCCATTTGAAAGAAGCTTATAGATGTTCACGTGAGTTGACTATAAAATGTTAGAAAACAGCGTGCAAAGTTGGAAAAAACGAAAGAAATGTTGGCGGAGTTGCTTGTATATATAACCTAAGTCATTATCATGACAACCCCACAGTTAAATGTCGAAAATATTAAGTAAATGTTCCGAGAATGCCTCATATGTAAGCAGATTGTCACAACAGTCAACCAAAAAGTCGACTACAAACTGCTTACAAAGTTGTGAAAAGCGATTGCAAAGTTGGTATTTTCATTTGGGATTGTTACCTGTGATATCATTTTAACAAGTCCCATAGTTAAAAGCTCGAAAATGTGAATAAATATTTCGTTAATTGATGTTAAATTACCGTAGTCTTACTCCAAGTATGTAGATGTCATAGGTCAATTCTAGAAGATATTTGCGTAGGCGATATCGATTTTAAAACATCTCAAAACCTGAAATAGCCGGGAATTCGGCCTAATTGCATGTTTTCTATGCAGTTGTGTGGTTAGGTGACCGATGAATGTTTGAGGTAAAGCGCAATCGGGCGTGGTTAGTATTTGCATGGGAGACTCCCTGAGTAAACGAGTTGTTGAATTTTTTTTTGTTTCATCACAGACATGGAAAAGATATACTTCAACATTTCTGCATTTTTCTTCCTGTGATGTCAATCATTTATTGTAGAAAATCCTGGCATTTTTGTAACTTTTTTAACTAATGGAAAGTTTCGAAATTCCTTCTAATTTTCAAGTACAAGTTGTTGATGCTGTCGGCACGTAGTGGGTTTTAAGTTGTTAACGCACCGTGCAAAGTTGTTCAAAGTCATTGCAAAGTTGTGCAAAGTTATTGCAAAGTTGGTAGATGTATTTGCATAAATGACCTAAGTAGTTGGCTTATAGAAACGCGCAGTTCTAAAGTCGACAAGTTTAATAAAAGCCATTTGAAAGAAGCTTATAGATGTTCACGTGAGTTGACTATAAAATGTTAGAAAACAGCGTGCAAAGTTGGAAAAAACGAAAGAAATGTTGGCGGAGTTGCTTGTATATATAACCTAAGTCATTATCATGACAACCCCGAAGTTAAATGTCGAAAATATTAAGTAAATGTTCCGAGAATGCCTCATATGTAAGCAGATTGTCACAACAGTCAACCAAAAAGTCGACTACAAACTGCTTACAAAGTTGTGAAAAGCGATTGCAAAGTTGGTATTTTCATTCGGGATTGTTACCTGTGATATCATATTAACAAGTCCCATAGTTAAAAGTTCGAAAATGTGAATAAAGATTTCGTTAATTGATGTTAAATTACCGTAGTCTTACTCCAAGTATGTAGATGTCATAGGTCAATTCTAGAAGATATTTGCGTAGACGATATCGATTTTAAAACATCTCAAAACCTGAAATAGCCGGGAATTCGGCCTAATTGCATGTTTTCTATGCAGTTGTGTCGTTAGGTGACTGATAAATGTTTGAGGTAAAGCGCAATCGGGCGTGGTTAGTACTTGCATGGGAGACTCCCTGAGTAAACGAGCTGTTGAATTTTTTTTTGGTTTCATCACAGACATGGAAAAGATATTCCTCAACATTTCTGTATTTTTCTTCCTGTGATGTCTATCATTTATTGTAGAAAATCGTGGCATTTTTGTAACTTTTTTAACTAATGGAAAGTTTCAAATTCCTTCTAATTTTCAAGTACAAGTTGTTGATGCTGTCGGCACGTAGTGGGTTTTAAGTTGTTAGCGCACCGTGCAAAGTTGTTCAAAGTCATTGCAAAGTTGTGCAAAGTTATTGCAAAGTTGGTAGATGTATTTGCATAAATGACATAAGTAGTTGGCTTATAGAAACGCGCAGTTCTAAAGTCGACAAGTTTAATAAAAGCCATTTGAAAGCAGCTTATAGATGTTCACGTGAGTTGACTATAAAATGTTAGAAAACAGCGTGCAAAGTTGGAAAAAACGAAAGAAATGTTGGCGGAGTTGCTTGTATATATAACCTAAGTCATTATCATGACAACCCCGCAGTTAAATGTCGAAAATATTAAGTAAATGTTCCGAGAATGCCTCATATGTAAGCAGATTGTCACAACAGTAAACCAAAAAGTCGACTACAAACTGCTTACAAAGTTGTGAAAAGCGATTGCAAAGTTGGTATTTTCATTTGGGATTGTTACCTGTGATAGCATTTTAACAAGTCCCATAGTTAAAAGCTCGAAAATGTGAATAAATATTTCGTTAATTGATGTTAAATTACCGTAGTCTTACTCCAAGTATGTAGATGTCATAGGTCAATTCTAGAAGATATTTGCGTAGGCGATATCGATTTTAAAACATCTCAAAACCTGAAATAGCCGGGAATTCGGCCTAATTGCATGTTTTCTATGCAGTTGTGTGGTTAGGTGACCGATGAATGTTTGAGGTAAAGCGCAATCGGGCGTGGTTAGTATTTGCATGGGAGACTCCCTGAGTAAACGAGCTGTTGAATTTTTTTTTTTTGTTTCATCACAGACATGGAAAAGATATACTTCAACATTTCTGCATTTTTCTTCCTGTGATGTCAATCATTTATTGTAGAAAATCCTGGCATTTTTGTAACTTTTTTAACTAATGGAAAGTTTCGAAATTCCTTCTAATTTTCAAGTACAAGTTGTTGATGCTGTCGGCACGTATTGGGTTTTAAGTTGTTAACGCACCGTGCAAAGTTGTTCAAAGTCATTGCAAAGTTGTGCAAAGTTATTGCAAAGTTGGTAGATGTATTTGCATAAATGACCTAAGTAGTTGGCTTATAGAAACGCGCAGTTCTAAAGTCGACAAGTTTAATAAAAGCCATTTGAAAGAAGCTTATAGATGTTCACGTGAGTTGACTATAAAATGTTAGAAAACAGCGTGCAAAGTTGGTAAAAACGAAAGAAATGTTGGCGGAGTTGCTTGTATATATAACCTAAGTCATTATCATGACAACCCCACAGTTAAATGTCGAAAATATTAAGTAAATGTTCCGAGAATGCCTCATATGTAAGCAGATTGTCACAACAGTCAACCAAAAAGTCGACTACAAACTGCTTACAAAGTTGTGAAAAGCGATTGCAAAGTTGGTATTTTCATTTGGGATTGTTACCTGTGATATCATTTTAACAAGTCCCATAGTTAAAAGCTCGAAAATGTGAATAAATATTTCGTTAATTGATGTTAAATTACCGTAGTCTTACTCCAAGTATGTAGATGTCATAGGTCAATTCTAGAAGATATTTGCGTAGGCGATATCGATTTTAAAACATCTCAAAACCTGAAATAGCCGGGAATTCGGCCTAATTGCATGTTTTCTATGCAGTTGTGTGGTTAGGTGACCGATGAATGTTTGAGGTAAAGCGCAATCGGGCGTGGTTAGTATTTGCATGGGAGACTCCCTGAGTAAACGAGTTGTTGAATTTTTTTTTGTTTCATCACAGACATGGAAAAGATATACTTCAACATTTCTGCATTTTTCTTCCTGTGATGTCAATCATTTATTGTAGAAAATCCTGGCATTTTTGTAACTTTTTTAACAAATGGAAAGTTTCGAAATTCCTTCTAATTTTCAAGTACAAGTTGTTGATGCTGTCGGCACGTAGTGGGTTTTAAGTTGTTAACGCACCGTGCAAAGTTGTTCAAAGTCATTGCAAAGTTGTGCAAAGTTATTGCAAAGTTGGTAGATGTATTTGCATAAATGACCTAAGTTGTTGGCTTATAGAAACGCGCAGTTCTAAAGTCGACAAGTTTAATAAAAGCAATTTGAAAGCAGCTTATAGATGTTCACGTGAGTTTACTATAAAATGTTAGAAAACAGCGTGCAAAGTTGGAAAAAACGAAAGAAATGTTGGCGGAGTTGCTTTTATATATAACCTAAGTCATTATCATGACAACCCCGCAGTTAAATGTCGAAAATATTAAGTAAATGTTCCGAGAATGCCTCATACGTAAGCAGATTGTCACAACAGTCAACCAAAAAGTCGACTACAAACTGCTTACAAAGTTGTGAAAAGCGATTGCAAAGTTGGTATTTTCATTTGGGATTGTTACCTGTGATATCATTTTAACAAGTCCCATAGTTAAAAGCTCGAAAATGTGAATATATATTTCGTTAATTGATGTTAAATTACCGTAGTCTTACTCCAAGTATGTAGATGTCATAGGTCAATTCTAGAAGATATTTGCGTAGGCGATATCGATTTTAAAACATCTCAAAACCTGAAATAGCCGGGAATTCGGCCTAATTGCATGTTTTCAATGCAGTTGTGTGGTTAGGTGACCGATGAATGTTTCTGGTAAAGCGCAATCGGGCGTGGTTAGTATTTGCATGGGAGACTCCCTGAGTAAACGAGTTGTTGAATTTTTTTTGTTTCATCACAGACATGGAAAAGATATACTTCAACATTTCTGCATTTTTCTTCCTGTGATGTCAATCATTTATTGTAGAAAATCCTGGCATTTTTGTAACTTTTTTAACTAATGGAAAGTTTCGAAATTCCTTCTAATTTTCAAGTACAAGTTGTTGATGCTGTCGGCACGTAGTGGGTTTTAAGTTGTTAACGCACCGTGCAAAGTTGTTCAAAGTCATTGCAAAGTTGTGCAAAGTTATTGCAAAGTTGGTAGATGTATTTGCATAAATGACCTAAGTTGTTGGCTTATAGAAACGCGCAGTTCTAAAGTCGACAAGTTTAATAAAAGCCATTTGAAAGCAGCTTATAGATGTTCACGTGAGTTGACTATAAAATGTTAGAAAACAGCGTGCAAAGTTGGAAAAAACGAAAGAAATGTTGGCGGAGTTGCTTGTATATATAACCTAAGTCATTATCATGACAACCCCGCAGTTAAATGTCGAAAATATTAAGTAAATGTTCCGAGAATGCCTCATACGTAAGCAGATTGTCACAACAGTCAACCAAAAAGTCGACTACAAACTGCTTACAAAGTTGTGAAAAGCGATTGCAAAGTTGGTATTTTCATTTGGGATTGTTACCTGTGATATCATTTTAACAAGTCCCATAGTTAAAAGCTCGAAAATGTGAATAAATATTTCGTTAATTGATGTTAAATTACCGTAGTCTTACTCCAAGTATGTAGATGTCATAGGTCAATTCTAGAAGATATTTGCGTAGGCGATATCGATTTTAAAACATCTCAAAACCTGAAATAGCCGGGAATTCGGCCTAATTGCATGTTTTCAATGCAGTTGTGTGGTTAGGTGACCGATGAATGTTTGAGGTAAAGCGCAATCGGGCGTGGTTAGTATTTGCATGGGAGACTCCCTGAGTAAACGAGCTGTTGAATTTTTTTTTTGTTTCATCACAGACATGGAAAAGATATACTTCAACATTTCTGCATTTTTCTTCCTGTGATGTCAATCATTTATTGTAGAAAATCCTGGCATTTTTGTAACTTTTTTAACTAATGGAAAGTTTCGAAATTCCTTCTAATTTTCAAGTACAAGTTGTTGATGCTGTCGGCACGTAGTGGGATTTAAGTTGTTAACGCACCGTGCAAAGTTGTTCAAAGTCATTGCAAAGTTGTGCAAAGTTATTGCAAAGTTGGTAGATGTATTTGCATAAATGACCTAAGTTGTTGGCTTATAGAAACGCGCAGTTCTAAAGTCGACAAGTTTAATAAAAGCCATTTGAAAGCAGCTTATAGATGTTCACGTGAGTTGACTGTGAAATGTTAGAAAACAGCGTGCAAAGTTGGAAAAAACGAAAGAAATGTTGGCGGAGTTGCTTGTATATATAACCTAAGTCATTATCATGACAACCCCGCAGTTAAATATAGAAAATATTAAGTAAATGTTCCGAGAATGCCTCATATGTAAGCAGATTGTCACAACAGTCAACCAAAAAGTCGACTACAAACTGCTTACAAAGTTGTGAAAAGCGATTGCAAAGTTGGTATTTTCATTCGGGATTGTTACCTGTGATATCATATTAACAAGTCCCATAGTTAAAAGTTCGAAAATATGAATAAAGATTTCGTTAATTGATGTTAAATTATCGTAGTCTTACTCCAAGTTTGTAGATGTCATAGGTCAATTCTAGAAGATATTTGCGTAGGCGATATCGATTTTAAAACATCTCAAAACCTGAAATAGCCGGGAATTCGACCTAATTGCATGTTTTCTATGCAGTTGTGTGGTTAGGTGACCGATGAATGTTTGAGGTAAAGCGCAATCGGGCGTGGTTAGTACTTGCATTGGGAGACTCCCTGAGTAAACGAGCTGTTGATTTTTTTTTTTTTCATCACAGCCATGGAAAAGATATACTTCAACATTTCCGCATTTTTCTTCCTGTGATGTCAATCATTTATTGTAGAAAATCGTGGCATTTTTTTAACTTTTTTAACTAATGGAAAGTTTCGAAATTCCTTCTAATTTTCAAGTACAAGTTGTTGATGCTGTCGGCACGTAGTGGGTTTTAAGTTGTTAACGCACCGTGCAAAGTTGTTCAAAGTCATTGCAAAGTTGTGCAAAGTTATTGCAAAGTTGGTAGATGTATTTGCATAAATGACCTAAGTTGTTGGCTTATAGAAACGCGCAGTTCTAAAGTCGACAAGTTTAATACAAGCCATTTGAAAGCAGCTTATAGATGTTCACGTGAGTTGACTGTAAAATATTAGAAAACAGCGTGCAAAGTTGGAAAAAACGAAAGAAATGTTGGCGGAGTTGCTTGTATATATAACCTAAGTCATTAGCATGACAACCCCGCAGTTAAATGTCGAAAATATTAAGTAAATGTTCGGAGAATGCCTCATATGTAAGCAGATTGTCACAACAGTCAACCAAAAAGTCGACTACAAACTGCTTACAAAGTTGTGAAAAGCGATTGCAAAGTTGGTATTTTCATTTGGGATTGTTACCTGTGATATCATATTAACAAAGTCCCATAGTTAAAAGTTCGAAAATGTGTAAAAAGATTTCGTTAATTGATGTTAAATTACCGTAGTCTTACTCCAAGTATGTAGATGTCATAGGTCAATTCTAGATGATATTTGCGTAGGCGATATCGATTTTAAAACATCTCAAAACCTGAAATAGCCGGGAATTCGGCCTAATTGCTTTTTTTCTATCCAGTTGTGCGGTTAGGTGACCGATAAATGTTTGAGGTAAAGCGCAATCGGGTGTGGTTAGTACTTGCATGGGAGACTCCCTGAGTAAACGAGCTGTTGATTTTTTTTTGTTTCATCACAGACATGGAAAAGATATACTTCAACATTTCTGCATTTTTCTTCCTGTGATGTCAATCATTTATTGTAGAAAATCGTGGCATTTTTGTAACTTTTTTAACTAATGGAAAGTTTCGAAATTCCTTCTAATTTTCAAGTACAAGTTGTTGATGCTGTCGGCACGTAGTGGGTTTTAAGTTGTTAACGCACCGTGCAAAGTTGTTCAAAGTCATTGCAAAGTTGTGCAAAGTTATTGCAAAGTTGGTAGATGTATTTGCATAAATGACCTAAGTTGTTGGCTTATAGAAACGCGCAGTTCTAAAGTCGACAAGTTTAATAAAAGCCATTTGAAAGCAGCTTATAGATGTTCACGTGAGTTGACTGTAAAATGTTAGAAAACAGCGTGCAAAGTTGGAAAAAACGAAAGAAATGTTGGCGGAGTTGCTTGTATATATAACCTAAGTCATTATCATGACAACCCCGCAGTTAAATGTCGAAAATATTAAGTAAATGTTCCGAGAATGCCTCATATGTAAGCAGATTGTCACAACAGTCAACCAAAAAGTCGACTACAAACTGCTTACAAAGTTGTGAAAAGCGATTGCAAAGTTGGTATTTTGATTTGGTATTGTTACCTGTGATATCATTTTAACAAGTTCCATAGTTAAAAGCTCGAAAATGTGAATAAAGATTTCGTTAATTGATGTTAAATTACCGTAGTCTTACTCCAAGTATGTAGATGTCATAGGTCAATTCTAGAAGATATTTGCGTAGACGATATCGATTTTAAAACATCTCAAAACCTGAAATAGCCGGGAATTCGACATAATTGCATGTTTTCTATGCAGTTGTGTGGTTAGGTGACCGATAAATGTTTGAGGTAAAGCGCAATCGGGCGTGGTTAGTACTTGCATGGGAGACTCCCTGAGTAAACGAGCTGTTGAATTTTTTTTTGTTTCATCACAGATATGGAAAAGATATACTTCAACATTTCTGCATTTTTCTTCCTGTGATGTCAATCATTTATTGTAGAAAATCGTGGCATTTTTGTAACTTTTTTAACTAATGGAAAGTTTCGAAATTCCTTCTAATTTTCAAGTACAAGTTGTTGATGCTGTCGGCACGTAGTGGGTTTTAAGTTGTTAACGCACCGTGAAAAGTTGTTCAAAGTCATTGCAAAGTTGTGCAAAGTTATTGCAAAGTTGGTAGATGTATTTGCATAAATGACCTAAGTTGTTGGCTTATAGAAACGCGCAGTTGTAAAGTCGACAAGTTTAATAAAAGCCATTTGAAAGCAGCTTATAGATGTTCACGTGAGTTGACTGTAAAATGTTAGAAAACAGCGTGCAAAGTTGGAAAAAACGAAAGAAATGTTGGCGGAGTTGCTTGTATATATAACCTAAGTCATTATCATGACAACCCCGCACTTAAATGTCGAAAATATTAAGTAAATGTTCCGAGAATGCCTCATATGTAAGCAGATTGTCACAACAGTCAACCAAAAAGTCGACTACAAACTGCTTACAAAGTTGTGAAAAGCGATTGCAAAGTTGGTATTTTCATTCGGGATTGTTACCTGTGATATCATATTAACAAGTCCCATAGTTAAAAGTTCGAAAATGTGAATAAAGATTTCGTTAATTGATGTTAAATTACCGTAGTCTTACTCCAAGTATGTAGATGTCATAGGTCAATTCTAGAAGATATTTGCGTAGACGATATCGAATTTAAAACATCTCAAAACCTGAAATAGCCGGGAATTCGGCCTAATTGCATGTTTCCTATGCAGTTGTGTGGTTAGGTGTCCGATACATGTTTGAGGTAAAGCGCAATCGGGCGTGGTTAGTACTTGCATGGGAGACTCCCTGAGTAAACGAGCTGTTGAATTTTTTTTTGTTTCATCACAGATATGGAAAAGATATACTTCAACATTTCTGCATTTTTCTTCCTGTGATGTCAATCATTTATTGTAGAAAATCGTGGCATTTTTGTAACTTTTTTAACTAATGGAAAGTTTCGAAATTCCTTCTAATTTTCAAGTACAAGTTGTTGATGCTGTCGGCACGTAGTGGGTTTTAAGTTGTTAACGCACCGTGAAAAGTTGTTCAAAGTCATTGCAAAGTTGTGCAAAGTTATTGCAAAGTTGGTAGATGTATTTGCATAAATGACCTAAGTTGTTGGCTTATAGAAACGCGCAGTTGTAAAGTCGACAAGTTTAATAAAAGCCATTTGAAAGCAGCTTATATATGTTCACGTGAGTTGACTGTAAAATGTTAGAAAACAGCGTGCAAAGTTGGAAAAAACGAAAGAAATGTTGGCGGAGTTGCTTGTATATATAACCTAAGTCATTATCATGACAACCCCGCAGTTAAATGTCGAAAATATTAAGTAAATGTTCCGAGAATGCCTCATATGTAAGCAGATTGTCACAACAGTCAACCAAAAAGTCGACTACAAACTGCTTACAAAGTTGTGAAAAGCGATTGCAAAGTTGGTATTTTCATTCGGGATTGTTACCTGTGATATCATTTTAACAAGTCCCATAGTTAAAAGCTCGAAAATGTGAATAAATATTTCGTTAATTGATGTTAAATTACCGTAGTCTTACTCCAAGTATGTAGATGTCATAGGTCAATTCTAGAAGATATTTGCGTAGACGATATCGATTTTAAAACATCTCAAAACCTGAAATAGCCGGGAATTCGGCCTAATTCCATGTTTTCTATGCAGTTGTGTGGTTAGGTGACCGATAAATGTTTGAGGTAAAGCGCAATCGGGCGTGGTTAGTACTTGCATGGGAGACTCCCTGAGTAAACGAGCTGTTGAATTTTTTTTTGTTTCATCACAGATATGGAAAAGATATACTTCAACATTTCTGCATTTTTCTTCCTGTGATGTCAATCATTTATTGTAGAAAATCGTGGCATTTTTGTAACTTTTTTAACTAATGGAAAGTTTCGAAATTCCTTCTAATTTTCAAGTACAAGTTGTTGATTCTGTCGGCACGTAGTGGGTTTTAAGTTGTTAACGCACCGTGCAAAGTTGTTCAAAGTCATTGCAAAGTTGTGCAAAGTTATTGCAAAGTTGGTAGATGTATTTGCATAAATGACCTAAGTTGTTGGCTTATTGAAACGCGCAGTTGTAAAGTCGACAAATTTAATAAAAGCCAGTTGAAAGCAGCTTATAGATGTTCACGTGAGTTGACTGTAAAATGTTAGAAAACAGCGTGCAAAGTGGAAAAAAAGAAAGAAATGTTGGCGGAGTTGCTTGTATATATAACTAAGTCATTATCATAACAACCCCGCAGTTAAATTTCGAAAACATTAAGTAAATGTTCCGGGAATGCCTCATATAGAAGAAGATTATCACAACAGTCACTGGAAAGTCGACAACAAACTGCTTACAAAGTTGTGAAAAGCGATTGCAAAGTTGGTAGTTTTCATTCGGAATTGTTACATGTGATATCATATTAACACGTCCCATAGTTAAAAGTTCGAACATGTGAATAAATATTTCGTAAATTGATGTTAAATCACCGTAGACTTACTCCAAGTATGTAGAGGTCATAGGTCAATTCTAGAAGATACTTATGTAAACGATATCGATTTTAAAACATCCCAAAACCTGAAATAGCCTCGAATTCAGCTTAATTTCTAATGATCTATGCTGTTGTGTGGTTAGGTGACCGACAAATGTTTAAAGTAAAGCACACTCGGGCGTGGTTAGTACTTGCATGGAAGATTCCCCGAGCAAACGAGCTGTTGATTTTTTTTTCATTACAAACATGGAAAAGATATTCGGCAACATTTCTGCATCTATTTTTCCTGTGATGTCAAACATTTATAGCAGAAAAGCGTGGCATTTTTGTAACTTTTTTAACTAATGGAAAGTTTCGAAATTTCTTCCAATTTACAAGTACAAGTTGTTGAGGCTGTAGGCACGTAGTGGGTTTTAAGTTGTTAACGCACCGTGCAAAGTTGTTCAAAGTCATTGCAAAGTTGTGCAAAGTTATTGCAAAGTTGTTAGATGTGTTTGCATAAATGACCTAAGTTGTTGGCTTATAGAAACGCGCAGTTATAAAGTCGACAAGTTTAATAAAAGCCAGTTGAAAGCAGCTTATAAATGGTCACGTGGCTTGACTGTAAAATGTTAGAAAACAGCGTGCAAAGTTGGAAAAAACGAAAGAAATGTTGGCGGAGTTGCTTGTATATATAACCTAAGTCATTATCATAACAACCCCGCAGCTAAATTTCGAAAACATTAAGTAAATGTTCCGAGAATGCCTCATATATAAGCAGATTATCACAACAGTCACCGGAAAGTCGACAACAAACTGCTTACAAAGTTGTGAAAAGAGATTGCAAAGTTGGTAGTTTCATTCGGGATTGTTACATGTGATATCATATTAACACGTCCCATAGTTAAAAGTTCGAACATGTTAATAAATATTTCGTAAATTGATGTTAAATTACCGTAGTCTTACTCCAAGTACGTAGAGGTCATAGGTCAATTCTAGAAGATACTTATGTTCACAATATCGATTTTAAAACATCCCAAAACCTGAAATAGCCTCGAATTCGCTTTAATTTCTAATGATCTATGCTGTTTTGTGGTTAGGTGACCGATAAATGTTTAAAGTAAAGCACACTCGGGCGTGGTTAGTACTTGCATGGGAGATTCCCCGAGCAAACGAGCTGTTGGGTTTTTTTTCATTACAAACATGGAAAAGATATACGGCAACATTTCTGCATCTTTTTTTGCTGTGATGTCAAATATTTATAGCAGAAAATCGTGGCATTTTTGTAACTTTTTTAACTAATGGAAAGTTTCGAAATTCCTTCCAATTTTCAAGTACAAGTTGTTGATGCTGTCGGCACGTAGTGGGTTTTATGTTGTTAACGCACCGTGCAAAGTTGTTCAAAGTCATTGCAAAGTTGTGCAAAGTTATTGCAAAGTTGTTAGATATGTTTGCATAAATGACCTAAGTTGTTGGCTTATAGAAACGCGCAGTTATAAAGTCGACAAGTTTAATAAAAGCCAGTTGAAAGCAGCTTATATATGGTCACGTGACTTGACTGTAAAATGTTAGAAAACAGCGTGCAAAGTTGTAAAAAACGAAAGAAATGTTGGCGGAGTTGCTTGTATATATAACCTAAGTCATTATCATAACAACCCCGCAGTTAAATTTCGAAAACATTAAGTAAATGTTCCGGGAATGCCTCATATAGAAGCAGATTATCACAACAGTCACTGGAAAGTCGACAACAAACTGCTTACAAAGTTGTGAAAAGCGATTGCAAAGTTGGTAGTTTCATTCGGGATTGTTACATGTGATATCATATTAACACGTCCCATAGTTAAAAGTTCGAACATGTGAATAAATATTTCGTAAATTGATGTTAAATCACCGTAGTCTTACGCCAAGTATGTAGAGGTCATAGGTTAATTCTAGAAGATACTTGTGTAAACGATATCGATTTTAAAACATCCCAAAACCTGAAATAGCCGCGAATTCGGCTTAATTTCAAATGATCGTTGCAGTTGCCTGGTTAGGTGACCGATAAATGTTTAAAGTAAAGCACGATCGGGCGTGGTTAGTACTTGCATGGGAGACTCCCCGAGTAAACGAGCTGTTGAATTTTTTTTTCAACACAAACATGGAAAAGATATACGGCAACATTTCCGCATTTTTTTCTTCCTGGGATGTCAATCATTTATAGTAGAAAATCGTGGCATTTTTGTAACTTGTTTAACTTATGAAAAGTTTCGAAATTCCTTCTAATTTTCAAGTACAAGTTATTGATGTTGTAGGCACGTAGTAGGTTTTAAATTGTTAACGCACCGTGCAAAGTTGTTCAAAGTCATTGCAAAGTTGTGCAAAGTTATTGCAAAGTTGTTAGATGTATTTGCATAAATGACCTAAGTAGTTGGCTTATAGAATCGCGCAGTTATAAAGTCGACAATTTAATAAAAGCCAGTTTAAAGCAACTTATAGATGGTCACGTGAGTTGACTGTAAAATGGTAGAAAACAGCGTGCAAGGTTGGAAAAAACGAAAGAAATGTTGGCGGAGTTGCTTGTATATATAACCTAAGTCATTATCATAACAACCCCGCAGTTAAATTTCGAAAATATTAAGTAAATGTTCCAAGAATGCCTCATATATAAGCAGATTATCACAACAGTCACCAGAAAGTCGACAACAAACTGCTTACAAAGTTGTGAAAAGCGATTGCAAAGTTGGTAGTTTCCTTCGGGATTGTTACATGTGATATCATGTTAGCAAGTCGAACATGTGAATAAATATTTCGTAAATTGATGTTAAATCACCGTACTCTTACTCCAAGTATGTAGAGGTCATAGGTCAATTCTAGAAGATACTTATGTAAACGATATCGATTTTAAAACATCCCAAAACCTGAAATAGCCTCGAATTCGGATTCATTTCTAATGATCTATGCAGTTGTGTGGTTAGGTGACCGATAAATGTTTAAAGTAAAGCACACTCGGGCGTGGTTAGTTCTTGCATGGGAGATTCCCCGGGCAAACGAGCTGTTGATTTTTGTTTTCATTACAAACATGGAAAAGATATACGGCGACATTTATGCATCTTTTTTTGCTGTGATGTCAAACATTTATAGCAGAAAATCGTGGCATTTGTGTAACTTTTTTAACTAATGGAAAGTTTCGAAATTCCTTCCAATTTTCAAGTACAAGTTGTTGATGCTGTAGGCACGTAGTGGGTTTTAAGTTGTTAACGCACCGTGCAAAGTTGTTCAAAGTCATTGCAAAGTTGTGCAAAGTTATTGCAAAGTTGTTAGATGTGTTTGCATAAATGTCCTAAGTTGTTGGCTTATGGAAACGTGCAGTTATAAAGTCGACAAGTTTAATAAAAGCTAGTTGAAAGCAGGTTTTAGAAGTTCACGTGAGTTGACTGTAAAATGTTAGAAAACAGCGTGCAAAGTTGGAAAAAACGAAAGAAATGTTGGCGGAGTTGCTTGTATATATAACCTAAGTCATTATCATAACAACCCCGCAGTTAAATTTCGAAAACATTAAGTAAATGTTCCGAGAATGCCTCATATATAAGCAGATTATCACAACAGTCACCGGAAAGTCGACAACTAACTGCTTACAAAGTTGTGAAAAGCGATTGCAAAGTTGGTAGTTTCATTCGGGATTGTTACATGTGATATCATATTAACACGTCCCATAGTTAAAAGTTCGAACATGTGAATAAATATTTCGTAAATTGATGTTAAATCACCGTAGTCTTACTCCAAGTATGTAGAGGTCATAGGTCAATTCTAGAAGATACTTATGTTAACAATATCGATTTTAAAACATCCCAAAACCTGAAATAGCCTCGAATTCGACTTAATTTCAAATGATCTATGCTGTTGTGTGGTTAGGTGACAGATAAATCTTTAAAGTAAAGCACACTCGGTCGTGGTTAGTACTTGCATGGGAGATTTCCCGAGCAAACGAGCTGTTGGTTTTTTTTTCATTACAAACATGGAAAAGATATTCGGCAACATTTCTGCATCTATTTTTCCTGTGATGTCAAACATTTATAGCAGAAAATCGTGGCATTTTTGTATCTTTTTTAACTAATGGAAAGTTTCGAAATTCCTTCCAATTTTCAAGTACAAGCTGTTGATCCTGTAGGCACGTAGTTGGTTGTAGGTTGTTAACGCACCGTGCAAAGTTGTTCAAAGTCATTGCAAAGTTGTGCAAAGTTATTGCAAAGTTGTTAGATGTGTTTGCATAAATGACCTAAGTTGTTGGCTTATAGAAACGTGCAGTTATAAAGTCGACAAGTTTAATAAAAGCTAGTTGAAAGCAGCTTTTAGAAGTTTACGTGAGTTGACTGTAAAATGTTATAAAACAGCGTGCAAAGTTGGAAAAAACGATAGAAATGTTGGCGGAGTTGCTTGTATATATAACGTAAGTCATTATCATAACAACCCCGCAGTTAAATTTCGAAAACATTAAGTAAATGTTCCGGGAATGCCTCATATAGAAGAAGATTATCACAACAGTCACTGGAAAGTCGACAACAAACTGCTTACAAAGTTGTGAAAAGCGATTGCAAAGTTGGTAGTTTCATTCGGGATTGTTACATGTGATATCATATTAACACGTCCCATAGTTAAAAGTTCGAACATGTGAATAAATATTTCGTAAATTGATGTTAAATTACCGTAGTCTTACTCCAAGTATGTAGAGGTCATAGGTCAATTCTAGAAGATACTTATGTTAACAATATCGATTTTAAAACATCCCAAAACCTGAAATAGCCTCGAATTCGACTTAATTTCAAATGATCTATGCTGTTGTGTGGTTAGGTGACAGATAAATGTTTAAAGTAAAGCACACTCGGTCGTGGTTAGTACTTGCATGGGAGATTTCCCGAGCAAACGAGCTGTTGGTTTTTTTTTCATTACAAACATGGAAAAGATATTCGGCAACATTTCTGCATCTATTTTTCCTGTGATGTCAAACATTTATAGCAGAAAATCGTAGCATTTTTGTATCTTTTTTAACTAATGGAAAGTTTCGAAATTCCTTCCAATTTTCAAGTACAAGTTGTTGAGGCTGTAGGCACGTAGTGGGTTTTAAGTTGTTAACGCACCGAGCAAAGTTGTTCAAAGTCATTGCAAAGTTGTTCAAAGTCATTGCAAAGTTGTGCAAAGTTATTGCAAAGTTGTTAGATGTGTTTGCATAAATGACCTAAGTTGTTGGCTTATAGAAACGCGCAGTTATAAAGTCGACAAGTTTAATAAAAGCCAGTTGAAAGCAGCTTATAAATGGTCACGTGACTTGACTGTAAAATGTTAGAAAACAGCGTGCAAAGTTGGAAAAAGCGAAAGAAATGTTGGCGGAGTTGCTTGTATATATAACCTAAGTCATTATCATAACAACCCCGCAGCTAAATTTCGAAAACATTAAGTAAATGTTCCGAGAATGCCTCATATATAAGCAGATTATCACAACAGTCACCGGAAAGTCGACAACAAACTGCTTACAAAGTTTTGAAAAGCGATTGCAAAGTTGGTAGTTTCATTCGGGATTGTTACCTGTGATATCATGTTAACAAGTCGAACATGGGAATAAATATTTCGTAAATTGATGTTAAATCACCGTAGTCTTACTCCAAGTATGTAGAGGTCATAGGTCAATTCTAGAAGAAACTTATGTGAACGATATCGATTTTAAAACATCCCAAAACCTGAAATATCCTCGAATTCGGCTTAACTTCTAATGATCTATGCAGCTGTGTGGTTAGGTGACCGATAAATGTTTAAAGTAAAGCACACTCGGGCGTGGTTAGTACTTGCATGGGACATTCCCCGGGTAAACGAGCTGTTGATTTTTGTTTTCATTACAAACATGGAAAAGATATACGGCAACATATATGCATCTTTTTTTGCTGTGATGTCAAACATTTATAGCAGAAAATCGTGGCATTTTTGTAACTTTTTTAACTAATGGAAAGTTTCTAAATTCCTTCCAATTTTCAAGAACAAGTTGTTGATGCTGTAGGCACGTAGTGGGTTTTAAGTTGTTAACGCACCGTGCAAAGTTGTTCAAAGTCATTGCAAAGTTGAGCAAAGTTGTTAGATGTGTTTGCATAAATGACCTAAGTTGTTGGCTTATAGAAACGCGCAGTTGTAAAGTCGACAAGTTTAATAAAAGTCAGTTGAAAGCAGCTTATAGATGGTCACGTAAGTTGACTGTAAAATGTTAGAAAACAGCGTGCAAAGTTGGAAAAAACGAAAGAAATGTTGGCAGAGTTGCTTATATATATAACCTAAGTCATTTTCATAACAACTCCGCAGTTAAATTTCGAAAACATTAAGTAAATGTTCCGAGAATGCCTCATATATAAGCAGATTATCACAACAGTCACCGGAAAGTCGACAACAAACTGCTTACAAAGTTGTGAAAAGCGATTGCAAAGTTGGTAGTTTCATTCCGGATTGTTACATGTGATATCATATTAACAAGTCGAACATGTGAATAAATATTTCGTAAATTGATGTTAAATCACCGTAGTCTTACTCCAAGTATGTAGAGGTCATAGGTCAATTCTAGAAGATACTTATGTAAACGATATCGATTTTAAAACATCCCAAAACCTGAAATAGCCTCGAATTCGGATTAATTTCTAATGATCTGTGCAGTTGTGTGGTTAGGTGACCGATAAATGTTTAAAGTAAAGCACAATCGGGCGTGGTTAGTATTTGCATGGAAGATTCCCCGAGCAAACGAGCTGTTGATTTTTTTTTCATTACAAACATGGAAAAGATATATGGCAACATTTCTGCATCTTTTTTTCCTGTAATGTCAAACATTTATAGCAGAAAATCGTGGCATTTTTGTAACTTTTTTAACTAATGGAAAGTTTCGAAATTCCTTCCAATTTTCAAGTACAAGCTGTTGATCCTGTAGGCACGTAGTGGGTTGTAGGTTGTTAACGCACCGTGCAAAGTTGTAAAAAGTCATTGCAAAGTTGTGCAAAGTTATTGCAAAGTTGTTAGATGTGTTTGCATAAATGACCTAAGTTGTTGGCTTATAGAAACGTGCAGTTATAAAGTCGACAAGTTTAATAAAAGCTAGTTGAAAGCAGCTTTTAGAAGTTTACGTGAGTTGACTGTAAAATGTTATAAAACAGCGTGCAAAGTTGGAAAAAACGATAGAAATGTTGGCGGAGTTGCTTGTATATATAACGTAAGTCATTATCATAACAACCCCGCAGTTAAATTTCGAAAACATTAAGTAAATGTTCCGGGAATGCCTCATATAGAAGAAGATTATCACAACAGTCACTGGAAAGTCGACAACAAACTGCTTACAAAGTTGTGAAAAGCGATTGCAAAGTTGGTAGTTTCATTCGGGATTGTTACATGTGATATCATATTAACACGTCCCATAGTTAAAAGTTCGAACATGTGAATAAATATTTCGTAAATTGATGTTAAATTACCGTAGTCTTACTCCAAGTATGTAGAGGTCATAGGTCAATTCTAGAAGATACTTATGTTAACAATATCGATTTTAAAACATCCCAAAACCTGAAATAGCCTCGAATTCGACTTAATTTCAAATGATCTATGCTGTTGTGTGGTTAGGTGACAGATAAATCTTTAAAGTAAAGCACACTCGGTCGTGGTTAGTACTTGCATGGGAGATTTCCCGAGCAAACGAGCTGTTGGTTTTTTTTTCATTACAAACATGGAAAAGATATTCGGCAACATTTCTGCATCTATTTTTCCTGTGATGTCAAACATTTATAGCAGAAAATCGTGGCATTTTTGTATCTTTTTTAACTAATGGAAAGTTTCGAAATTCCTTCCAATTTTCAAGTACAAGTTGTTGAGGCTGTAGGCACGTAGTGGGTTTTAAGTTGTTAACGCACCGAGCAAAGTTGTTCAAAGTCATTGCAAAGTTGTTCAAAGTCATTGCAAAGTTGTGCAAAGTTATTGCAAAGTTGTTAGATGTGTTTGCATAAATGACCTAAGTTGTTGGCTTATAGAAACGCGCAGTTATAAAGTCGACAAGTTTAATAAAAGCCAGTTGAAAGCAGCTTATAAATGGTCACGTGACTTGACTGTAAAATGTTAGAAAACAGCGTGCAAAGTTGGAAAAAGCGAAAGAAATGTTGGCGGAGTTGCTTGTATATATAACCTAAGTCATTATCATAACAACCCCGCAGTTAAATTTCGAAAACATTAAGTAAATGTTCCGAGAATGCCTCATATATAAGCAGATTATCACAACAGTCACCGGAAAGTCGACAACAAACTGCTTACAAAGTTGTGAAAAGCGATTGCAAAGTTGGTAGTTTCATTCGGGATTGTTACCTGTGATATCATGTTAACAAGTCGAACATGGGAATAAATATTTCGTAAATTGATGTTAAATCACCGTAGTCTTACTCCAAGTATGTAGAGGTCATAGGTCAATTCTAGAAGAAACTTATGTGAACGATATCGATTTTAAAACATCCCAAAACCTGAAATATCCTCGAATTCGGCTTAACTTCTAATGATCTATGCAGCTGTGTGGTTAGGTGACCGATAAATGTTTAAAGTAAAGCACACTCGGGCGTGGTTAGTACTTGCATGGGACATTCCCCGGGTAAACGAGCTGTTGATTTTTGTTTTCATTACATACATGGAAAAGATATACGGCAACATATATGCATCTTTTTTTGCTGTGATGTCAAACATTTATAGCAGAAAATCGTGGCATTTTTGTAACTTTTTTAACTAATGGAAAGTTTCTAAATTCCTTCCAATTTTCAAGAACAAGTTGTTGATGCTGTAGGCACGTAGTGGGTTTTAAGTTGTTAACGCACCGTGCAAAGTTGTTCAAAGTCATTGCAAAGTTGTGCAAAGTTATTGCAAAGTTAGTAGATGTATTTGCATAAATAACCTAAGTTGTTGGCTTATAGAAACGCGCAGTTCTAAAGTCGACAAGTTTAATACAAGCCATTTGATAGCAGCTTATAGATGTTCACGTGAGTTGACTGTAAAATGTTAGAAAACAGCGTGCAAAGTTGGAAAAAACGAAAGAAATGTTGGCGGAGTTGCTTGTATATATAACCTAAGTCATTATCATGACAACCCTGAAGTTAAATGTCGAAAATATTAAGTAAATGTTCCGAGAATGCCTCATATGTAAGCAGATTGTCACAACAGTCAACCAAAAAGTCGACTACAAACTGCTTACAAAGTTGTGAAAAGCGATTGCAAAGTTGGTATTTTCATTTGGGATTGTTACCTGTGATATCATTTTAACAAGTCCCATAGTTAAAAGCTCGAAAATGTGAATAAATATTTCGTTAATTGATGTTAAATTACCGTAGTCTTACTCCAAGTATGTAGATGTCATAGGTCAATTCTAGAAGATATTTGCGTAGACGATATCGATTTTAAAACATCTCAAAACCTGAAATAGCCGGGAATTCGGCCTAAATGCATGTTTTCTATGCAGTTGTGTGGTTAGGTGACCGATGAATGTTTGAGGTAAAGCGCAATCGGGCGTGGTTAGTACTTGCATGGGAGACTCCCTGAGTAAACGAGCTGTTGAATTTTTTTTTGTTTCATCACAGACATGGAAAAGATATACTTCAACATTTCTGCATTTTTCTTCCTGTGATGTCAATCATTTATTGTAGAAAATCGTGGCATTTTTGCAACTTTTTTAACTAATAGAAAGTTTCGAAATTCCTTCTAATTTTCAAGTACAAGTTGTTGATGCTGTCGGCACGTAGTGGGTTTTAAGTTGTTAACGCACCGTGCAAAGTTGTTCAAAGTCATTGCAAAGTTGTGCAAAGTTATTGCAAAGTTGGTAGATGTATTTGTATAAATGACCTAAGTTGTTGGCTTATAGAAACGCGCAGTTCTAAAGTCGACAAGTTTAACACAAGCCATTTGAAAGCAGCTTATAGATGTTCACGTGAGTTGACTGTAAAATGTTAGAAAACAGCGTGCAAAGTTGTAAAAAACGAAAGAAATGTTGACGGAGTTGCTTGTATATATAACCTAAGTCATTATCATGACAACCCTGAAGTTAAATGTCGAAAATATTAAGTAAATGTTCGGAGAATGCCTCATATGTAAGCAGATTGTCACAACAGTCAACCAAAAAGTCGACTACAAACTGCTTACAAAGTTGTGAAAAGCGATTGCAAAGTTGGTATTTTCATTCGGCATTGTTACCTGTGATATCATATTAACAAGTCCCGTAGTTAAAAGTTCGAAAATGTGAATAAAGATTTCGTTAATTGATGTTAAATTACCGTAGTCTTACTCCAAGTATGTAGATGTCATAGGTCAATTCTAGAAGATATTTGCGTAGGCGATATCGATTTTAAAACATCTCAAAACCTGAAATAGCCGGGAATTCGGCCTAATTGCATGTTTTCTATGCAGTTGTGTGGTTATGTGACCGATAAATGTTTGAGGTAAAGCGCAATCGGGCGTGGTTAGTACTTGCATGGGAGACTCCCTGAGTAAACGAGCTGTTGAATTTTTTTTTTGTTTCATCACAGACATGGAAAAGATATACTTCAACATTTCTGCATTTTTCTTCCTGTGATGTCAATCATTTATTGTAGAAAATCGTGGCATTTTTGTAACTTTTTTAACTAATGGAAAGTTTCGAAATTCCTTCTAATTTTCAAGTACAAGTTGTTGATGCTGTCGGCACGTAGTGGGTTTTAAGTTGTTAGCGCACCGTGCAAAGTTGTTCAAAGTCATTGCAAAGTTGTGCAAAGTTATTGCAAAGTTGGTAGATGTATTTGCATAAATGACCTAAGTTGTTGGCTTATAGAAACGCGCAGTTCTAAAGTCGACAAGTTTAATAAAAGCCATTTGAAAGCAGCTTATAGATGTTCACGTGAGTTGACTGTAAAATGTTAGAAAACAGCGTGCAAAGTTGGAAAAAACGAAAGAAATGTTGGCGGAGTTGCTTGTATATATAACCTAAGTCATTATCATAACAACCCCGCAGTAAAATTTCGAAAACATTAAGTAAATGTTCCGAGAATGCCTCATATATAAGCAGATTATCACAACAGTCACCGGAAAGTCGACAACAAACTGCTACAAAGTTGTGAAAAACGATTTCAAAGTTGGTAGTTTCATTCGGGATTGTTAACCTGTGATATCATATTAACAAGTCCATGGTTAAAAGTTCGAACATGTGAATAAATATATCGTAAATTGATATTGATGTTAAATTACCGTAGTCTTACTCCAAGTATGCAGAGGTCATAGGTCAATTCTAGAAGATACTTGTGTAAACGATATCGATTTTAAAACATCCCAAAACCTGAAATAGCCTCGAATTCTGCTTAATTTCAAATGATCTATGCAGTTGTGTGGTTAGGTGACCGATAAATGTTTAAAGTAAAGCACAATCGGGCGTGGTTAGTACTTGCAGGGAGACTCCCCGAGTAAACGAGCTGTTGAATTTTTTTTTTCATTCATACATTGAAAAGATATTCGGCAACATTTCTGCATTTTTTCTTCCTGTGATGTCAAACATTTATAGCAGAAATTCGTGGCATTTTTATAACTTTTTGAACTAAAGAAAAGTTTCGCAATTGCTTCTAATTTTCAAGTACAAGTTGTTGATGCTGTCGGCACGTAGTGGGTTTTATGTTGTTAACGCGGCGTGCAAAATTGTTCAAAGTCATTGCAAAGTTATGCAAAGTTATTGCAAAGTTTGTAGATGTACTTGCATAAATGACCTGAGTTGTTGGCTTATAGAAACGCGCAGTTGTAAAGTCGACAAGTTTATTAAAAGCCAGTTGAAAGCCGCTTATAGATGGTCACGTGAGTTGACTGTAAAATGTTAGAAAACAGCGAGCAAAGTTGTAAAACACGAAAGAAATGTTGGCGGAGTTGCTTGTATATATGTAACCTAAGTCATTATTATTATGCCTCATATATAAACAGATTATCACAACAGTCACCGGAAAGTCGACAACAAACTGCTTACAAAGTTGTGAAAAACGATTTCAAAGTTGGTAGTTTCATTCGGGATTGTTACCTGTGATATCATATTAAGAAGTCCCGTGGTTAAAAGTTTGAACATGTGAATAAATATATCGTAAATTGATGTTAAATTACCGTAGTCTTACTCCAAGTATGCAGAGGTCATAGGTCAATTCTAGAAGATACTTGTGTTAACGATATCGATTTTAAAACATCCCAAAACCTGAAATAGCCTCTAATTCTGCTTAATTTCAAATGATCTATGCAATTGTGTGGTTAGGTGGCCGATAAATGTTTAAAGTAAAGCACAATGGGGCGTGGTTTGTACTTGCATGGGAGACTCCCCGAGTAAACGAGCTGTTGAATTTCTTTTTTCATTACAAACATGGAAAAGATATTCGGCAACATTTCTGCATTTTTACTTCCTGTGATGTCAAACATTTATAGCAAAAAAGCGTGGCATTTTTGTAACTTTTTGAACTAAAGAAAAGTTTCGCAATTCCTTCTAATTTTCAAGTACAAGTTGTTGATGCTGTCGGCACGTAGTGGGTTTTATGTTGTTAACGCGGCGTGCAAAATTGCTCAAAGTCATTGCAAAGTTTTGCAAAGTTATTGCAAAGTTTGTAGATGTACTTGTATAAATGACCTGAGTTGTTGGCTTATAGAAACGCGCAGTTGTAAAGTCGACAAGTTTATTAAAAGCCAGTTGAAAGCAGTTTATAGATGGTCACGTGAATTGACTGTAAAATGTTAGAAAACAGCGAGCAAAGTTGTAAAACACGAAAGAAATGTTGGAGGAGTTGCTTGTATATATATAACCTAAGTCATTATCATGACAACCCCGCAGTTAAATGTATAAAACATTAAGTAAATATTCCGAGAATGCCTCATATATAACCAGATTATCACAACAGTCATCGGAAAGTCGACAACAAACTGCTTACAAAGTTGTGAAAAACGATTTCAAAGTTGGTAGTTTCATTCGGGATTGTTACCTGTGATATCATATTAACAAGTCCCGTGGTTAAAAGTTCGAACATGTGAATAAATATATCGTAAATTGATGTTAAATTACCGTAGTCTTATTCCAAGTATGAAGAGGTCATAGGTCAATTCTAGAAGATACTTGTGTAAACGATATCGATTTTAAAACATCCCAAAACCTGAAATAGCCTCTAATTCTGCTTAATTTCAAATGATCTATGCTGTTGTGTGGTTAGGTGACCGATAAATGTTTAAAGTAAAGCAAATTCGGGCGTGGTTTGTACTTGCATGGGAGACTCCCCGGGTAAACGAGCTGTTGAATTTTTTTTTTCATTACAAACATGGAAAAGATATTCGGCAACATTTCTGCATTTTTTCTTCCTGTGATGTCAAACACTTATAGCAGAAAATCGTGGCATTTTTGTAACTTTTTGAACTAAAGAAAAGTTTCGCAATTGCTTCTAATGTTCAAGTACAAGTTGTTGATGCTGTCGGCACGTAGTGGGTTTTATGTTGTTAACGCGGCGTGCAAAATTGTTCAAAGTCATTGCAAAGTTGTGCAAAGTTATTGCAAAGTTTGTAGATGTACTTGTATAAATGACCTGAGTTGTTGGCTTATAGAAACGCGCAGTTGTAAAGTCGACAAGTTTATTAAAAACCAGTTGAAAGCAGCTTATAGATGGTCACGTGAGTTGACTGTAAAATATTAGAAAATAGCGTGCAAAGTTGTAAAAAACGAAAGAAATGTTGGCGGAGTTGCTTGTATATATATAACCTAAGTCATTGTCATGAAAACCCCGCAGTTAAATGTCTAAAACATTAAGTAAATGTTCCGAGAATGCCTCATATATAAGCAGATGATCACAACAGTCACCGGAAAGTCGACAACAAACTGCTTACAAAGTTGTGAAAAACGATTTCAAAGTTGGTAGTTTCATTCGGGATTGTTACCTGTGATATCATATTAACAAGTCCCATGGTTAAAAGTTCGAACATGTGAATAAATATATCGTAAATTGATGTTAAATTACCGTAGTCTTACTCCAAGTATGCAGAGGTCATAGGTCAATTCTAGAAGATACTTGTGTAAACGATATCGATTTTAAAACATCCCAAAACCTGAAATAGCCTCGAATTCTGCTTAATTTCAAATGATCTATGCTGTTGTGTGGTTAGGTGACCGATAAATGTTTAAAGTAAAGCACAATCGGGCGTGGTTAGTACTTGCAGGGAGACTTCCCGAGTATACGAGCTGTTGCATTTTTTTTTTCATTACAAACATGGAAAAGATATTCGGCAACATTTCTGCATTTTTTCTTCCTGCGATGTAAAACATTTATAGCAGAAAATCGTGGCATTTTTGTAACTTTTTGAACTAAAGAAAAGTTTCGCAATTGCTTCTAATTTTCAAGTACAAGTTGTTGATGCTGTCGGCACGTAGTGGGTTTTATGTTGTTAACGCGGCGTGCAAAATTGTTCAAAGTCATTGCAAAGTTGTGCAAAGTTATTGCAAAGTTTGTAGATGTACTTGTATAAATGACCTGAGTTGTTGGCTTATAGAAACGCGCAGTTGTAAAGTCGACAAGTTTATTAAAAGCCAGTTGAAAGCAGCTTATAGATGGTCACGTGAGTTGACTGTAAAATGTTAGAAAACAGCGAGCAAAGTTGTAAAACACGAAAGAAATGTTGGCGGAGGTGCTCGTGTATATAACCTAAGTCATTATCATAACAACCCCGCAGTAAAATTTCGAAAACATTAAGTAAATGTTCTGAGAATGCCTCATATATAAGCAGATTATCACAACAACCACCGGAAAGTCGACAACAAACTGCTTACAAAGTTGTGAAAAGCGATTTCAAAGTTGGTAGTTTCATTCGGGATTGTTACCTGTGATATCATATTAACAAGTCCCATGGTTAAAAGTTCGAACATGTGAATAAATATAGCGTAAATTGATGTTAAATTACCGTAGTCTTACTCCAAGTATGCAGAGGTCATAGGTCAATTCTAGAAGATACTTGTGTAAACGATATCGATTTTAAAACATCCCAAAACCTGAAATAGCCTCGAATTCTGGTTAATTTCAAATTATCTATGCAGTTGTGTGATTAGGTGACCGATAAATGTTTAAAGTAAAGCACAATCGGGCGTGGTTAGTACTTGCAGGGAGACTCCCCGAGTAAACGAGCTGTTGAATTTTTTTTTTCATTACAAACATGGAAAAGATATTCGGCAACATTTCTGCATTTTTTCTTCCTGTGATGTCAAACATTTATAGCAAAAAAGCGTGGCATTTTTGTAACTTTTTGAACTAAAGAAAAGTTTCGCAATTGCTTCTAATTTTCAAGTACAAGTTGTTTATGCTTTCGGCACGTAGTGGGTTTTATGTTGTTAACGCGGCATGCAAAATTGTTCAAAGTCATTGCAAAGTTGTGCAAAGTTATTGAAAAGTTTGTAGATGTACTTGTATAAAGGACCTAAGTTGTTGGCTTATAGAAACGCGCAGTTGTAATGTCGACAAGTTTATTAAAAGCCAGTTGAAAGTAGCTTATAGATGGTCACGTGAGTTGACTATAAAATGTTAGAAAACAGCGAGCAAAGTTGTAAAACACGAAAGAAATGTTGGCGGAGTTGCTCGTGTAGATAACCTAAGTCATTATCATAACAACCCCGCAGTAAAATTTCGAAAACATTAAGTAAATGTTCCGAGAATGCCTCATATATAAGCAGATTATCACAACAACCACCGGAAAGTCGACAACAAACTGCTTACAAAGTTGTGAAAAGCGATTTCAAAGTTGGTAGTTTCATTCGGGATTGTTACCTGTGATATCATATTAACAAGTCCCGTGGTTAAAAGTTCGAACATGTGAATAAATATAGCGTAAATTAATGTTAAATTACCGTAGTCTTACTCCAAGTATGCAGAGGTCATAGGTCAATTCTAGAAGATACTTGTGTAAACGATATCGATTTTAAAACATCCCAAAACCTGAAATAGCCTCGAATTCTGGTTAATTTCAAATTATCTATGCAGTTGTGTGATTAGGTGACCGATAAATGTTTAAAGTAAAGCACAATCGGGCGTGGTTAGTACTTGCAGGGAGACTCCCCGAGTAAACGAGCTGTTGAATTTTTTTTTTCATTACAAACATGGAAAAGATATTCGGCAACATTTCTGCATTTTTTCTTCCTGTGATGTCAAACATTTATAGCAAAAAAGCGTGGCATTTTTGTAACTTTTTGAACTAAAGAAAAGTTTCGCAATTGCTTCTAATTTTCAAGTACAAGTTGTTTATGCTTTCGGCACGTAGTGGGTTTTATGTTGTTAACGCGGCATGCAAAATTGTTCAAAGTCATTGCAAAGTTGTGCAAAGTTATTGAAAAGTTTGTAGATGTACTTGTATAAAGGACCTAAGTTGTTGGCTTATAGAAACGCGCAGTTGTAATGTCGACAAGTTTATTAAAAGCCAGTTGAAAGTAGCTTATAGATGGTCACGTGAGTTGACTATAAAATGTTAGAAAACAGCGAGCAAAGTTGTAAAACACGAAAGAAATGTTGGCGGAGTTGCTCGTGTATATAACCTAAGTCATTATCATAACAACCCCGCAGTAAAATTTCGAAAACATTAAGTAAATGTTCCGAGAATGCCTCATATATAAGCAGATTATCACAACAGTCACCGGAAAGTCGACAACAAACTGCTTACAAAGTTGTGAAAAGCGATTTCAAAGTTGGTAGTTTCATTCGGGATTGTTACCTGTGATATCATATTAACAAGTCCCGTGGTTAAAAGTTCGAACATGTGAATAAATATAGCGTAAATTAATGTTAAATTACCGTAGTCTTACTCCAAGTATGCAGAGGTCATAGGTCAATTCTAGAAGATACTTGTGTAAACGATATCGATTTTAAAACATCCCAAAACCTGAAATAGCCTCGAATTCTGGTTAATTTCAAATTATCTATGCAGTTGTGTGATTAGGTGACCGATAAATGTTTAAAGTAAAGCACAATCGTGGTTAGTACTTGCAGGAGACTCCCCGAGTAAACGAGCTGTTGAATTTTTTTTTTCATTACAAACATGGAAAAGATATTTGGCAACATTTCTGCATTTTTTCTTCCTGCGATGTCAAACATTTATAGCAGAAAATCGTGGCATTTTTGTAACTTTTTGAACTAAAGAAAAGTTTCGAAATTCCTTCTAATTTTCAAGTACAAGTTGTTGATGCTGTCGGTACGCAGTGGGTTTTAAGTTGTTAACGCACCATGCAAAATTGTTCAAAGTCATTGCAAAGTTGTGCAAAGTTATTGCAAAGTTTGTAGATGTACTTGTATAAATGACCTAAGTTGTTGGCTTATAGAAACGCGCAGTTGTAAAGTCGACAAGTTTATTAAAAGCCAGTTGAAAGCAGCTTATAGATGGTCACGTGAGTTGACTGTAAAATATTAGAAAATAGCGTGCAAAGTTGTAAAAAACGAAAGAATGTTGGCGGAGTTGCTTGTATATATAACCTAAGTCATTATCATGACAACCCCCGCAGTTAAATGTCTAAAACATTAAGTAAATATTCCGAGAATGCCTCATATATAACCAGATTATCACAACAGTCACCGAAAAGTCGACAACAAACTGCTTACCAAGTTATGAAAAGCGATTTCAAAGTTGGTAGTTTCATTCGGGATTGTTACCTGTGATATCATATTAACAAGTCCCGTGGTTAAAATTTGAACATGTGAATAAATATATCGTAAGTTGATGTTAAATTACCGTAGTCTTACTCCAAGTATGCAGAGGTCATAGGTCAATTCTAGAAGATACTTGTGTAAACAATATCGATTTTAAAACATCCCAAAACCTGAAATAGCCTCTAATTCTGCTTAATTTCAAATGATATATGCAGTTGTGTGGTTAGGTGACCGATAAATGTTTAAAGTAAAGCACAATCGGGCGTGGTTAGTACTTGCATGGGAGACTCCCCGAGTAAACGAGCTGTTGAATTTTTTTTTTCATTACAAACATGGAAAAGATATTCGGCAACATTTCTGCATTTTTTCTTCCTGCGATGTCAAACATTTATAGCAGAAAATAGTGGCATTTTTGTAACTTTTTGAACTAAAGAAAAGTTTCGAAATTCCTTCTAATTTTCAAGTACAAGTTGTTGATGCTGTCGGCACGCAGTGGGTTTTAAGTTGTTAACGCACTGTGCAAAATTGTTCAAAGTCATTGCAAAGTTGTGCAAAGTTATTGCAAAGTTTGTAGATGTACTTGTATAAATGACCTAAGTTGTTGGCTTATAGAAACGCGCAGTTGTAAAGTCGACAAGTTTATTAAAAGCCAGTTGAAAGCAGCTTATAGATGGTCACGTGAGTTGACAGTAAAATATTAGAAAATAGCGTGCAAAGTTGTAAAAAACGAAAGAAATGTTGGCGGAGTTGCTTGTATATATATAACCTAAGTCATTATCATGACAACCCCGCAGTTAAATGTATAAAACATTAAGTAAATATTCCGAGAATGCCTCATATATAACCAGATTATCACAACAGTCACGGAAATGTTGACAACAAACTGCTTACAAAGTTATGAAAAGCGATTTCAAAGTTGGTAGTTTCATTCGGGATTGTTACCTGTGATATCATATTAACAAGTCCCGTGGTTAAAAGTTTGAACATGTGAATTAATATTTCGTAAATTGATGTTAAATTACCGTAGTCTTACTACAAGTATGTATATGTCATAGGTCAATTCTAGAAGATATTTGCATAGGCGATATCGATTTTAAATCATCGCAAAACCTGAAATAGCCTCGAATTCGGAATGATTTCAAATGATCTATGCAGTTGTGTGGTTTGGTGACCGATAAATGTTTAAAGTAAAGCACAATCGGGCGTGGTTAGTACATGCACGGGAGACTCCGCGAGCAAACGAGGTGTTGAATTTTTTTTTCATTACAAACATGGAAAAGATATAAGGCAACAATTCTGCATTTTTTCTTCCTGTGATGTCAAACATTGATAGCAGAAAATCGTGACATTTTTGTAACTTTTTGAACTAAAGAAAAGTTTTGAAATTCCTTCTAATTTTCAAGTACAAGTTGTTGATGCTGTCGGCACGCAGTGGGTTTTAAGTTGTTAACGCACCGTGCAAAATTGTTCAAAGTCATTGCAAAGTTGTGCAAAGTTATTGCAAAGTTTGTAGATGTACTTGTATAAATGACCTAAGTTGTTGGCTTATAGAAACGCGCAGTTGTAAAGTCGACAACTTTATTAAAAGCCAATTGAAAGCAGCTTATAGATGGTCACGTGAGTTGACTGTAAAATGTTAGAAAATAGCGTGCAAAGTTGTAAAAAACGAAGGAAATGTTGGCGGAGTTGCTTGTATATATATAACCTAAGTCATTATCATGACAACCCCGCAGTTAAATGTATAAAACATTAAGTAAATATTCCGAGAATGCCTCATATATAACCAGATTATCACAACAGTCACGGAAAAGTCGACAACAAACTGCTTACAAAGTTATGAAAAGCGATTTCAAAGTTGGTAGTTTCATTCGGGATTGTTATCTGTGATATCATATTAACAAGTCCCGTGGTTAAAAGTTTGAACATGTGAATTAATATTTCGTAAATTGATGTTAAATTACCGTAGTCTTACTACAAGTATGTACATGTCATAGGTCAATTCTAGAAGATATTTGCATAGGCGATATCGATTTTAAATCATCCCAAAACCTGAAATAGCCTCGAATTCGGAATGATTTCAAATGATCTATGCAGTTGTGTGGTTTGGTGACCGATAAATGTTTAAAGTAAAGCACAATCGGGCGTGGTTAGTACTTGCACGGGAGACTCCCCGAGCAAACGAGGTGTTGATTTTTTTTTTCATTTCAAACATGGAAAAGATATACGGCAACAATTCTGCATTTTTTCTTTCTGTGATGTCAAACATTTATAGCAGAAAATCGTGGCATTTTTGTAACTTTTTGAACTAAAGAAAAGTTTCGAAATTCCTTCTAATTTTCAAGTACAAGTTGTTGATGCTGTCGGCACGCAGTGGGTTTTAAGTTGTTAACGCACCATGCAAAATTGTTCAAAGTCATTGCAAAGTTGTGCAAAGTTATTGCAAAGTTTGTAGATGTACTTGTATAAATGACCTAAGTTGTTGGCTTATAGAAACGCGCAGTTGTAAAGTCGACAAGTTTATTAAAAGCCAATTGAAAGCAGCTTATAGATGGTCACGTGAGTTGACTGTAAAATGTTAGAAAACAGCGAGCAAAGTTGTAATAAACGAAAGAAATGTTGGCGGAGTTGCTTGTATATATAATCTAAGTCATTATCATAACAACCCCGCAGTAAAATTTCGAAAACATTAAGTAAATGTTCCGAGAATGCCTCATATATAAGCAGATTATCACAACAGTCACCGGAAAGTCGACAACAAACTGCTTACAAACTTGTGAAAAGCGATTTCAATGTTGGTAGTTTCATTCGGGATTGTTACCTGTGATATCATATTAACAAGTCCCATGGTTAAAAGTTCGAACACGTGAATAAATATATCGTAAATTGATGTTAAATTACCGTAGTCTTACTCCAAGTATGAAGAGGTCATAGGTCAATTCTAGAAGATACTTGTGTAAACGATATCGATTTTAAAACATCCCAAAACCTGAAATAGCCTCTAATTCTGCTTAATTTCACATTATCTATGCAGTTGTGTGATTAGGTGACCGATAAATGTTTAAAGTAAAGCACAATCGGGCGTGGTTTGTACTTGCATGGGAGACTCCCCGGGTAAACGAGCTGTTGAATTTTTTTTTTCATTACAAACATGGAAAAGATATTCGGCAACATTTCTGCCTTTTTTCTTCCTGTGATGTCAATCATTTATAGCAAAAAAGCGTGGCATTTTTGTAACTTTTTGAACTAAAGAAAAGTTTCGCAATTGCTTCTAATTTTCAAGTACAAGTTGTTTATGCTGTCGGCACGTAGTGGGTTTTATGTTGTTAACGCGGCATGCAAAATTGTTCAAAGTCATTGCAAAGTTGTGCAAAGTTATTGAAAAGTTTGTAGATGTACTTGTATAAAGGACCTAAGTTGTTGGCTTATAGAAACGCGCAGTTGTAATGTCGACAAGTTTATTAAAAGCCAGTTGAAAGTAGCTTATAGATGGTCACGTGAGTTGACTATAAAATGTTAGAAAACAGCGAGCAAAGTTGTAAAACACGAAAGAAATGTTGGCGGAGTTGCTCGTGTATATAACCTAAGTCATTATCATAACAACCCCGCAGTAAAATTTCGAAAACATTAAGTAAATGTTCTGAGAATGCCTCATATATAAGCAGATTATCACAACAGTCACCGGAAAGTCGACAACAAACTGCTTACAAAGTTGTGAAAAGCGATTTCAAAGTTGGTAGTTTCATTCGGGATTGTTACCTGTGATATCATATTAACAAGTCCCATGGTTAAAAGTTCGAACATGTGAATAAATATATCGTAAATTGATGTTAAATTACCGTAGTCTTACTCCAAGTATGCAGAGGTCATAGGTCAATTCTAGAAGATACTTGTGTAAACGATATCGATTTTTAAACATCCCAAAACCTGAAATAGCCTCGAATTCTGCTTAATTTCAAATGATCTATGCAGTTGTGTGGTTAGGTGACCGATAAATGTTTAAAGTAAAGCACAATCGGGCGTGGTTAGTACTTGCAGGGAGACTTCCCGAGTAAACGAGTTGTTGAATTTTTTTTTCATTACAAACATGGAAAAGATATTCGGCAACATTTCTGCATTTTTTCTTCCTGTGATATCAAACACTTATAGCAGAAAATCGTGGCATTTTTGTAACTTTTTGAACCAAATAAAAGTTTCGCAATTGCTTCTAATTTTCAAGTACAAGTTGTTGATGCTGTCGGCACGTAGTGGGTTTTATGTTGTTAACGCGGCGTGCAAAATTGTTCAAAGTCATTGCAAAGTTATTGCAAAGTTTGTAGATGTACTTGTATAAATGACCTAAGTTGTTGGCTTATAGAAACGCGCAGTTGTGAAGTCGACAAGTTTATTAAAAGCCAGTTGAAAGCAGCTTATAGATGGTCACGTGAGTTGACTGTAAATTATTAGAAAATAGCGTGCAAAGTTGGAAAACACGAAAGAAATGTTGGCGGAGTTGCTTGTATATATAACCTAAGTCATTATCATAACAACCCCGCAGTAAAATTTCGAAAACATTAAGTAAATGTTCCGAGAATGCCTCATATATAAGCAGATTATCACAACAGTCACCGGAAAGTCGACAACAAACTGCTTACAAAGTTGTGAAAAACGATTTCAAAGTTGGTAGTTTCATTCGGGATTGTTAACCTGTGATATCATATTAAGAAGTCCCGTGGTTAAAAGTTTGAACATGTGAATAAATATATCGTAAATTGATGTTAAATTACCGTAGTCTTACTCCAAGTATGCAGAGGTCATAGGTCAATTCTAGAAGATACTTGTGTAAACGATATCGATTTTAAAACATCCCAAAACCTGAAATAGCCTCTAATTCTGCTTAATTTCAAATGATCTATGCAATTGTGTGGTTAGGTGGCCGATAAATGTTTAAAGTAAAGCACAATGGGGCGTGGTTTGTACTTGCATGGGAGACTCCCCGAGTAAACGAGCTGTTGAATTTCTTTTTTCATTACAAACATGGAAAAGATATTCGGCAACATTTCTGCATTTTTACTTCCTGTGATGTCAAACATTTATAGCAAAAAAGCGTGGCATTTTTGTAACTTTTGAACTAAAGAAAAAGTTTCGCAATTGCTTCTAATTTTCAAGTACAAGTTGTTATGCTTTCGGCACGTAGTGGGTTTTATGTGTTAACGCGGCATGCAAAATTGTTCAAAGTCATTGCAAAGTTGTGCAAAGTTATTGAAAAGTTTGTAGATGTACTTGTATAAAGGACCTAAGTTGTTGGCTTATAGAAACGCGCAGTTGTAATGTCGACAAGTTTATTAAAAGCCAGTTGAAAGTAGCTTATAGATGGTCACGTGAGTTGACTATAAAATGTTAGAAAACAGCGAGCAAAGTTGTAAAACACGAAAGAAATGTTGGCGGAGTTGCTCGTGTATATAACCTAAGTCATTATCATAACAACCCCGCAGTAAAATTTCGAAAACATTAAGTAAATGTTCCGAGAATGCCTCATATATAAGCAGATTATCACAACAGTCACCGGAAAGTCGACAACAAACTGCTTACAAAGTTGTGAAAAGCGATTTCAAAGTTGGTAGTTTCATTCGGGATTGTTACCTGTGATATCATATTAACAAGTCCCGTGGTTAAAAGTTCGAACATGTGAATAAATATAGCGTAAATTAATGTTAAATTACCGTAGTCTTACTCCAAGTATGCAGAGGTCATAGGTCAATTCTAGAAGATACTTGTGTAAACGATATCGATTTTAAAACATCCCAAAACCTGAAATAGCCTCGAATTCTGCTTAATTTCAAATGATCTATGCAGTTGTGTGGTTAGGTGACCGATAAATGTTTAAAGTAAAGCACAATCGGGGGTGGTTAGTACTTGCAGGGAGACTCCCCGAGTAAACGAGATATTGAATTTTTTTTTTCATTACAAACATGGAAAAGATATTCGGCAACATTTCTGCATTTTTACTTCCTGTTATGTCAAACACTTATAGCAGAAACTCGTGGCATTTTTATAACTTTTTGAACTAAAGAAAAGTTTCGCAATTCCTTCTAATTTTCAAGTACAAGTTGTTGATGCTGTCGGCACGTAGTGGGTTTTATGTTGTTAACGCGGCGTGCAAAATTGCTCAAAGTCATTGCAAAGTTGTGCAAAGTTATTGCAAAGTTTGTAGATGTACTTGTATAAATGACCTGAGTTGTTGGCTTATAGAAACGCGCAGTTGTAATGTCGACAAGTTTATTAAAAGCCAGTTGAAAGCAGCTTATAGATGGTCACGTGAGTTGACTGTAAAATGTTAGAAAACAGCGAGCAAAGTTGTAAAACACGAAAGAAATGTTGGCGGAGTTGCTCGTGTATATAACCTAAGTCATTATCATAACAACCCCGCAGTAAAATTTCGAAAACATTAAGTAAATGTTCCGAGAATGCCTCATATATAACCAGATTATCACAACAGTCACCGGAAAGTCGACAAAAAACTGCTTACAAAGTTGTGAAAAGCGATTTCAAAGTTGGTAGTTTCATTCGGGATTGTTACCTGTGATATCATATTAACACGTCCCATAGTTAAAATTTCGAACATGTGAATAAATATTTCGTAAATTGATGTTAAATTACCGTAGTCTTACTCCAAGTATGTAGAGGTCATAGATCAATTCTAGAAGATACTTATGTTAACAATATCGATTTTAAAACATCCCAAAACCTGAAATAGCCTCGAATTCGCCTTAATTTCTAATGATCTATGCTGTTGTGTGGTTAGGTGACCGTAAAATATTTAAAGTAAAGCACACTCGGGCGTGGTTAGTACTTGCATGGGAGATTCCCCGAGCAAACGAGCTGTTGTTGTTTTTTTTCATTGCAAACATGGAAAAGATATTCGGCAACATTTCTGCATCTATTTTTCCTGTGATGTCAAACATTTATAGCAGAAAATCGTGGCATTTCTGTATCTTTTTTAACTAATGGAAAGTTTCGAAATTCCTTCCAATTTTCAAGTACAAGTTGTTGAGGCTGTAGGCACGTAGTGGGTTTTAAGTTGTTAACGCACCGAGCAAAGTTGTTCAAAGTCATTGCAAAGTTGTGCAAAGTTATTGCAAAGTTGTTAGATGTGTTTGCATAAATGACCTAAGTTGTTGGCTTATAGAAACGCGCAGTTACAAAGTCGACAAGTTTAATAAAAGCCAGTTGAAAGCAGCTTATAAATGGTCACTTGACTTGACTGTAAAATGTTAGAAAACAGCGTGCAAAGTTGGAAAAAACGAAAGAAATGTTGGCGGAGTTGCTTGTATATATAACCTAAGTCATTATCATAACAAGCCCGCAGCTAAATTTCGAAAACATTAAGTAAATGTTCCGAGAATGCCTCATATATAACCAGATTATCACAACAGTCACCGGAAAGTCGACAACAAACTGCTTACAAAGTTGTGAAAAGCGATTGCAAAGTTGGTAGTTTCATTCGGGATTGTTACATGTGATATCATATTAACAAGTCGAACATGTGAATAAATATTTCGTAAATTGATGTTAAATTACCGTAGTCTTACTCCAAGTATGTAGAGGTCATAGGTAAATTCTAGAAGATACTTATGTAAACGATATCGATTTTAAAACATCCCAAAACCTGAAATAGCCTCGAATTCAGCTTAATTTCTAATGATCTATGCTGTTGTGTGGTTAGGTGACCGATAAATGTTTAAAGTAAAGCACACTCGGGCGTGGTTAGTACTTGCATGGAAGATTCCCCGAGCAAACGAGCTGTTGATTTTTTTTTCATTACAAACATGGAAAAGATATTCGGCAACATTTCTGCATCTATTTTTCCTGTGATGTCAAACATTTATAGCAGAAAAGCGTGGCATTTTTGTAACTTTTTTAACTAATGGAAAGTTTCGAAATTCCTTCAAATTTTCAAGTAAAAGTTGTTGATGCTGTAGGCACGTAGTGGGTTTTAAGTTGTTAACGCACCGTGCAAAGTTGTTCAAAGTCATTGCAAAGTTGTGCAAAGTTATTGCAAAGTTGTTAGATGTGTTTGCATAAATGACCTAAGTTGTTGGCTTATAGAAACGCGCAGTTATAAAGTCGACAAGTTTAATAAAAGCCAGTTGAAAGCAGCTTATATATGGTCACGTGACTTGACTGTAAAATGTTAGAAAACAGCGTGCAAAGTTGGAAAAAACGAAAGAAATGTTGGCGGAGTTGCTTGTATATATAACCTAAGTCATTATCATAACAACCCCGCAGTTAAATTTCGAAAACATTAAGTAAATGTTCCGGGAATGCCTCATATAGAAGAAGATTATCACAACAGTCACTGGAAAGTCGACAACAAACTGCTTACAAAGTTGTGAAAAGCGATTGCAAAGTTGGTAGTTTCATTCGGAATTGTTACATGTGATATCATATTAACAAGTCGAACATGTGAATAAATATTTCGTAAATTGATGTTAAATCACCGTAGACTTACTCCAAGTATGTAGAGGTCATAGGTCAATTCTAGAAGATACTTATGTAAACGATATCGATTTTAAAACATCCCAAAACCTGAAATAGCCTCGAATTCAGCTTAATTTCTAATGATCTATGCTGTTGTGTGGTTAGGTGACCGACAAATGTTTAAAGTAAAGCACACTCGGGCGTGGTTAGTACTTGCATGGAAGATTCCCCGAGCAAACGAGCTGTTGATTTTTTTTTCATTACAAACATGGAAAAGATATTCGGCAACATTTCTGCATCTATTTTTCCTGTGATGTCAAACATTTATAGCAGAAAAGCGTGGCATTTTTGTAACTTTTTTAACTAATGGAAAGTTTCGAAATTTCTTCCAATTTACAAGTACAAGTTGTTGAGGCTGTAGGCACGTAGTGGGTTTTAAGTTGTTAACGCACCGTGCAAAGTTGTTCAAAGTCATTGCAAAGTTGTGCAAAGTTATTGCAAAGTTGTTAGATGTGTTTGCATAAATGACCTAAGTTGTTGGCTTATAGAAACGCGCAGTTATAAAGTCGACAAGTTTAATAAAAGCCAGTTGAAAGCAGCTTATAAATGGTCACGTGACTTGACTGTAAAATGTTAGAAAACAGCGTGCAAAGTTGGAAAAAACGAAAGAAATGTTGGCGGAGTTGCTTGTATATATAACCTAAGTCATTATCATAACAACCCCGCAGCTAAATTTCGAAAACATTAAGTAAATGTTCCGAGAATGCCTCATATATAAGCAGATTATCACAACAGTCACCGGAAAGTCCACAACAAACTGCTTACAAAGTTGTGAAAAGCGATTGCAAAGTTGGTAGTTTCATTCGGAATTGTTACATGTGATATCATATTAACAAGTCGAACATGTGAATAAATATTTCGTAAATTGATGTTAAATCACCGTAGACTTACTCCAAGTATGTAGAGGTCATAGGTCAATTCTAGAAGATACTTATGTAAACGATATCGATTTTAAAACATCCCAAAACCTGAAATAGCCTCGAATTCGCTTTAATTTCTAATGATCTATGCTGTTTTGTGGTTAGGTGACCGATAAATGTTTAAAGTAAAGCACACTCGGGCGTGGTTAGTACTTGCATGGGAGATTCCCCGAGCAAACGAGCTGTTGGTTTTTTTTTTCATTACAAACATGGAAAAGTTATACGGCAACATTTCTGCATCTTTTTTTGCTGTGATGTCAAATATTTATAGCAGAAAATCGTGGCATTTTTGTAACTTTTTTAACTAATGGAAAGTTTCGAAATTCCTTCCAATTTTCAAGTACAAGTTGTTGATGCTGTCGGCACGTAGTGGGTTTTATGTTGTTAACGCACCGTGCAAAGTTGTTCAAAGTCATTGCAAAGTTGTGCAAAGTTATTGCAAAGTTGTTAGATGTGTTTGCATAAATGACCTAAGTTGTTGGCTTATAGAAACGTGCAGTTATAAAGTCGACAAGTTTAATAAAAGCTAGTTGAAAGCAGCTTTTAGAAGTTCACGTGCGTTGACTGTAAAATGTTAGAAACAGCGTGCAAAGTTGGAAAAACGAAAGAAATGTTGGCGGAGTTGCTTGTATATATAACCAAAGTCATTATCATAACAACCCCGCAGTTAAATTTCGAAAACATTAAGTAAATGTTCCCGGGAATGCCTCATATAGAGAGATTATCACCAACAGTCAACCGAAACGTCGACAACAAACTGCTTACAAAGTTGTGAAAAGCGATTGCAAAGTTGGTAGTTTCATTCGGGATTGTTACCTGTGATATCATTTTAACAAGTCCCATAGTTAAAAGCTCTAAAATGTGAATAAATATTTCGTTAATTGATGTTAAATTACCGTTGTCTTACTCCAAGTATGTAGATGTCATAGGTCAATTCTAGAAGATATTTGCGTAGGCGATATCGATTTTAAAACATCTCAAAACCTGAAATAGCCGGGAATTCGGGCTAATTGCATGTTTTCTATGCAGTTGTGTGGTTAGGTGACCGATAAATGTTTAAAGTAAAGCGCAATTGGGCGTGGTTAGTACTTGCATGGGAGACTCCCTGAGTAAACGAGCTGTTGAATTGTTTTTTTGTTTCATCACAGACATGGACAAAATATACGGCAACATTTCTGTATTTTTCTTCCTGAGATGTCAATCATTTATAGTATAAAATCGTGGCATTTTTGTAACTTTTTTAACTAATGGAAAGTTTCGAAATTCCTTCTAATTTTCAAGTACAAGTTGTTGATGCTGTCGGCACGTAGTGGGTTTAAAGTTGTTAACGCACCGTGCAAAGTTGTTCAAAGTCATTGCAAAGTTGTGCAACGTTATTGCAAAGTTGGTAGATGTATTTGCATAAATGACCTAAGTTGTTGGCTTATAGAAACGCGCAGTTGTAAAGTCGACAAATTTAATAAAAGCCAGTTGAAAGCAGCTTATAGATGTTCACGTGAGTTGACTGTAATATGTTAGAAAACAGCGTGCAAAGTTGGAAAAAACGAAAGAAATGTTGGCGGAGTTGCTTGTATTTATAACCTAAGTCATTATCATGACACCCCGCAGTTAAATGTCAAAATATTAAGTAAATGTTCCGAGAATGCCTCATATGTAAGCAGATTGTCACAACAGTCAACCAAAAAGTCGACTACAAACTGCTTACAAAGTTGTGAAAAGCGATTGCAAAGTTGGTATTTTCATTTGGGATTGTTACCTGTGATATCATTTTAAAAATTCCCATAGTTAAAAGCTCGAAAATGTGAATAAATATTTCGTTAATTGATGTTAAATTACCGTAGTCTTACTCCAAGTATGTAGATGTCATAGGTCAATTCTAGAAGATATTTGCGTAGGCGATATCGATTTTAAAACATCTCAAAACCTGAAATAGCAGGGAATTCGGCCTAATTGCATGTTTTCTATGCAGTTGTGTGGTTAGGTGACCGATGAATGTTTGAGGTAAAGCGCAATCAGGCGTGGTTAGTACTTGCATGGGAGACTCCCTGAGTAAACGAGCTGTTGAATTTCTTTTTGTTTCATCACAGACATGGAAAAGATATACTTCAACATTTCTGCATTTTTCTTCCTGTGATGTCAATCATTTATTGTAGAAAATCGTGGCATTTTTGTAACTTTTTTAACTAATGGAAAGTTTCGAAATTCCTTCTAATTTTCAAGTACAAGTTGTTGATGCTGTCGGCACGTAGTGGAATTTAAGTTGTTAACGCACCGTGCAAAGTTGTTCAAAGTCATTGCAAAGTTGCGCAAAGTTATTGCAAAGTTGGTAGATGTATTTGCATAAATGACCTAAGTTGTTGGCTTATAGAAACGCGCAGTACTAAAGTCGACAAGTTTAATAAAAGCCATTTGAAAGCAGCTTATAGATGTTCACGTGAGTTGACTGTAAAATGTTAGAAAACAGCGTGCAAAGTTGGAAAAAACGAAAGAAATGTTGGCGGAGTTTCTTGTATATATAACCTAAGTCATTATCATGACAACCCCGCAGTTAAATGTCGAAAATATTAAGTAAATGTTCCGAGAATGCCTCATATGTAAGCAGATTGTCACAACAGTCAACCAAAAAGTCGACTACAAACTGCTTACAAAGTTGTGAAAAGCGATTGCAAAGTTGGTATTTTCATTTGGGATTGTTACCTGTGATATCATATTAACAAGTCCCATAGTTAAAAGTTCGAAAATGTGAATAAAGATTTCGTTAATTGATGTTAAATTACCGTAGTCTTACTCCAAGTATGTAGATGTCATAGGACAATTCTAGAAGATATTTGCGTAGATGATATCGATTTTAAAACATCTCAAAACCTGAAATAGCCGGGAATTCGGCCTAATTGCATGTTTTCTATGCAGTTGTGGTTAGGTGACCGATGAATGTTTGAGGTAAAGCGCAATCGGGCGTGGTTAGTACTTGCATGGGAGACTCCCTGAGTAAACGAGCTGTTGAATTTTTTGTTTGTTTCATCACAGAGATGGAAAAGATATACTTCAACATTTCTGCATTTTTCTTACTGTGATGTCAATCATTTATTGTAGAAAATCGTGGCATTTTTGTAACTTTTTTAACTAATGGAAAGTTTCGAAATTCCTTCTAATTTTCAAGTACAAGTTGTTGATGCTGTCGGCACGTAGTGGGTTTTAAGTTGTTAACGCACCGTGCAAAGTTGTTCAAAGTCATTGCCAAGTTGTGCAAAGTTATTGCAAAGTTGGTAGATGTATTTGCATAAATGACCTAAGTTGTTGGCTTATAGAAACGCGCAGTTCTAAAGTCGACAAGTTTAATAAAAGCCATTTGAAAGCAGCTTATAGATGTTCACGTGAGTTGACTATAAAATGTTAGAAAACAGCGTGCAAAGTTGGAAAAAACGAAAGAAATGTTGGCGGAGTTGCTTGTATATATAACCTAAGTCATTATCATGACAACCCCGCAGTTAAATGTCGAAAATATTAAGTAAATGTTCCGAGAATGCCTCATATGTAAGCAGATTGTCACAACAGTCAACCAAAAAGTCGACTACAAACTGCTTACAAAGTTGTGAAAAGCGATTGCAAAGTTGGTATTTTCATTTGGGATTGTTACCTGTGATATCATTTTAACAAGTCCCATAGTTAAAAGCTCGAAAATGTGAATAAAGATTTCGTTAATTGATGTTAAATTACCGTAGTCTTACTCCAAGTATGTAGATGTCATAGGTCAATTCTAGAAGATATTTGCATAGGCGATATCGATTTTAAAACATCTCAAAACCTGAAATAGCCGGGAATTCGGCCTAATTGCATGTTTTCTATGCAGTTGTGTGGTTAGGTGACCGATAAATGTTTGAGGTAAAGCGCAATCGGGCGTGGTTAGTACTTGCATGGGAGACTCCCTGAGTAAACGAGCTGTTGAATTTTTTTTTTGTTTCATCACAGACATGGAAAAGATATTCTTCAACATTTCTGCATTTTTCTTCCTGTGATGTCAGTCATTTATTGTAGAAAATCGTGCCATTTTTGTAACTTTTTTAACTAATGGAAAGTTTCAAATTCCTTCTAATTTTCAAGTACAAGTTGTTGATGCTGTCGGCACGTAGTGGGTTTTAAGTTGTTAGCGCACCGTGCAAAGTTGTTCAAAGTCATTGCAAAGTTGTGCAAAGTTATTGCAAAGTTGGTAGATGTATTTGCATAAATGACCTAAGTTGTTGGCTTATAGAAACGCGCAGTTGTAAAGCCGACAAGTTTAATAAAAGCCATTTGAAAGCAGCTTATAGATGTTCACGTGAGTTGACTGTAAAATGTTAGAAAACAGCGTGCAAAGTTGGAAAAAACGAAAGAAATGTTGGCGGAGTTGCTTGTATATATAACCTAAGTCATTATCATGACTACCCCGCAGTTAAATGTCGAAAATATTAAGTAAATGTTCCGAGAATGCCTCATATGTAAGCAGATTGTCACAACAGTCCACCAAAAAGTCGACTACAAACTGCTTACAAAGTTGTGAAAAGCGATTGCAAAGTTGGTATTTTCATTTGGGATTGTTACCTGTGATATCATTTTAACAAGTCCCATAGTTAAAAGCTCGAAAATGTGAATAAATATTTCGTTAATTGATGTTAAATTACCGTAGTCTTACTCCAAGTATGTAGATGTCATTGGTCAATTCTAGAAGATATTTGCGTAGGCGATATCGATTTTAAAACATCTCAAAACCTGAAATAGCCGGGAATTCGGCCTAAATCCATGTTTTCTATGCAGTTGTGTGGTTAGGTGACCGATAAATGTTTGAGGTAAAGCGCAATCGGGCGTGGTTAGTACTTGCATGGGAGACTCCTTGAGTAAACGAGCTGTTGAATTTTTTTTTGTTTCATCACAGACATGGAAAAGATATACTTCAACATTTCTGCATTTTTCTTCCTGTGATGTCAATCATTTATTGTAGAAAATCGTGGCATTTTTGTAACTTTTTTAACTAATGGAAAGTTTCGAAATTCCTTCTAATTTTCAAGTACAAGTTGTTGATGCTGTCGGCACGTAGTGGGTTTTAAGTTGTTAACGCACCGTGCAAAGTTGTTCAAAGTCATTGCAAAGTTGTGCAAAGTTATTGCAAAGTTGGTAGATGTATTTGCGTAAATGACCTAAGTTGTTGGCTTATAGAAACGCGCAGTTCTAAAGTCGACAAGTTTAATACAAGCCATTTGAAAGCAGCTTATAGATGTTCACGTGAGTTGACTGTAAAATGTTAGAAAACAGTGTGCAAAGTTGGAAAAAACGAAAGAAATGTTGGCGGAGTTGCTTGTATATATAACCTAAGTCATTATCATGACACCCCTGAAGTTAAATGTCGAAAATATTAAGTAAATGTTCGGAGAATGCCTCATATGTAAGCAGATTGTCACAACAATCAACCAAAAAGTCGACTACAAACTGCTTACAAAGTTGTGAAAAGCGATTGCAAAGTTGGTATTTTCATTCGGGATTGTTACCTGTGATATCATATTAACAAGTCCCATAGTTAAAAGTTCGAAAATGTGAATAAAGATTTTGTTAATTGATGTTAAATTACCGTAGTCTTACTCCAAGTATGTAGATGTCATAGGTCAATTCTAGAAGATATTTGCGTAGGCGATATCGATTTTAAAACATCTCAAAACCTGAAGTAGCCGGGAATTCGGCCTAATTGCATGTTTTCTATGCAGTTGTGTGGTTAGGTGACCGATAAATGTTTGAGGTAAAGCGCAATCGGGCGTGGTTAGTACTTGCATTGGGAGACTCCCTGAGTAAACGAGCTGTTGATTTTTTTTTTTCATCACAGACATGGAAAAGATATACTTCAACATTTCTGCATTTTTCTTCCTGTGATGTCAATCATTTATTGTAGAAAATCGTGGCATTTTTGTAACTTTTTTAACTAATGGAAAGTTTCGAAATTCCTTCTAATTTTCAAGTACAAGTTGTTGATGCTGTCGGCACGTAGTGGGTTTTAAGTTGTTAACGCACCGTGCAAAGTTGTTCAAAGTCATTGCAAAGTTGTGCAAAGTTATTGCAAAGTTGGTAGATGTATTTGCATTAATGACCTAAGTTGTTGGCTTATAGAAACGCGCAGTTCTAAAGTCGACAAGTTTAATAAAAGCCATTTGAAAGCAGCTTATAGATGTTCACGTGAGTTGACTGTAAAATGTTAGAAAACAGCGTGCAAAGTTGGAAAAAACGAAAGAAATGTTGGCGGAGTTGCTTGTATATATAACCTAAGTCATTATCATGACAACCCCGCAGTTAAATGTCGAAAATATTAAGTAAATGTTCCGAGAATGCCTCATATGTAAGCAGATTGTCACAACAAACAACCAAAAAGTCGACTACAAACTGCTTACAAAGTTGTGAAAAGCGATTGCAAAGTTGGTATTTTCATTTGGGATTGTTACCTGTGATATCATTTTAACAAGTCCCATAGTTGAAAGCTCGAAAATGTGAATAAATATTTCGTTAATTGATGTTAAATTATCGTAGTCTTACTCCAAGTATGTAGATGTCATAGTCAATTCTAGAAGATATTTGCGTAGACGATATCGATTTTAAACATCTCAAACCTGAAATAGCCGGGAATTCGGCCTAATTGCATGTTTCTATGCAGTTGTGTGGTTAGGTGACCGATGAATGTTTGAGGTAAAGCGCAATCGGGCGTGGTTAGTACTTGCATGGGAGACTCCCTGAGTAAACGAGCTGTTGAATTTTTTTTTTGTTTCATCACAGACATGGAAAAGATATACTTCAACATTTCTGCATTTTTCTTCCTGTGATGTCAATCATTTATTGAAGAAAATCGTGGCATTTTTGTAACTTTTTTAACTAATGGAAAGTTTCGAAATTCCTTCTAATTTTCAAGTACAAGTTGTTGATGCTGTCGGCACGTAGTGGGTTTTAAGTTGTTAACGCACCGTGCAAAGTTGTTCAAAGTCATTGCAAAGTTGTGCAAAGTTATTGCAAAGTTGGTAGATGTATTTGCATAAATGACCTAAGTTGTTGGCTTATAGAAACGCGCAGTTGTAAAGTCGACAAGTTTAATAAAAGCCATTTGAAAGCAGCTTATAGATGTTCACGTGAGTTGACTGTAAAATGTTAGAAAACAGCGTTCAAAGTTGGAAAAAACGAAAGAAATGTTGGCGGAGTTGCTTGTATATATAACCTAAGTCATTATCATGACAACCCCGCAGTTAAATGTCGAAAATATTAAGTAAATGTTCCGAGAATGCCTCATATGTAAGCAGATTGTCACAACAGTCAACCAAAAAGTCGACTACAAACTGCTTACAAAGTTGTGAAAAGCGATTGCAAAGTTGGTATTTTCATTTGGGATTGTTACCTGTGATATCATTTTAACAAGTCCCATAGTTAAAAGCTCGAAAATGTGAATAAATATTTCGTTAATTGATGTTAAATTACCGTAGTCTTACTCCAAGTATGTAGATGTCATAGGTCAATTCTAGAAGATATTTGCGTAGGCGATATCGATTTTAAAACATCTCAAAACCTGAAATAGCCGGGAATTCGGCCTAATTGCATGTTTTCTATGCAGTTGTGTGGTTAGGTGACCGATAAATGTTTGAGGTAAAGCGCAATCGGGCGTGGTTAGTACTTGCATGGGAGACTCCCTGAGTAAACGAGCTGTTGAATTTTTTTTTGTTTCATCACAGATATGGAAAAGATATACTTCAACATTTCTGCATTTTTCTTCCTGTGATGTCAATCATTTATTGTAGAAAATCGTGGCATTTTTGTAACTTTTTTAACTAATGGAAAGTTTCGAAATCTCTATTTCAGTACAAGTGTGATGCTGTCGGTACGTAGTGGGTTTTAAGTTGTTAACACACCGTGCAAAGTTGTCAAAGTCATTGCAAAGTTGTGCAAAGTTATTGCAAAGCTGGTAGATGTATTTGCATAAATGACATAAGTTGTTGGCTTATAGAAACGCGCAGTTCTAAAGTCGACAAGTTTAATAAAAGCCATTTGAAAGCAGCTTATAGATGTTCACGTGAGTTGACTGTAAAATGTTAGAAAACAGCGTGCAAAGTTGGAAAAAACGAAAGAAATGTTGGCGGAGTTGCTTGTATATATAACCTAAGTCATTATCATGACAACCCCGCAGTTAAATGTCGAAAATATTAAGTAAATGTTCGGAGAATGCCTCATATGTAAGCAGATTGTCACAACAGTCAACCAAAAAGTCGACTACAAACTGCTTACAAAGTTGTGAAAAGCGATTGCAAAGTTGGTATTTTCATTTGGGATTGTTACCTGTGATATCATTTTAACAAGTCCCATAGTTAAAAGCTCGAAAATGTGAATAAAGATTTCGTTAATTGATGTTAAATTACCGTAGTCTTACTCCAAGTATGTAGATATCATAGGTCAATTCTAGAAGATATTTGCGTAGACGATATCGATTTTAAAACATCTCAAAACCTGAAATAGCCGGGAATTCGGCCTAATTGCATGTTTTCTATGCAGTTGTGTGGTTAGGTGACCGATGAATGTTTGAGGTAAAGCGCAATCGGGCGTGGTTAGTATTTGCATGGGAGACTCCCTGAGTAAACGAGCTGATGAATTTTTTTTTTGTTTCATCACAGACATGGAAAAGATATACTTCAACATTTCTGCATTTTTCTTCCTGTGATGTCAATCATCTATTGTAGAAAATCGTGCATTTTTGTAACTTTTTTAACTAATGGAAAGTTTCGAAATTCCTTCTAATTTTCAAGTACAAGTTGTTGATGCTGTCGGCACGTAGTGGGTTTTAAGTTGTTAACGCACCGTGCAAAGTTGTTCAAAGTCATTGCAAAGTTGTGCAAAGTTATTGCAAAGTTGGTAGATGTATTTGCATAAATGACCTAAGTTGTTGGCTTATAGAAACGCGCAGTTCTAAAGTCGACAAGTTTAATAAAAGCCAGGTGAAAGTAGCTTATAGATGTTCACGTGAGTTGACTGTAAAATGTTAGAAAACAGCGTGCAAAGTTGGAAAAAACGAAAGAAATGTTGGCGGAGTTGCTTGTATATATAACCTAAGTCATTATCATGACAACTCCGCAGTTAAATGTCGAAAATATTAAGTAAATGTTCCGAGAATGCCTCATATGTAAGCAGATTGTCACAATAGTCAACCAAAAAGTCGACTACAAACTGCTTACAAAGTTGTGAAAAGCGATTGCAAAGTTGGTATTTTCATTTGGGATTGTTACCTGTGATATCATTTTAACAAGTCCCATAGTTAAAAGCTCGAAAATGAGAATAAATATTTCGTTAATTGATGTGAAATTACCATAGTCTTAAACCAAGTATGTAGATGTCATAGGTCAATTCTAGAAGATATTTGCGTAGGCGATATCGATTTTAAAACATCTCAAAACCTGAAATAGCCGGGAATTCGGCCTAATTGCATGTTTTCTATGCAGTTGTGTGGTTAGGTGACCGATAAATGTTTGAGGTAAAGCGCAATCGGTCGTGGTTAGTACTTGCATGGGAGACTCCATGAGTAAACGAGCTGTTGAATTTTTTTTTTGTTTCATCACAGACATGGAAAAGATATACTTCAACATTTCTGCATTTTTCTTCCTGTGATGTCAATCATTTATTGTAGAAAATCGTGACATTTTTGTAACTTTTTTAACTAATGGAAAGTTTCGAAATTCCTTCTAATTTTCAAGTACAAGTTGTTGATGCTGTCGGCACGTAGTGGGTTTTAAGTTGTTAACGAACCGTGCTAAGTTGTTCAAAGTCATTGCAAAGTTGTGCAAAGTTATTGCAAAGTTGGTAGATGTATTTGCATAAATGACCTAAGTTGTTGGCTTATAGAAACGCGCAGTTCTAAAGTCGACAAGTTTAATAAAAGCCATTTGAAAGCAGCTTATAGATGTTCACGTGAGTTGACTGTAAAATGTTAGAAAACAGCGTGCAAAGTTGGAAAAAACAAAAGAAATGTTGGTGGAGTTGCTTGTATATATAACCTAAGTCATTATCACGACAACCCCGCAGTTAAATGTCGAAAATATTAAGTAAATGTTCCGAGAATGCCTCATATGTAAGCAGATTGTCACAATAGTCAACCAAAAAGTCGACTACAAACTGCTTACAAAGTTGTGAAAAGCGATTGCAAAGTTGGTATTTTCATTTGGGATTGTTACCTGTGATATCATTTTAACAAGTCCCATAGTTAAAAGCTCGAAAATGTGAATAAATATTTCGTTTATTGATGTTAAATTACCGTAGTCTTACTCCAAGTATGTAGATGTCATAGGTCAATTCTAGATGATATTTGCGTAGGCGATATCGATTTTAAAACATCTCAAAACCTGAAATAGCCGGGAATTCGGCCTAATTGCTTTTTTTCTATCCAGTTGTGCGGTTAGGTGACCGATAAATGTTTGAGGTAAAGCGCAATCGGGTGTGGTTAGTACTTGCATGGGAGACTCCCTGAGTAAACGAGCTGTTGATTTTTTTTTTGTTTCATCACAGACATGGAAAAGATATACTTCAACATTTCTGCATTTTTCTTCCTGTGATGTCAATCATTTATTGTAGAAAATCGTGGCATTTTTGTAACTTTTTTAACTAATGGAAAGTTTCGAAATTCCTTCTAATTTTCAAGTACAAGTTGTTGATGCTGTCGGCACGTAGTGGGTTTTAAGTTGTTAACGAACCGTGCTAAGTTGTTCAAAGTCATTGCAAAGTTGTGCAAAGTTATAGCAAAGTTGGTAGATGTATTTGCATAAATGACCTAAGTTGTTGGCTTATAGAAACGCGCAGTTCTAAAGTCGACAAGTTTAATAAAAGCCATTTGAAAGCAGCTTATAGATGTTCACGTGAGTTGACTGTAAAATGTTAGAAAACAGCGCGCAAAGTTGGAAAAAACGAAAGAAATGTTGGCGGAGTTGCTTGTATATATAACCTAAGTCATTATCATGACAACCCCGCAGTTAAATGTCGAAAATATTAAGTAAATGTTCCGAGAATGCCTCATATGTAAGCAGAATGTCACAACAGTCAACCAAAAAGTCGACTACCAACTGCTTACAAAGTTGTGAAAAGCGATTGCAAAGTTGGTATTTTCATTTGGGATTGTTACCTGTGATATCATTTTAACAAGTCCCATAGTTAAAAGCTCGAAAATGTGAATAAATATTTCGTTAATTGATGTTAAATTACCGTAGTCTTACTCCAAGTATGTAGATGTCATAGGTCAATTCTAGAAGATATTTCCGTAGGCGATATCGATTTTAAAACATCTCAAAACCTGAAATAGCCGGGAATTCGGCCTAATTGCATGTTTTCTATGCAGTTGTGTGGTTAGGTGACCGATAAATGTTTGAGGTAAAGCGCAATCGGGCGTGGTTAGTACTTGCATGGGAGACTCCCTGAGTAAACGAGCTGTTGAATTTTTTTTTGTTTCATCACAGACATGGAAAAGATATACTTCAACATTTCTGCATTTTTCTTCCTGTGATGTCAATCATTTATTGTAGAAAATCGTGGCATTTTTGTAACTTTTTTAACTAATGGAAAGTTTCGAAATTCCTTCTAATTTTCAAGTACAAGTTGTTGATGCTGTCGGCACGTAGTGGGTTTTAAGTTGTTAACGCACCGTGCAAAGTTGTTCAAAGTCATTGCAAAGTTGTGCAAAGTTATTGCAAAGTTGGTAGATGTATTTGCATAAATGACCTAAGTTGTTGGCTTATAGAAACGCGCAGTTCTAAAGTCGACAAGTTTAATACAAGCCATTTGAAAGCAGCTTATAGATGTTCACGTGAGTTGACTGTAAAATGTTAGAAAACAGCGTGCAAAGTTCGAAAGAAAGAAAGAAATGTTGGCGGAGTTGCTTGTATATATAACCTAAGTCATTATCATGACAACCTCGAAGTTAAATGTCGAAAACATTAAGTAAATGTTCCGAGAATGGCTCATTTATAAGCAAATTGTCACAACAGTCAACCGAAACGTCGACAACAAACTGCTTACAAAGTTGTGAAAAGCGATTGCAAAGTTGGTAGTTTCATTCGGGATTGTTACCTGTGATATCATATTAACAAGTCCCATAGTTAAAAGTTCGAAAATGTGAATAAAGATTTCGTTAATTGATGTTAAATTACCGTAGTCTTACTCCAAGTATGTAGATGTCATAGGTCAATTCTGGAAGATATTTGCGTAGGCGATATCGATTTTAAAACATCTCAAAACCTGAAATAGCCGAGAATTCGGCCTAATTGCATGTTTTCTATGCAGTTGTGTGGTTAGGTGACCGATAAATGTTTAAAGTAAAGCGCAATCGGGCGTGGTAGTACTTGCATGGGAGACTCCCTGAGTAAACGAGCTGTTGAATTGTTTTTTTGTTTCATCACAGACATGGACAAAATATACGGCAACATTTCTGTATTTTTCTTCCTGTGATGTCAATCATTTATAGTATAAAATCGTGGCATTTTTGTAACTTTTTTAACTAATGGAAAGTTTCGAAATTCCTTCTAATTTTCAAGTACAAGTTGTTGATGCTGTCGGCACGTAGTGGGTTTTAAGTTGTTAACGCACCGTTCAAAGTCATTGCAAAGTTGTGCAAAGTTATTGCAAAGTTGGTAGATGTATATGCATAAATGACCTAAGTTGTTGGCTTATTGAAACGCGCAGTTGTAAAGTCGACAAATTTAATAAAAGCCAGTTGAAAGCAGCTTATAGATGTTCACGTGAATTGACTGTAATATGTTAGAAAACAGCGTGCAAAGTTGGAAAAAACGAAAGAAATGTTGGCGGAGTTGCTTGTATTTATAACCTAAGTCATTATCATGACAACCCCGCAGTTAAATGTCAAAAATATTAAGTAAATGTTCCGAGAATGCCTCATATGTAAGCAGATTGTCACAACAGTCAACCAAAAAGTCGACTACAAACTGCTTACAAAGTTGTGAAAAGCGATTGCGAAGTTGGTATTTCATTTGGGATTGTTACCCGTGATATCATTTTAACAAGTCCCATAGTTAAAAGCTCGAAAATGTGAATAAATATTTCGTTAATTGATGTTAAATTACCATAGTCTTACTCCAAGTATGTAGATGTCATAGGTCAATTCTAGAAGATATTTGCGTAGACGATATCGATTTTAAAACATCTCAAACCCTGAAATAGCCGGGAATTCGGCCTAATTGCATGTTTTCTATGCAGTTGTGTGGTTAGGTGACCGTTGAATGTTTGAGGTAAAGCGCAATCGGGTGTGGTTAGTACTTGCATGGGAGACTCCCTGAGTAAACGAGCTGTTGAATTTCTTTTTTGTTTCATCACAGAAATGGAAAAGATATACTTCAACATTTCTGCATTTTTCTTCCTGTGATGTCAATCATTTATTGTAGAAAATCGTGGCATTTTTGTAACTTTTTTAACTAATGGAAAGTTTCGAAATTCCTTCTAATTTTCAAGTACAAGTTGTTGATGCTGTCGGCACGTAGTGGGTTTAAAGTTGTTAACGCACCGTGCAAAGTTGTTCAAAGTCATTGCAAAGTTGTGCAAAGTTATTGCAAAGTTGGTAGATGTATTTGCATTAATGACCTAAGTTGTTGGCTTATAGAAACGCGGCAGTTGTAAAGTCGACAAATTTAATAAAAGCCAGTTCAAAGCAGCTTATAGATGTTCACGTGAGTTGACTGTAAAATGTTAGAAAACAGCGTGCAAAGTTCGAAAGAAAGAAAGAAATGTTGGCGGAGTTGCTTGTATATATAACCTAAGTCATTATCATGACAACCTCGAAGTTAAATGTCGAAAACATTGAGTAAATGTTCCGAGAATGGCTCATTTATAAGCAAATTGTCACAACAGTCAACCGAAACGTCGACAACAAACTGCTTACAAAGTTGTGAAAAGCGATTGCAAAGTTGGTATTTTCATTTGGGATTGTTACCTGTGATATCATTTTAACAAGTCCCATAGTTAAAAGCTCGAAAATGTGAATAAATATTTCGTTAATTGATGTTAAATTACCGTAGTCTTACTCCAAGTATGTAGATGTCATAGGTCAATTCTGGAAGATATTTGCGTAGGCGATATCGATTTTAAATCATCTCAAAACCTGAAATAGCCGGGAATTCGGCCTAATTGCATGTTTTCTATGCAGTTGTGTGGTTAGGTGACCGATAAATCTTTAAAGTAAAGCGCAATCGGGCGTGGTTAGTACTTGCATGGGAGACTCCCTGAGTAAACGAGCTGTTGAATTGTTTTTTTGTTTCATCACAGACATGGACAAAATATACGGCAACATTTCTGCATTTTTCTTCCTGTGATGTCAATCATTTATAGTATAAAATCGTGGCATTTTTGTAACTTTTTTAACTAATGGAAAGTTTCGAAATTCCTTCTAATTTTCAAGTACAAGTTGTTGATGCTGTCGGCACGTAGTGGGTTTTAAGTTGTTAACGCACCGTGCAAAGTTGTTCAAAGTCATTGAAAGTTGTGCAAAGTTATTGCAAAGTTGGTAGATGTATTTGCATAAATGACCTAAGTTGTTGGCTTATAGAAACGCGCAGTTGTAAAGTCGACAAATTTAATAAAAGCCAGTTCAAAGCAGCTTTTAGATGTTCACGTGAGTTGACTGTAAAATTTTAGAAAACAGCGTGCAAAGTTGGAAAAAACGAAAGAAATGTTGGCGGAGTTGCTTGTATGTATAACCTAAGTCATTATCATGACAACCCCGCAGTTAAATGTCGAAAATATTAAGTAAATGTTCCGAGAATGCCTCATATGTAAGCAGATTGTCACAACAGTCAACCAAAAAGTCGACTACAAACTGCTTACAAAGTTGTGAAAAGCGATTGCAAAGTTGGTATTTTCATTTGGGATTGTTACCTGTGATATCATTTTAACAGGTCCCATAGTTAAAAGCTCGAAAATGTGAATAAATATTTCGTTAATTGATGTTAAATTACCGTAGTCTTACTCCAAGTATGTAGATGTCATAGGTCAATTCTAGAAGATATTTGCGTAGACGATATCGATTTTAAAACATCTCAAAACCTGAAATAGCCGGGAATTCGGCCTAATTGCATGTTTTCTATGCAGTTGTGTGGTTAGGTGACCGATGGATGTTTGAGGTAAAGCGCAATCGGGCGTGGTTAGTATTTGCATGGGAGACTCCCTGAGTAAACGAGCTGTTGAATTTTTTTTTGTTTCATCACAGACATGGAAAAGATATACTTCAACGTTTCTGCATTTTTCTTCCTGTGATGTCAATCATTTATTGTAGAAAATCGTGGCATTTTTGTAACTTTTTTAACTAATGGAAAGTTTCGAAATTCCTTCTAATTTTCAAGTACAAGTTGTTGATGCTGTCGGCACGTGGTGGGATTTAAGTTGTTAACGCACCGTGCAAAGTTGTTCAAAGTCATTGCAAAGTTGTGCAAAGTTATTGCAAAGTTGGTAGATGTATTTGCATAAATGACCTAAGTTGTTGGCTTATTGAAACGCGCAGTTGTAAAGTCGACAAATTTAATAAAAGCCAGTTCAAAAGCAGCTTATAGATGTTCACGTGAGTTGACTGTAAAATTTTAGAAAACAGCGTGCAAAGTTGGATAAAACGAAAGAAATGTTGGCGTAGTTGCTTGTATATACAACCTAAGTCATTATCATGACAACCCCGAAGTTAAATGTCGAAAACATTAAGTAAATGTTCCGAGAATGCCTCATTTATAAGCAAATTGTCACAACAGTCAACCAAAAAGTCGACTACAAACTGCTTACAAAGTTGTGAAAAGCGATTGCAAAGTTGGTATTTTCATTCGGGATTGTTACCTGTGATATCATTTTAACAAGTCCCATAGTTAAAAGCTCGAAAATGTGAATAAATATTTCGTAAATTGATGTTAAATTACCGTAGTCTTACTCCAAGTATGTAGATGTCATAGGTCAATTCTAGAAGATATTTGCGTAGGCGATATCGATTTTAAAACATCTCAAAACCTGAAATAGCCGGGAATTCGGCCTAATTGCATGTTTTCTATGCAGTTGTGTGGTTAGGTGACCAATAAATGTTTGAGGTAAAGCGCAATCGGGCGTGGTTAGTACTTGCATGGGAGACTCCCTGAGTAAACGAGCTGTTGAATTTTGTTTTTGTTTCATCACAGACATGGAAAAGATATACTTCAACATTTCTGCATTTTTCTTCCTGTGATGTCAATCATTTATTGTAGAAAATCGTGGCATTTTTGTAACTTTTTTAACTAATGGATAGTTTCGAAATTCCTTCTAATTTTCAAGTACAAGTTGTTGATGCTGTCGGCACGTAATGGGTTTTAAGTTGTTAACGCACCGTGCAAAGTTGTTCAAAGTCATTGAAAGTTGTGCAAAGTTATTGCAAAGTTGGTAGATGTATTTGCATAAATGACCTAAGTTGTTGGCTTATAGAAACGCGCAGTTGTAAAGTCGACACATTTAATAAAAGCCAGTTCAAAGCAGCTTTTAGATGTTCACGTGAGTTGACTGTAAAATTTTAGAAAACAGCGTGCAAAGTTGGAAAAAACGAAAGAAATGTTGGCGGAGTTGCTTGTATATATAACCTAAGTCATTATCATGACAACCCCGAAGTTAAATGTCGAAAACATTAAGTAAATGTTCCGAGAATGCCTCATATATAAGCAAATTGTCACAACAGTCAACCGAAACGTCGACAACAAACTGCTTACAAAGTTGTGAAAAGCGATTGCAAAGTTGGTAGTTTCATTCGGGATTGTTACCTGTGATATCATATTAACAAGTCCCATAGATAAAAGCTCGAAAATGTGAATAAAGATTTCGTTAATTGATGTTAAATTACCGTAGTCTTACTCCAAGTATGTGGATGTCATAGGTCAATTCTAGAAGATATTTGCGTAGGTTTTAAAATAAACATCTCAAAACCTGAAATAGCCGGGAATTCGGCCTAATTGCATGTTTTCTATGCAGTTGTGTCGTTAGGTGACCGATAAATGTTTGAGGTAAAGCGCAATCGGGCGTGGTTAGTACTTGCATGGGAGACTCCCTGAGTAAACGAGCTGTTGAATTGTTTTTTTTTCATCACAGACATGGACAAAATATACGGCAATATTTCTGTATTTTTCTTCCTGTGATGTCAATCATTTATAGTATAAAATCGTGGCATTTTTGTAACTTTTTTTACTAATGGAAAGTTTCGAAATTCCTTCTAATTTTCAAGTACAAGTTGTTGATTCTGTCGGCACGTAGTGGGATTTAAGTTGTTAACGCACCGTGCAAAGTTGTTCAAAGTCATTGCAAAGTTGTGCAAAGTTATTGCAAAGTTGGTAGATGTATTTGCATAAATGACCTAAGTTGTTGGCTTATAGAAACGCGCAGTTGTAAAGTCGACAAATTTAATAAAAGCCAGTTCAAAGCAGCTTATTGATGTTCACGTGAGTTGACTGTAAAATGTTAGAAAACTGCGTGCAAAATTGGAAAGAAAGAAAGAAATGTTGGCGGAGTTGCTTGTATATATAACCTAAGTCATTATCATGACAACCCCGAAGTTAAATGTCGAAAACATTAAGTAAATGTTCCGAGAATGCCTCATTTATAAGCAAATTGTCACAACAGTCAACCGAAACGTCGACAACAAACTGCTTACAAAGTTGTGAAAAGCGATTGCAAAGTTGGTATTTTCATTTGGGATTGTTACCTGTGATATCATTTTAACAAGTCCCATAGTTATAAGCTCGAAAATGTAAATACAGATTTCGTTAATTGATGTTAAATTACCGTAGTCTTACTCCAAGTATGTAGATGTCATAGGTCAATTCTAGAAGATATTTGCGTAGGCGATATCGATTTTAAAACATCTCAAAACCTGAAATAGCCGGGAATTCGGCCTAATTGCATGTTTTCTATGCAGTTGTGTGGTTAGGTGACCGATAAATGTTTAAAGTAAAGCGCAATCGGGCGTGGTTAGTACTTGCATGGGAGACTCCCTGAGTAAACGAGCTGTTGAATTGTTTTTTTGTTTCATCACAGACATGGAAAAAATATACGGCAACATTTCTGCATTTTTCTTCCTGTGATGTCAATCATTTATAGTATAACATCGTGGCATTTTTGTAACCTTTTTTACTAATGGAAAGTTTCGAAATTCCTTCTAATTTTCAAGTACAAGTTGTTGATGCTGTCGGCACGTAGTGGGTTTTAAGTTGTTAACGCACCGTGCAAAGTTGTTCAAAGTCATTGAAAGTTGTGCAAAGTTATTGCAAAGTTGGTAGATGTATTTGCATAAATGACCTAAGTTGTTGGCTTATAGAAACGCGCAGTTGTAAAGTCGACAAATTTAATAAAAGCCAGTTCAAAGCAGCTTTTAGATGTTCACGTGAGTTGACTGTAAAATTTTAGAAAACAGCGTGCAAAGTTGGAAAAAAGGAAAGAAATGTTGGCGGAGTTGCTTGTATGTATAACCTAAGTCATTATCATGACAACCCCGCAGTCAAATGTCGAAAATATTAAGTAAATGTTCCGAGAATGCCTCATATGTTAGCAGATTGTCACAACAGTCAACCAAAAAGTCGACTACAAACTGCTCACAAAGTTGTGAAAAGCGATTGCAAAGTTGGTATTTTCATTTGGGATTGTTACCTGTGATATCATTTTAACAAGTCCCTTAGTTAAAAGCTCGAAAATGTGAATAAATATTTCGTTAATTGATGTTAAATTACCGTAGTCTTACTCCAAGTATGTAGATGTCATAGGTCAATTCTAGAAGATATTTGCGTAGACGATATCGATTTTAAAACATCTCAAAACCTGAAATAGCCGGGAATTCGGCCTAATTGCATGTTTTCTATGCAGTTGTGTGGTAAGGTGACCGATAAATGTTTAAAGTAAAGCGCAATCGGGCGTGGTTAGTACTTGCATGGGAGACTCCCTGAGTAAACGAGCTGTTGAATTGTTTTTTTGTTTCATCACAGACATGGAAAAAATATACGGCAACATTTCTGCATTTTTCTTCCTGTGATGTCATCATTTATTATAGAAAATCGTGGCATTTTTGTAATTTTTTTAACTAATGGAATGTTTCGAAATTCCTTCTAATTTTCAAGTACAAGTTGTCGATGCTGTCGGCACGTAGTGGGTTTTAAGTTGTTAACGCACCGTGCAAAGTTGTTCAAAGTCATTGCAAAGTTGTGCAAAGTTATTGCAAAGTTGGTAGATGTATTTGCATAAATGACCTAAGTTGTTGGCTTATAGAAATGCGCAGTTGTAAAGTCGACAAGTTTAATAAAAGCCATTTGAAAGCAGCTTATAGATGTTCACGTGAGTTGACTGTAAAATGTTAGAAAACAGCGTGCAAAGTTGGAAAAAACGAAAGAAATGTTGGCGGAGTTGCTTGTATATATAACCTAAGTCATTATCATGACAACCCCGAAGTTAAATGTCGAAAATATTAAGTAAATGTTCCGAGAATGCCTCATATGTAAGCAGATTGTCACAACAGTCAACCAAAAAGTCGACTACAAACTGCTTACAAAGTTGTGAAAAGCGATTGCAAAGTTGGTATTTTCATTCGGGATTGTTACCTGTGATATCATATTAACAAGTCCCATAGTTAAAAGTTCGAAAATGTGAATAAAGATTTCGTTAATTGATGTTAAATTACCGTAGTCTTACTCCAAGTATGTAGATGTCATAGGTCAATTCTAGAAGATATTTGCGTAGACGATATCGATTTTAAAACATCTCAAAACCTGAAATAGCCGGGAATTCGGCCTAATTGCATGTTTTCTATGCAGTTGTGTCGTTAGGTGACTGATAAATGTTTGAGGTAAAGCGCAATCGGGCGTGGTTAGTACTTGCATGGGGAGACTCCCTGAGTAAACGAGCTGTTGAATTTTTTTTTTGTTTCATCACAGACATGGAAAAGATATACTTCAACATTTCTGCATTTTTCTTCCTGTGATGTCAATCATTTATTGTAGAAAATCGTGGCATTTTTGTAACTTTTTTAACTAATGGAAAGTTTCGAAATTCCTTCTAATTTTCAAGTACAAGTTGTTGATGCTGTCGGCACGTAGTGGGTTTTAAGTTGTTAACGCACCGTGCAAAGTTGTTCAAAGTCATTGCAAAGTTGTGCAAAGTTATTGCAAAGTTGGTAGATGTATTTGCATAAATGACCTAAGTTGTTGGCTTATAGAAACGCGCAGTTCTAAAGTCGACAAGTTTAGTAAAAGCCATTTGAAAGCAGCTTATAGATGTTAACGTGAGTTGACTGTAAAATGTTAGAAAACAGCGTGCAAAGTTGGAAAAAACGAAAGAAATGTTGGCGGAGTTGCTTGTATATATAACCTAAGTCATTATCATAACAACCCCGCAGTTAAATGTCGAAAATATTAAGTAAATGTTCGGAGAATGCCTCATATGTAAGCAGATTGTCACAACAGTCAACCAAAAAGTCGGCTACAAACTGCTTACACAGTTGTGAAAAGCGATTGCAAAGTTGGTATTTTCATTCGGGATTGTTACCTGTGATATCATATTAACAAGTCCCATAGTTAAAAGTTCGAAAATGTGAATAAAGATTTCGTTAATTGATGTTAAATTACCGTAGTCTTACTCCAAGTATGTAGATGTCATAGGTCAATTCTAGAAGATATTTGCATAGACGATATCGATTTTAAAACATCTCAAAACCTGAAATAGCCAGTAATTCGGCCTAATTGCATGTTTTCTATGCAGTTGTGTGGTTAGGTGACCGATGAATGTTTGAGGTAAAGCGCAATCGGGCGTAGTTAGTACTTGCATGGGAGACTCCCTGAGTAAACGAGCTGTTGAATTTTTTTTTTGTTTCATCACAGACATAGAAAAGATATACTTCAACATTTCTGCATTTTTCTTCCTGTGATGTCAATCATTTATTGTAGAAAATCGTGGCATTTTTGTAACTTTTTTAACTAATGGATAGTTTCGAAATTCCTTCTAATTTTCAAGTACAAGTTGTTGATGCTGTCGGCACGTAGTGTGTTTTAAGTTGTTAACGCACCGTGCAAAGTTGTTCAAAGTCATTGAAAGTTGTGCAAAGTTATTGCAAAGTTGGTAGATGTATTTGCATAAATGACCTAAGTTGTTGGCTTATAGAAACGCGCAGTTGTAAAGTCGACAAATTTAATAAAAGCCAGTTCAAAGCAGCTTTTAGATGTTCACGTGAGTTGACTGTAAAATTTTAGAAAACAGCGTGCAAAGTTGGAAAAAACGAAAGAAATGTTGGCGGAGTTGCTTGTATATATAACCTAAGTCATTATCATGACAACCCCGAAGTTAAATGTCGAAAACATTAAGTAAATGTTCCGAGAATGCCTCATATATAAGCAAATTGTCACAACAGTCAACCGAAACGTCGACAACAAACTGCTTACAAAGTCGTGAAAAGCGATTGCAAAGTTGGTAGTTTCATTCGGGATTGTTACCTGTGATATCATATTAACAAGTCCCATAGATAAAAGCTCGAAAATGTGAATAAAGATTTCGTTAATTGATGTTAAATTACCGTAGTCTTACTCCAAGTATGTGGATGTCATAGGTCAATTCTAGAAGATATTTGCGTAGGTTTTAAAATAAACATCTCAAAACCTGAAATAGCCGCGAATTCGGCATAATTTCATGTTTTCTATGCAGTTGTGTCGTTAGGTGACCGATAAATGTTTGAGGTAAAGCGCAATCGGGCGTGGTTAGTACTTGCATGGGAGACTCCCTGAGTAAACGAGCTGTTGAATTTTTTTTTGTTTCATCACAGATATGGAAAAGATATACTTCAACATTTCTGCATTTTTCTTCCTGTGATGTCAATCATTTATTGTAGAAAATCGTGGCATTTTTGTAACTTTTTTAACTAATGGAAAGTTTCGAAATTCCTTCTAATTTTCAAGTACAAGTTGTTGATGCTGTCGGCACGTAGTAGGTTTTAAGTTGTTAACGCACCGTGCAAAGTTGTTCAAAGTCATTGCAAAGTTGTGCAAAGTTATTGCAAAGTTGGTAGATGTATTTGCATAAATGACCTAAGTTGTTGGCTTATAGAAACGTGCAGTTCTAAAGTCGACAAGTTTAATAAAAGCCATTTGAAAGCAGCTTATAGATGTTCACGTGAGTTGACTGTAAAATGTTAGAAAACAGCGTGCAAAGTTGGAAAAAACGAAAGAAATGTTGGCGGAGTTGCTTGTATATATAACCTAAGTCATTATCATGACAACCCCGCAGTTAAATGTCGAAAATATTAAGTAAATGTTCCGAGAATGCCTCATATGTAAGCAGATTGTCACAACAGTCAACCAAAAAGTCGACTACAAACTGCTTACAAAGTTGTGAAAAGCGATTGCAAAGTTGGTATTTTCATTTGGGATTGTTACCTGTGATATCATTTTAACAAGTCCCATAGTTATAAGCTCGAAAATGTAAATACAGATTTCGTTAATTGATGTTAAATTACCGTAGTCTTACTCCAAGTATGTAGATGTCATAGGTCAATTCTAGAAGATATTTGCGTAGGCGATATCGATTTTAAAACATCTCAAAACCTGAAATAGCCGGGAATTCGGCCTAATTGCATGTTTTATATGCAGTTGTGTGGTTAGGTGACCGATAAATGTTTGAGGTAAAGCGCAATCGGGCGTGGTTAGTACTTGCATGGGAGACTCCCCGAGTAAACGAGCTGTTGAATTTTTTTTGTTTCATCACAGATATGGAAAAGATATACTTCAACATTTCTGCATTTTTCTTCCTGTTATGTCAATCATTTATTGTAGAAAATCGTGGCATTTTTGTAACTTTTTTAACTAATGGAAAGTTTCGAAATTCCTTCTAATTTTCAAGTACAAGTTGTTGATGCTGTCGGCACGTAGTGGGTTTTAAGTTGTTAACGCACCGTGCAAAGTTGTTCAAAGTCATTGCAAAGTTGTGCAAAGTTATTGCAAAGTTGGTAGATGTATTTGCATAAATGACCTAAGTTGTTGGCTTATAGAAACGCGCAGTTCTAAAGTCGACAAGTTCAATAAAAGCCATTTGAAAGCAGCTTATAGATGTTCACGTGAGTTGACTGTAAAATGTTAGAAAACAGCGTGCAAAGTTGGAAAAAACGAAAGAAATGTTGGCGGAGTTGCTTGTATATATAACCTAAGTCATTATCATGACAACCCCGAAGTTAAATGTCGAAAATATTAAGTAAATGTTCGGAGAATGCCTCATATGTAAGCAGATTGTCACAACAGTCAACCAAAAAGTCGACTACAAACTGCTTACAAAGTTGTGAAAAGCGATTGCAAAGTTGGTATTTTCATTCGGGATTGTTACCTGTGATATCATTTTAGCAAGTCCCATAGTTAAAAGCTCGAAAATGTGAATAAATATTTCGTTAATTGATGTTAAATTACCGTAGTCTTACTCGAAGTATGTAGATGTCATAGGTCAATTCTAGAAGATATTTGCGTAGGCGATATCGATTTTAAAACATCTCAAAACCTGAAATAGCCGGGAATTCGGCCTAATTCCATGTTTTCTATGCAGTTGTGTGGTTAGGTGACCGATGAATGTTTGAGGTAAAGCGCAATCGGGCGTGGTTAGTACTTGCATGGGAGACTCCCTGAGTAAACGAGCTGTTGCATTTTTTTTTTGTTTCATCACAGACATGGAAAAGATATACTTCAACATTTCTGCATTTTTCTTCCTGTGATGTTAATCATTTATTGTAGAAAATCGTGGCATTTTTGTAACTTTTTTAACTAATGGAAAGTTTCGAAATTCCTTCTAATTTTCAAGTACAAGTTGTTGATGCTGTCGGCACGTAGTAGGTTTTAAGTTGTTAACGCACCGTGCAAAGTTGTTCAAAGTCATTGCAAAGTTGTGCAAAGTTATTGCAAAGTTGGTAGATGTATTTGCATAAATGACCTAAGTTGTTGGCTTATTGAAACGCGCAGTTGTAAAGTCGACAAATTTAATAAAAGCCAGTTCAAAGCAGCTTATAGATGTTCACGTGAGTTGACTGTAAAATTTTAGAAAACAGCGTGCAAAGTTGGAAAAAACGAAAGAAATGTTGGCGGAGTTGCTTGTATATATAACCTAAGTCATTATCATGACAACCCCGAAGTTAAATGTCGAAAACATTAAGTAAATGTTCCGAGAATGCCTCATATATAAGCAAATTGTCACAACAGTGAACCGAAACGTCGACAACAATCTGCTTACAAAGTTGTGAAAAGCGATTGCAAAGTTGGTAGTTTCATTCGGGATTGTTACTTGTGATATCATATTAACAAGTCCCATAGTTAAAAGTTCGAAAATGGGAATAAAGATTTCGTTAATTGATGTTAAATTACCGTAGTCTTACTCCAAGTATGTAGATGTCATAGGTCAATTCTAGAAGATATTTGCGTAGGCGATATCGATTTTAAAACATCTCAAAACCTGAAATAGCCGGGAATTCGGCCTAATTTTATGTTTTCTATGCAGTTGTGTGGTTAGGTGACCGATAAATGTTTAAAGTAAAGCGTAATCGGGCGTGGTTAGTACTTGCATGGGAGACTCCCTGAGTAAACGAGCTGTTGAATTGTTTTTTTTGTTTCATCACAGACATGGAAAAAATATACGGCAACATTTCTGCATTTTTCTTCCTGTGATGTCAAT
>NW_003144621.1:0-14742 GCF_000003605.2 Saccoglossus kowalevskii | reverse complement strand
TAAAAAGGGAAGTTTTTCCAGCAAACTGTTTTATGTGATCATAGCAAGTATATATTTCACACTATTACTGGTCCTTCAAAAAGTTTGTTAAGAATATTTGTAAGAAAGTCGGTTGAAAATGATTTTATCTATTTGTAAAAAGAAAATGTTGCTTTGACAGTGGCTTACAAGCGACTGACTTCAAAACATTTCCTTTAAAGATCGGATGGCACCCACCCTGCTTTGACAGTGGCCTACAAGCGACTGACTTCAAAACATTCCTTTAAGATCGGATGGCACCCACCCTGCTTTGACAGTGGCCTACAAGCGACTGACTTCAAAACATTCCTTTAAGATCGGATGGCACCCACCCTGCTTTGACAGTGGCCTACAAGCGACTGACTTCAAAACATTCCTTTAAGATCGGATGGCACCCACCCTGCTTTGACAGTGGCCTACAAGCGACTGACTTCAAAACAATCCTTTAAGATCGGATGGCACCCACCCTGCTTTGACAGTGGCCTACAAGCGACTGACTTCAAAACAATCCTTCAAGATCGGATGGCACCCCCCCTGCTTTGACAGTGGCCTACAAGCGACTGACTTCAAAACAATCCTTTAAGATCGGATGGCACCCCCCCTGCTTTGACAGTGGCCTACAAGCGACTGACTTCAAAACAATCCTTCAAGATCGGATGGCACCCACCCTGCTTTGACAGTGGCCTACAAGCGACTGACTTCAAAACAATCCTTCAAGATCGGATGGCACCCACCCTGCTTTGACAGTGGCCTACAAGCGACTGACTTCAAAACAATCCTTCAAGATCGGATGGCACCCACCCTGCTTTGACAGTGGCCTACAAGCGACTGACTTCAAAACAATCCTTTAAGATCGGATGGCACCCACCCTGCTTTGACAGTGGCCTACAAGCGACTGACTTCAAAACAATCCTTTAAGATCGGATGGCACCCCCCCTGCTTTGACAGTGGCCTACAAGCGACTGACTTCAAAACAATCCTTTAAGATCGGATGGCACCCACCCTGCTTTGACAGTGGCCTACAAGCGACTGACTTCAAAACAATCCTTCAAGATCGGATGGCACCCACCCTGCTTTGACAGTGGCCTACAAGCGACTGACTTCAAAACAATCCTTCAAGATCGGATGGCACCCACCCTGCTTTGACAGTGGCCTACAAGCGACTGACTTCAAAACAATCCTTCAAGATCGGATGGCACCCCCCCTGCTTTGACAGTGGCCTACAAGCGACTGACTTCAAAACAATCCTTTAAGATCGGATGGCACCCCCCCTGCTTTGACAGTGGTCTACAAGCGACTGACTTCAAAACATTCCTTTAAGATCGGATGGCACCCCCCCTGCTTTGACAGTGGCCTACAAGCGACTGACTTCAAAACAATCCTTTAAGATCGGATGGCACCCACCCTGCTTTGACAGTGGTCTACAAGCGACTGACTTCAAAACATTCCTTTAAGATCGGATGGCACCCCCCCTGCTTTGACAGTGGCCTACAAGCGACTGACTTCAAAACAATCCTTTAAGATCGGATGGCACCCCCCCTGCTTTGACAGTGGCCTACAAGCGACTGACTTCAAAACAATCCTTTAAGATCGGATGGCACCCCCCCTGCTTTGACAGTGGCTACAAGCGACTGACTTCAAAACATTCCTTTAAGATCGGATGGCACCCACCCTGCTTTGACAGTGGCCTACAAGCGACTGACTTCAAAACATTCCTTTAAGATCGGATGGCACCCACCCTGCTTTGACAGTGGCCTACAAGCGACTGACTTCAAAACGTTCCTTTAAGATCGGATGGCACCCCCCCTGCTTTGACAGTGGCCTACAAGCGACTGACTTCAAAACATTCCTTTAAGATCGGATGGCACCCACCCTGCTTTGACAGTGGCCTACAAGCGACTGACTTCAAAACATTCCTTTAAGATCGGATGGCACCCACCCTGCTTTGACAGTGGCCTACAAGCGACTGACTTCAAAACGTTCCTTTAAGATCGGATGGCACCCCCCCTGCTTTGACAGTGGCCTACAAGCGACTGACTTCAAAACAATCCTTTAAGATCGGATGGCACCCACCCTGCTTTGACAGTGGCCTACAAGCGACTGACTTCAAAACAATCCTTCAAGATCGGATGGCACCCCCCCTGCTTTGACAGTGGCCTACAAGCGACTGACTTCAAAACATTCCTTTAAGATCGGATGGCACCCCCCCTGCTTTGACAGTGGCCTACAAGCGACTGACTTCAAAACAATCCTTCAAGATCGGATGGCACCCACCCTGCTTTGACAGTGGCCTACAAGCGACTGACTTCAAAACATTCCTTCAAGATCGGATGGCACCCACCCTGCTTTGACAGTGGCCTACAAGCGACTGACTTCAAAACATTCCTTTAAGATCGGATGGCACCCACCCTGCTTTGACAGTGGCCTACAAGCGACTGACTTCAAAACATTCCTTCAAGATCGGATGGCACCCACCCTGCTTTGACAGTGGCCTACAAGCGACTGACTTCAAAACATTCCTTTAAGATCGGATGGCACCCACCCTGCTTTGACAGTGGCCTACAAGCGACTGACTTCAAAACATTCCTTCAAGATCGGATGGCACCCACCCTGCTTTGACAGTGGCCTACAAGCGACTGACTTCAAAACATTCCTTTAAGATCGGATGGCACCCACCCTGCTTTGACAGTGGCCTACAAGCGACTGACTTCAAAACATTCCTTCAAGATCGGATGGCACCCACCCTGCTTTGACAGTGGCCTACAAGCGACTGACTTCAAAACATTCCTTTAAGATCGGATGGCACCCCCCCTGCTTTGACAGTGGCCTACAAGCGACTGACTTCAAAACATTCCTTTAAGATCGGATGGCACCCACCCTGCTTTGACAGTGGCCTACAAGCGACTGACTTCAAAACATTCCTTCAAGATCGGATGGCACCCACCCTGCTTTGACAGTGGCCTACAAGCGACTGACTTCAAAACATTCCTTTAAGATCGGATGGCACCCCCCCTGCTTTGACAGTGGCCTACAAGCGACTGACTTCAAAACATTCCTTTAAGATCGGATGGCACCCACCCTGCTTTGACAGTGGCCTACAAGCGACTGACTTCAAAACATTCCTTTAAGATCGGATGGCACCCACCCTGCTTTGACAGTGGCCTACAAGCGACTGACTTAAAAACAATCCTTTAAGATCGGATGGCACCCACCCTGCTTTGACAGTGGCCTACAAGCGACTGACTTCAAAACAATCCTTCAAGATCGGATGGCACCCACCCTGCTTTGACAGTGGCCTACAAGGGACTGACTTCAAAACAATCCTTCAAGATCGGATGGCACCCACCCTGCTTTGACAGTGGCCTACAAGGGACTGACTTCAAAACAATCCTTCAAGATCGGATGGCACCCACCCTGCTTTGACAGTGGCCTACAAGGGACTGACTTCAAAACAATCCTTCAAGATCGGATGGCACCCACCCTGCTTTGACAGTGGCCTACAAGCGACTGACTTCAAAACATTCCTTTAAGATCGGATGGCACCCCCCCTGCTTTGACAGTGGCCTACAAGCGACTGACTTCAAAACATTCCTTTAAGATCGGATGGCACCCACCCTGCTTTGACAGTGGCCTACAAGCGACTGACTTCAAAACATTCCTTTAAGATCGGATGGCACCCCCCCTGCTTTGACAGTGGCCTACAAGCGACTGACTTCAAAACAATCCTTTAAGATCGGATGGCACCCACCCTGCTTTGACAGTGGCCTACAAGCGACTGACTTCAAAACAATCCTTTAAGATCGGATGGCACCCCCCCTGCTTTGACAGTGGCCTACAAGCGACTGACTTCAAAACAATCCTTTAAGATCGGATGGCACCCCCCCCTGCTTTGACAGTGGCCTACAAGCGACTGACTTCAAAACAATCCTTCAAGATCGGATGGCACCCACCCTGCTTTGACAGTGGCCTACAAGCGACTGACTTCAAAACAATCCTTTAAGATCGGATGGCACCCACCCTGCTTTGACAGTGGCCTACAAGCGACTGACTTCAAAACAATCCTTTAAGATCGGATGGCACCCACCCTGCTTTGACAGTGGCCTACAAGCGACTGACTTCAAAACAATCCTTTAAGATCGGATGGCACCCACCCTGCTTTGACAGTGGCCTACAAGCGACTGACTTCAAAACAATCCTTTAAGATCGGATGGCACCCACCCTGCTTTGACAGTGGCCTACAAGCGACTGACTTCAAAACAATCCTTTAAGATCGGATGGCACCCACCCTGCTTTGACAGTGGCCTACAAGCGACTGACTTCAAAACAATCCTTTAAGATCGGATGGCACCCACCCTGCTTTGACAGTGGCCTACAAGCGACTGACTTCAAAACAATCCTTTAAGATCGGATGGCACCCACCCTGCTTTGACAGTGGCCTACAAGCGACTGACTTCAAAACAATCCTTTAAGATCGGATGGCACCCCCCCTGCTTTGACAGTGGCCTACAAGCGACTGACTTCAAAACATTCCTTTAAGATCGGATGGCACCCCCCCTGCTTTGACAGTGGCCTACAAGCGACTGACTTCAAAACATTCCTTTAAGATCGGATGGCACCCACCCTGCTTTGACAGTGGCCTACAAGCGACTGACTTCAAAACAATCCTTCAAGATCGGATGGCACCCACCCTGCTTTGACAGTGGCCTACAAGCGACTGACTTCAAAACATTCCTTCAAGATCGGATGGCACCCACCCTGCTTTGACAGTGGCCTACAAGCGACTGACTTCAAAACATTCCTTCAAGATCGGATGGCACCCACCCTGCTTTGACAGTGGCCTACAAGCGACTGACTTCAAAACAATCCTTTAAGATCGGATGGCACCCACCCTGCTTTGACAGTGGCCTACAAGCGACTGACTTCAAAACAATCCTTTAAGATCGGATGGCACCCACCCTGCTTTGACAGTGGCCTACAAGCGACTGACTTCAAAACATTCCTTTAAGATCGGATGGCACCCACCCTGCTTTGACAGTGGCCTACAAGCGACTGACTTCAAAACAATCCTTCAAGATCGGATGGCACCCACCCTGCTTTGACAGTGGCCTACAAGCGACTGACTTCAAAACATTCCTTTAAGATCGGATGGCACCCACCCTGCTTTGACAGTGGCCTACAAGCGACTGACTTCAAAACATTCCTTTAAGATCGGATGGCACCCACCCTGCTTTGACAGTGGCCTACAAGCGACTGACTTCAAAACAATCCTTTAAGATCGGATGGCACCCCCCCTGCTTTGACAGTGGCCTACAAGCGACTGACTTCAAAACATTCCTTTAAGATCGGATGGCACCCACCCTGCTTTGACAGTGGCCTACAAGCGACTGACTTCAAAACATTCCTTTAAGATCGGATGGCACCCACCCTGCTTTGACAGTGGCCTACAAGCGACTGACTTCAAAACAATCCTTTAAGATCGGATGGCACCCCCCCTGCTTTGACAGTGGCCTACAAGCGACTGACTTCAAAACATTCCTTTAAGATCGGATGGCACCCACCCTGCTTTGACAGTGGCCTACAAGCGACTGACTTCAAAACGTTCCTTCAAGATCGGATGGCACCCACCCTGCTTTGACAGTGGCCTACAAGCGACTGACTTCAAAACGTTCCTTCAAGATCGGATGGCACCCACCCTGCTTTGACAGTGGCCTACAAGCGACTGACTTCAAAACATTCCTTTAAGATCGGATGGCACCCACCCTGCTTTGACAGTGGCCTACAAGCGACTGACTTCAAAACATTCCTTTAAGATCGGATGGCACCCACCCTGCTTTGACAGTGGCCTACAAGCGACTGACTTCAAAACAATCCTTTAAGATCGGATGGCACCCACCCTGCTTTGACAGTGGCCTACAAGCGACTGACTTCAAAACATTCCTTTAAGATCGGATGGCACCCCCCCTGCTTTGACAGTGGCCTACAAGCGACTGACTTCAAAACAATCCTTCAAGATCGGATGGCACCCACCCTGCTTTGACAGTGGCCTACAAGCGACTGACTTCAAAACATTCCTTTAAGATCGGATGGCACCCCCCCTGCTTTGACAGTGGCCTACAAGCGACTGACTTCAAAACATTCCTTTAAGATCGGATGGCACCCCCCCTGCTTTGACAGTGGCCTACAAGCGACTGACTTCAAAACAATCCTTTAAGATCGGATGGCACCCCCCCTGCTTTGACAGTGGCCTACAAGCGACTGACTTCAAAACAATCCTTTAAGATCGGATGGCACCCCCCCTGCTTTGACAGTGGCCTACAAGCGACTGACTTCAAAACAATCCTTCAAGATCGGATGGCACCCACCCTGCTTTGACAGTGGCCTACAAGCGACTGACTTCAAAACATTCCTTCAAGATCGGATGGCACCCACCCTGCTTTGACAGTGGCCTACAAGCGACTGACTTCAAAACATTCCTTTAAGATCGGATGGCACCCACCCTGCTTTGACAGTGGCCTACAAGCGACTGACTTCAAAACATTCCTTCAAGATCGGATGGCACCCACCCTGCTTTGACAGTGGCCTACAAGCGACTGACTTCAAAACATTCCTTTAAGATCGGATGGCACCCACCCTGCTTTGACAGTGGCCTACAAGCGACTGACTTCAAAACAATCCTTTAAGATCGGATGGCACCCACCCTGCTTTGACAGTGGCCTACAAGCGACTGACTTCAAAACATTCCTTTAAGATCGGATGGCACCCACCCTGCTTTGACAGTGGCCTACAAGCGACTGACTTCAAAACAATCCTTCAAGATCGGATGGCACCCACCCTGCTTTGACAGTGGCCTACAAGCGACTGACTTCAAAACATTCCTTTAAGATCGGATGGCACCCACCCTGCTTTGACAGTGGCCTACAAGCGACTGACTTCAAAACATTCCTTTAAGATCGGATGGCACCCACCCTGCTTTGACAGTGGCCTACAAGCGACTGACTTCAAAACAATCCTTCAAGATCGGATGGCACCCCCCCTGCTTTGACAGTGGCCTACAAGCGACTGACTTCAAAACAATCCTTCAAGATCGGATGGCACCCCCCCTGCTTTGACAGTGGCCTACAAGCGACTGACTTCAAAACAATCCTTCAAGATCGGATGGCACCCACCCTGCTTTGACAGTGGCCTACAAGCGACTGACTTCAAAACAATCCTTCAAGATCGGATGGCACCCACCCTGCTTTGACAGTGGCCTACAAGCGACTGACTTCAAAACAATCCTTCAAGATCGGATGGCACCCACCCTGCTTTGACAGTGGCCTACAAGCGACTGACTTCAAAACAATCCTTCAAGATCGGATGGCACCCACCCTGCTTTGACAGTGGCCTACAAGCGACTGACTTCAAAACAATCCTTCAAGATCGGATGGCACCCACCCTGCTTTGACAGTGGCCTACAAGCGACTGACTTCAAAACAATCCTTTAAGATCGGATGGCACCCACCCTGCTTTGACAGTGGCCTACAAGCGACTGACTTCAAAACAATCCTTCAAGATCGGATGGCACCCACCCTGCTTTGACAGTGGCCTACAAGCGACTGACTTCAAAACAATCCTTCAAGATCGGATGGCACCCACCCTGCTTTGACAGTGGCCTACAAGCGACTGACTTCAAAACAATCCTTTAAGATCGGATGGCACCCCCCCTGCTTTGACAGTGGTCTACAAGCGACTGACTTCAAAACAATCCTTCAAGATCGGATGGCACCCACCCTGCTTTGACAGTGGCCTACAAGCGACTGACTTCAAAACAATCCTTTAAGATCGGATGGCACCCCCCCTGCTTTGACAATGGCCTACAAGCGACTGACTTCAAAACAATCCTTTAAGATCGGATGGCACCCACCCTGCTTTGACAGTGGCCTACAAGCGACTGACTTCAAAACATTCCTTCAAGATCGGATGGCACCCACCCTGCTTTGACAGTGGCCTACAAGCGACTGACTTCAAAACAATCCTTCAAGATCGGATGGCACCCACCCTGCTTTGACAGTGGCCTACAAGCGACTGACTTCAAAACATTCCTTCAAGATCGGATGGCACCCACCCTGCTTTGACAGTGGCCTACAAGCGACTGACTTCAAAACAATCCTTCAAGATCGGATGGCACCCCCCCTGCTTTGACAGTGGTCTACAAGCGACTGACTTCAAAACAATCCTTCAAGATCGGATGGCACCCACCCTGCTTTGACAGTGGCCTACAAGCGACTGACTTCAAAACATTCCTTTAAGATCGGATGGCACCCACCCTGCTTTGACAGTGGCCTACAAGCGACTGACTTCAAAACAATCCTTCAAGATCGGATGGCACCCCCCCTGCTTTGACAGTGGCCTACAAGCGACTGACTTCAAAACATTCCTTTAAGATCGGATGGCACCCCCCCTGCTTTGACAGTGGCCTACAAGCGACTGACTTCAAAACATTCCTTTAAGATCGGATGGCACCCACCCTGCTTTGACAGTGGCCTACAAGCGACTGACTTCAAAACATTCCTTTAAGATCGGATGGCACCCACCCTGCTTTGACAGTGGCCTACAAGCGACTGACTTCAAAACAATCCTTCAAGATCGGATGGCACCCCCCCTGCTTTGACAGTGGCCTACAAGCGACTGACTTCAAAACATTCCTTTAAGATCGGATGGCACCCCCCCTGCTTTGACAGTGGCCTACAAGCGACTGACTTCAAAACATTCCTTTAAGATCGGATGGCACCCCCCCTGCTTTGACAGTGGCCTACAAGCGACTGACTTCAAAACATTCCTTTAAGATCGGATGGCACCCACCCTGCTTTGACAGTGGCCTACAAGCGACTGACTTCAAAACAATCCTTCAAGATCGGATGGCACCCCCCCTGCTTTGACAGTGGCCTACAAGCGACTGACTTCAAAACATTCCTTTAAGATCGGATGGCACCCACCCTGCTTTGACAGTGGCCTACAAGCGACTGACTTCAAAACATTCCTTTAAGATCGGATGGCACCCACCCTGCTTTGACAGTGGCCTACAAGCGACTGACTTCAAAACGTTCCTTTAAGATCGGATGGCACCCCCCCTGCTTTGACAGTGGCCTACAAGCGACTGACTTCAAAACATTCCTTTAAGATCGGATGGCACCCACCCTGCTTTGACAGTGGCCTACAAGCGACTGACTTCAAAACATTCCTTTAAGATCGGATGGCACCCACCCTGCTTTGACAGTGGCCTACAAGCGACTGACTTCAAAACGTTCCTTTAAGATCGGATGGCACCCCCCCTGCTTTGACAGTGGCCTACAAGCGACTGACTTCAAAACAATCCTTTAAGATCGGATGGCACCCACCCTGCTTTGACAGTGGCCTACAAGCGACTGACTTCAAAACAATCCTTCAAGATCGGATGGCACCCCCCCTGCTTTGACAGTGGCCTACAAGCGACTGACTTCAAAACATTCCTTTAAGATCGGATGGCACCCCCCCTGCTTTGACAGTGGCCTACAAGCGACTGACTTCAAAACAATCCTTCAAGATCGGATGGCACCCACCCTGCTTTGACAGTGGCCTACAAGCGACTGACTTCAAAACAATCCTTTAAGATCGGATGGCACCCACCCTGCTTTGACAGTGGCCTACAAGCGACTGACTTCAAAACATTCCTTTAAGATCGGATGGCACCCCCCCTGCTTTGACAGTGGCCTACAAGCGACTGACTTCAAAACAATCCTTCAAGATCGGATGGCACCCCCCCTGCTTTGACAGTGGCCTACAAGCGACTGACTTCAAAACAATCCTTCAAGATCGGATGGCACCCCCCCTGCTTTGACAGTGGCCTACAAGCGACTGACTTCAAAACAATCCTTCAAGATCGGATGGCACCCCCCCTGCTTTGACAGTGGCCTACAAGCGACTGACTTCAAAACAATCCTTTAAGATCGGATGGCACCCACCCTGCTTTGACAGTGGCCTACAAGCGACTGACTTCAAAACAATCCTTCAAGATCGGATGGCACCCCCCCTGCTTTGACAGTGGCCTACAAGCGACTGACTTCAAAACAATCCTTTAAGATCGGATGGCACCCACCCTGCTTTGACAGTGGCCTACAAGCGACTGACTTCAAAACAATCCTTTAAGATCGGATGGCACCCACCCTGCTTTGACAGTGGCCTACAAGCGACTGACTTCAAAACAATCCTTTAAGATCGGATGGCACCCACCCTGCTTTGACAGTGGCCTACAAGCGACTGACTTCAAAACAATCCTTCAAGATCGGATGGCACCCCCCCTGCTTTGACAGTGGCCTACAAGCGACTGACTTCAAAACAATCCTTCAAGATCGGATGGCACCCCACCCTGCTTTGACAGTGGCCTACAAGCGACTGACTTCAAAACATTCCTTCAAGATCGGATGGCACCCACCCTGCTTTGACAGTGGCCTACAAGCGACTGACTTCAAAACAATCCTTCAAGATCGGATGGCACCCCCCCTGCTTTGACAGTGGCCTACAAGCGACTGACTTCAAAACAATCCTTCAAGATCGGATGGCACCCCCCCTGCTTTGACAGTGGCCTACAAGCGACTGACTTCAAAACAATCCTTCAAGATCGGATGGCACCCACCCTGCTTTGACAGTGGCCTACAAGCGACTGACTTCAAAACAATCCTTCAAGATCGGATGGCACCCCCCCTGCTTTGACAGTGGCCTACAAGCGACTGACTTCAAAACAATCCTTCAAGATCGGATGGCACCCACCCTGCTTTGACAGTGGCCTACAAGCGACTGACTTCATAACAATCCTTCAAGATCGGATGGCACCCCCCCTGCTTTGACAGTGGCCTACAAGCGACTGACTTCAAAACAATCCTTTAAGATCGGATGGCACCCACCCTGCTTTGACAGTGGCCTACAAGCGACTGACTTCAAAACAATCCTTTAAGATCGGATGGCACCCACCCTGCTTTGACAGTGGCCTACAAGGGACTGACTTCAAAACAATCCTTTAAGATCGGATGGCACCCCCCCTGCTTTGACAGTGGCCTACAAGCGACTGACTTCAAAACAATCCTTTAAGATCGGATGGCACCCCCCCTGCTTTGACAGTGGCCTACAAGCGACTGACTTCAAAACATTCCTTCAAGATCGGATGGCACCCACCCTGCTTTGACAGTGGCCTACAAGCGACTGACTTCAAAACAATCCTTTAAGATCGGATGGCACCCACCCTGCTTTGACAGTGGCCTACAAGCGACTGACTTCAAAACATTCCTTTAAGATCGGATGGCACCCACCCTGCTTTGACAGTGGCCTACAAGCGACTGACTTCAAAACAATCCTTTAAGATCGGATGGCACCCACCCTGCTTTGACAGTGGCCTACAAGCGACTGACTTCAAAACAATCCTTTAAGATCGGATGGCACCCACCCTGCTTTGACAGTGGCCTACAAGCGACTGACTTCAAAACATTCCTTTAAGATCGGATGGCACCCACCCTGCTTTGACAGTGGCCTACAAGCGACTGACTTCAAAACATTCCTTCAAGATCGGATGGCACCCACCCTGCTTTGACAGTGGCCTACAAGCGACTGACTTCAAAACAATCCTTTAAGATCGGATGGCACCCACCCTGCTTTGACAGTGGCCTACAAGCGACTGACTTCAAAACATTCCTTTAAGATCGGATGGCACCCACCCTGCTTTGACAGTGGCCTACAAGCGACTGACTTCAAAACAATCCTTCAAGATCGGATGGCACCCACCCTGCTTTGACAGTGGCCTACAAGCGACTGACTTCAAAACAATCCTTCAAGATCGGATGGCACCCCCCCTGCTTTGACAGTGGCCTACAAGCGACTGACTTCAAAACATTCCTTTAAGATCGGATGGCACCCACCCTGCTTTGACAGTGGCCTACAAGCGACTGACTTCAAAACAATCCTTCAAGATCGGATGGCACCCACCCTGCTTTGACAGTGGCCTACAAGCGACTGACTTCAAAACAATCCTTTAAGATCGGATGGCACCCCCCCTGCTTTGACAGTGGCCTACAAGCGACTGACTTCAAAACAATCCTTCAAGATCGGATGGCACCCCCCCTGCTTTGACAGTGGCCTACAAGCGACTGACTTCAAAACATTCCTTCAAGATCGGATGGCACCCCCCCTGCTTTGACAGTGGCCTACAAGCGACTGACTTCAAAACAATCCTTCAAGATCGGATGGCACCCCCCCTGCTTTGACAGTGGCCTACAAGCGACTGACTTCAAAACAATCCTTCAAGATCGGATGGCACCCCCCCTGCTTTGACAGTGGCCTACAAGCGACTGACTTCAAAACAATCCTTCAAGATCGGATGGCACCCCCCCTGCTTTGACAGTGGCCTACAAGCGACTGACTTCAAAACAATCCTTCAAGATCGGATGGCACCCCCCCTGCTTTGACAGTGGCCTACAAGCGACTGACTTCAAAACAATCCTTCAAGATCGGATGGCACCCCCCCTGCTTTGACAGTGGCCTACAAGCGACTGACTTCAAAACAATCCTTCAAGATCGGATGGCACCCCCCCTGCTTTGACAGTGGCCTACAAGCGACTGACTTCAAAACAATCCTTCAAGATCGGATGGCACCCCCCCTGCTTTGACAGTGGCCTACAAGCGACTGACTTCAAAACAATCCTTCAAGATCGGATGGCACCCACCCTGCTTTGACAGTGGCCTACAAGCGACTGACTTCAAAACATTCCTTTAAGATCGGATGGCACCCCCCCTGCTTTGACAGTGGCCTACAAGCGACTGACTTCAAAACATTCCTTCAAGATCGGATGGCACCCACCCTGCTTTGACAGTGGCCTACAAGCGACTGACTTCAAAACAATCCTTTAAGATCGGATGGCACCCACCCTGCTTTGACAGTGGCCTACAAGCGACTGACTTCAAAACATTCCTTTAAGATCGGATGGCACCCACCCTGCTTTGACAGTGGCCTACAAGCGGCTGACTTCAAAACAATCCTTTAAGATCGGATGGCACCCCCCCTGCTTTGACAGTGGCCTACAAGCGACTGACTTCAAAACAATCCTTTAAGATCGGATGGCACCCACCCTGCTTTGACAGTGGCCTACAAGCGACTGACTTCAAAACAATCCTTTAAGATCGGATGGCACCCCCCCTGCTTTGACAGTGGCCTACAAGCGACTGACTTCAAAACAATCCTTTAAGATCGGATGGCACCCCCCCTGCTTTGACAGTGGCCTACAAGCGACTGACTTCAAAACAATCCTTTAAGATCGGATGGCACCCCCCCTGCTTTGACAGTGGCCTACAAGCGACTGACTTCAAAACAATCCTTCAAGATCGGATGGCACCCACCCTGCTTTGACAGTGGCCTACAAGCGACTGACTTCAAAACAATCCTTCAAGATCGGATGGCACCCCCCCTGCTTTGACAGTGGCCTACAAGCGACTGACTTCAAAACAATCCTTCAAGATCGGATGGCACCCACCCTGCTTTGACAGTGGCCTACAAGCGACTGACTTCATAACAATCCTTCAAGATCGGATGGCACCCCCCCTGCTTTGACAGTGGCCTACAAGCGACTGACTTCAAAACAATCCTTTAAGATCGGATGGCACCCACCCTGCTTTGACAGTGGCCTACAAGCGACTGACTTCAAAACAATCCTTTAAGATCGGATGGCACCCCCCCTGCTTTGACAGTGGCCTACAAGCGACTGACTTCAAAACAATCTTTCAAGATCGGATGGCACCCCCCTGCTTTGACAGTGGCCTACAAGCGACTGACTCAAAAACAATCCTTCAAGATCGGATGGCACCCCCCCTGCTTTGACAGTGGCTACAAGCGACTGACTTCAAAACAATCCTTCAAGATCGGATGGCACCCCCCCTGCTTTGACAGTGGCCTACAAGCGACTGACTTCAAAACAATCCTTCAAGATCGGATGGCACCCCCCCTGCTTTGACAGTGGCCTACAAGCGACTGACTTCAAAACAATCCTTCAAGATCGGATGGCACCCACCCTGCTTTGACAGTGGCCTACAAGCGACTGACTTCAAAACATTCCTTTAAGATCGGATGGCACCCCCCCTGCTTTGACAGTGGCCTACAAGCGACTGACTTCAAAACAATCCTTCAAGATCGGATGGCACCCACCCTGCTTTGACAGTGGCCTACAAGGGACTGACTTCAAAACAATCCTTCAAGATCGGATGGCACCCCCCCTGCTTTGACAGTGGCCTACAAGCGACTGACTTCAAAACAATCCTTCAAGATCGGATGGCACCCACCCTGCTTTGACAGTGGCCTACAAGGGACTGACTTCAAAACAATCCTTCAAGATCGGATGGCACCCACCCTGCTTTGACAGTGGCCTACAAGCGACTGACTTCAAAACAATCCTTCAAGATCGGATGGCACCCACCCTGCTTTGACAGTGGCCTACAAGCGACTGACTTCAAAACATTCCTTCAAGATCGGATGGCACCCACCCTGCTTTGACAGTGGCCTACAAGCGACTGACTTCAAAACATTCCTTCAAGATCGGATGGCACCCCCCCTGCTTTGACAGTGGCCTACAAGCGACTGACTTCAAAACATTCCTTCAAGATCGGATGGCACCCCCCCCCCCGTATGATTGTTTGTTTGCTTTGCATTGTATAGTTCATCTGACCACTTAC
>NW_003144614.1:0-12906 GCF_000003605.2 Saccoglossus kowalevskii | reverse complement strand
TTCATCACCACAAGCTACACTGTTAATTTAAGGGTCATATCGACTCCACAAGCCACACTGTTAATTTAAGGGTCATATCAACTCCACAAGCCACACTGTTAATTTAAGGGTCATATCAACTCCACAAGCTACACTGTTAATTTAAGGGTCATATCAACTCCACAAGCCACACTGTTAATTTAAGGGTCATATCAACTCCACAAGCCACACTGTTAATTTAAGGGTCATATCAACTCCACAAGCCACACTGTTAATTTAAGGGTCATATCGACTCCACAAGCCACACTGTTAATTTAAGGGTCATATCAACTCCACAAGCTACACTGTTAATTTAAGGGTCATATCAACTCCACAAGCCATACTGTTAATTTAAGGGTCATATCAACTCCACAAGCCATACTGTTAATTTAAGGGTCATATCAACTCCACAAGCCACACTGTTAATTTAAGGGTCATATCAACTCCACAAGCCACACTGTTAATTTAAGGGTCATATCAACTCCACAAGCCATACTGTTAATTTAAGGGTCATATCAACTCCACAAGCCACACTGTTAATTTAAGGGTCATATCAACTCCACAAGCCACACTGTTAATTTAAGGGTCATATCGACTCCACAAGCCATACTGTTAATTTAAGGGTCATATCAACTCCACAAGCCACACTGTTAATTTAAGGGTCATATCGACTCCACAAGCCATACTGTTAATTTAAGGGTCATATCAACTCCACAAGCTACACTGTTAATTTAAAGGTCATATCGACTCCACAAGCCATACTGTTAATTTAAGGTCATATCAACTCCACAAGCCACACTGTTAATTTAAGGTCATATCAACTCACAAGCCACACTGTAATTAAGGGTCATATCAACTCCACTAGCCATACTGTAATTTTAGGGTCATATCAACTCCACAAGCCACACTGTTAATTAAGGGTCATATCAACTCCACAAGCCATACTGTTAATTTAAGGGTCATATCAACTCCACAAGCCACACTGTTAATTTAAGGGTCATATCAACTCCACAAGCCATACTGTTAATTTAAGGGTCATATCAACTCCACAAGCCATACTGTTAATTTAAGGGTCATATCAACTCCACAAGCCACACTGTTAATTTAAGGGTCATATCAACTCCACAAGCCACACTGTTAATTTAAGGGTCATATCAACTCCACAAGCCATACTGTTAATTTAAGGGTCATATCAACTCCACAAGCCACACTGTTAATTTAAGGGTCATATCAACTCCACAAGCCATACTGTTAATTTAAGGGTCATATCAACTCCACAAGCCACACTGTTAATTTAAGGGTCATATCAACTCCACAAGCCATACTGTTAATTTAAGGGTCATATCAACTCCACAAGCCATACTGTTAATTTAAGGGTCATATCAACTCCACAAGCCACACTGTTAATTTAAGGGTCATATCAACTTCACAAGCCATACTGTTAATTTAAGGGTCATATCAACTCCACAAGCCATACTGTTAATTTAAGGGTCATATCAACTCCACAAGCCACACTGTTAATTTAAGGGTCATATCAACTCCACAAGCCATACTGTTAATTTAAGGGTCATATCAACTCCACAAGCCATACTGTTAATTTAAGGGTCATATCGACTCCACAAGCCACACTGTTAATTTAAGGGTCATATCAACTCCACAAGCCACACTGGTAATTTAAGGGTCATATCAACTCCACAAGCCACACTGTTAATTTAAGGGTCATATCAACTCCACAAGCCATACTGTTAATTTAAGGGTCATATCAACTCCACAAGCCACACTGTTAATTTAAGGGTCATATCAACTCCACAAGCCACACTGTTAATTTAAGGGTCATATCAACTCCACAAGCCATACTGTTAATTTAAGGGTCATATCAACTCCACAAGCCACACTGTTAATTTTAGGGTCATATCAACTCCACAAGCCACACTGTTAATTTAAGGGTCATATCAACTCCACAAGCCATACTGTTAATTTAAGGGTCATATCAACTCCACAAGCCACACTGTTAATTTAAGGGTCATATCAACTCCACAAGCCACACTGTTAATTTAAGGGTCATATCAACTCCACAAGCCATACTGTTAATTTAAGGGTCATATCAACTCCACAAGCCACACTGTTAATTTAAGGGTCATATCAACTCCACAAGCCACACTGTTAATTTAAGGGTCATATCAACTCCACAAGCCATACTGTTAATTTAAGGGTCATATCGACTCCACAAGCTACACTGTTAATTTAAGGGTCATATCGACTCCACAAGCCACACTGTTAATTTAAGGGTCATATCAACTCCACAAGCCACACTGTTAATTTAAGGGTCATATCAACTCCACAAGCTACACTGTTAATTTAAGGGTCATATCAACTCCACAAGCCACACTGTTAATTTAAGGGTCATATCAACTCCACAAGCCACACTGTTAATTTAAGGGTCATATCAACTCCACAAGCCACACTGTTAATTTAAGGGTCATATCGACTCCACAAGCCACACTGTTAATTTAAGGGTCATATCAACTCCACAAGCTACACTGTTAATTTAAGGGTCATATCAACTCCACAAGCCATACTGTTAATTTAAGGGTCATATCAACTCCACAAGCCATACTGTTAATTTAAGGGTCATATCAACTGCACAAGCCACACTGTTAATTTAAGGGTCATATCAACTCCACAAGCCACACTGTTAATTTAAGGGTCATATCAACTCCACAAGCCATACTGTTAATTTAAGGGTCATATCAACTCCACAAGCCACACTGTTAATTTAAGGGTCATATCAACTCCACAAGCCACACTGTTAATTTAAGGGTCATATCAACTCCACAAGCTACACTGTTAATTTAAGGGTCATATCAACTCCACAAGCCACACTGTTAATTTAAGGGTCATATCAACTCCACAAGCCACACTGTTAATTTAAGGGTCATATCAACTCCACAAGCCACACTGTTAATTTAAGGGTCATATCAACTCCACAAGCCATACTGTTAATTTAAGGGTCATATCGACTCCACAAGCTACACTGTTAATTTAAGGGTCATATCAACTCCACAAGCCATACTGTTAATTTAAGGGTCATATCAACTCCACAAGCCATACTGTTAATTTAAGGGTCATATCAACTCCACAAGCCATACTGTTAATTTAAGGGTCATATCAACTCCACAAGCCATACTGTTAATTTAAGGGTCATATCAACTCCACAAGCCACACTGTTAATTTAAGGGTCATATCAACTCCACAAGCCATACTGTTAATTTAAGGGTCATATCAACTCCACAAGCCATACTGTTAATTTAAGGGTCATATCAACTCCACAAGCCATACTGTTAATTTAAGGGTCATATCGACTCCACAAGCCACACTGTTAATTTAAGGGTCATATCAACTCCACAAGCCATACTGTTAATTTAAGGGTCATATCAACTCCACAAGCTACACTGTTAATTTAAGGGTCATATCAACTCCACAAGCCATACTGTTAATTTAAGGGTCATATCGACTCCACAAGCCACACTGTTAATTTAAGGGTCATATCAACTCCACAAGCCATACTGTTAATTTAAGGGTCATATCAACTCCACAAGCCATACTGTTAATTTAAGGGTCATATCAACTCCACAAGCCATACTGTTAATTTAAGGGTCATATCAACTCCACAAGCCATACTGTTAATTTAAGGGTCATATCAACTCCACAAGCCATACTGTTAATTTAAGGGTCATATCAACTCCACAAGCCATACTGTTAATTTAAGGGTCATATCAACTCCACAAGCCATACTGTTAATTTAAGGGTCATATCAACTCCACAAGCCACACTGTTAATTTAAGGGTCATATCAACTCCACAAGCCATACTGTTAATTTAAGGGTCATATCAACTCCACAAGCCATACTGTTAATTTAAGGGTCATATCAACTCCACAAGCCATACTGTTAATTTAAGGGTCATATCGACTCCACAAGCCACACTGTTAATTTAAGGGTCATATCAACTCCACAAGCCATACTGTTAATTTAAGGGTCATATCGACTCCACAAGCCACACTGTTAATTTAAGGGTCATATCAACTCCACAAGCTACACTGTTAATTTAAGGGTCATATCGACTCCACAAGCCACACTGTTAATTTAAGGGTCATATCAACTCCACAAGCCACACTGTTAATTTAAGGGTCATATCAACTCCACAAGCCACACTGTTAATTTAAGGGTCATATCAACTCCACAAGCCATACTGTTAATTAAGGGTCATATCGACTCCACAAGCCACACTGTTAATTTAAGGGTCATATCAACTCCACAAGCCACACTGTTAATTTAAGGGTCATATCAACTCCACAAGCCACACTGTTAATTTAAGGGTCATATCAACTCCACAAGCCACACTGTTAATTTAAGGGTCATATCAACTCCACAAGCCACACTGTTAATTTAAGGGTCATATCAACTCCACAAGCCATACTGTTAATTTAAGGGTCATATCAACTCCACAAGCCACACTGTTAATTTAAGGGTCATATCAACTCCACAAGCTACACTGTTAATTTAAGGGTCATATCAACTCCACAAGCCATACTGTTAATTTAAGGGTCATATCAACTCCACAAGCCATACTGTTAATTTAAGGGTCATATCGACTCCACAAGCTACACTGTTAATTTAAGGGTCATATCAACTCCACAAGCCATACTGTTAATTTAAGGGTCATATCAACTCCACAAGCCATACTGTTAATTTAAGGGTCATATCGACTCCACAAGCCATACTGTTAATTTAAGGGTCATATCAACTCCACAAGCCATACTGTTAATTTAAGGGTCATATCAACTCCACAAGCCACACTGTTAATTTAAGGGTCATATCAACTCCACAAGCCATACTGTTAATTTAAGGGTCATATCAACTCCACAAGCCATACTGTTAATTTAAGGGTCATATCAACTCCACAAGCCACACTGTTAATTTAAGGGTCATATCAACTCCACAAGCCACACTGTTAATTTAAGGGTCATATCAACTCCACAAGCCACACTGTTAATTTAAGGGTCATATCAACTCCACAAGCCACACTGTTAATTTAAGGGTCATATCAACTCCACAAGCCATACTGTTAATTTAAGGGTCATATCAACTCCACAAGCCACACTGTTAATTTAAGGGTCATATCAACTCCACAAGCCACACTGTTAATTTAAGGGTCATATCAACTCCACAAGCCACACTGTTAATTTAAGGGTCATATCAACTCCACAAGCCACACTGTTAATTTAAGGGTCATATCAACTCCACAAGCCACACTGTTAATTTAAGGGTCATATCAACTCCACAAGCCACACTGTTAATTTAAGGGTCATATCAACTCCACAAGCCACACTGTTAATTTAAGGGTCATATCAACTCCACAAGCCACACTGTTAATTTAAGGGTCATATCAACTCCACAAGCCACACTGTTAATTTAAGGGTCATATCAACTCCACAAGCCACACTGTTAATTTAAGGGTCATATCAACTCCACAAGCCACACTGTTAATTTAAGGGTCATATCGACTCCACAAGCCATACTGTTAATTTAAGGGTCATATCAACTCCACAAGCCACACTGTTAATTTAAGGGTCATATCGACTCCACAAGCCATACTGTTAATTTAAGGGTCATATCAACTCCACAAGCTACACTGTTAATTTAAGGGTCATATCGACTCCACAAGCCATACTGTTAATTTAAGGGTCATATCAACTCCACAAGCCACACTGTTAATTTAAGGGTCATATCAACTCCACAAGCCACACTGTTAATTTAAGGGTCATATCAACTCCACAAGCCATACTGTTAATTTAAGGGTCATATCAACTCCACAAGCCACACTGGTAATTTAAGGGTCATATCAACTCCACAAGCTACACTGTTAATTTAAGGGTCATATCAACTCCACAAGCCACACTGTTAATTTAAGGGTCATATCGACTCCACAAGCCACACTGTTAATTTAAGGGTCATATCAACTCCACAAGCCATACTGTTAATTTAAGGGTCATATCAACTCCACAAGCCACACTGTTAATTTAAGGGTCATATCAACTCCACAAGCTACACTGTTAATTTAAGGGTCATATCAACTCCACAAGCCATACTGTTAATTTAAGGGTCATATCAACTCCACAAGCCACACTGTTAATTTAAGGGTCATATCAACTCCACAAGCCACACTGTTAATTTAAGGGTCATATCAACTCCACAAGCCATACTGTTAATTTAAGGGTCATATCAACTCCACAAGCCACACTGTTAATTTAAGGGTCATATCAACTCCACAAGCCACACTGTTAATTTAAGGGTCATATCAACTCCACAAGCCATACTGTTAATTTAAGGGTCATATCGACTCCACAAGCTACACTGTTAATTTAAGGGTCATATCGACTCCACAAGCCACACTGTTAATTTAAGGGTCATATCAACTCCACAAGCCACACTGTTAATTTAAGGGTCATATCAACTCCACAAGCTACACTGTTAATTTAAGGGTCATATCAACTCCACAAGCCACACTGTTAATTTAAGGGTCATATCAACTCCACAAGCCACACTGTTAATTTAAGGGTCATATCAACTCCACAAGCCACACTGTTAATTTAAGGGTCATATCGACTCCACAAGCCACACTGTTAATTTAAGGGTCATATCAACTCCACAAGCTACACTGTTAATTTAAGGGTCATATCAACTCCACAAGCTACACTGTTAATTTAAGGGTCATATCAACTCCACAAGCCATACTGTTAATTTAAGGGTCATATCAACTCCACAAGCCATACTGTTAATTTAAGGGTCATATCAACTCCACAAGCCACACTGTTAATTTAAGGGTCATATCAACTCCACAAGCCATACTGTTAATTTAAGGGTCATATCAACTCCACAAGCCATACTGTTAATTTAAGGGTCATATCAACTCCACAAGCCATACTGTTAATTTAAGGGTCATATCAACTCCACAAGCCATACTGTTAATTTAAGGGTCATATCAACTCCACAAGCCACACTGTTAATTTAAGGGTCATATCAACTCCACAAGCCATACTGTTAATTTAAGGGTCATATCAACTCCACAAGCCATACTGTTAATTTAAGGGTCATATCAACTCCACAAGCCATACTGTTAATTTAAGGGTCATATCGACTCCACAAGCCACACTGTTAATTTAAGGGTCATATCGACTCCACAAGCCATACTGTTAATTTAAGGGTCATATCGACTCCACAAGCCACACTGTTAATTTAAGGGTCATATCAACTCCACAAGCTACACTGTTAATTTAAGGGTCATATCAACTCCACAAGCTACACTGTTAATTTAAGGGTCATATCGACTCCACAAGCCACACTGTTAATTTAAGGGTCATATCAACTCCACAAGCTACACTGTTAATTTAAGGGTCATATCAACTCCACAAGCCATACTGTTAATTTAAGGGTCATATCAACTCCACAAGCCATACTGTTAATTTAAGGGTTATATCGACTCCACAAGCCACACTGTTAATTTAAGGGTCATATCAACTCCACAAGCCATACTGTTAATTTAAGGGTCATATCGACTCCACAAGCCACACTGTTAATTTAAGGGTCATATCAACTCCACAAGCTACACTGTTAATTTAAGGGTCATATCAACTCCACAAGCCATACTGTTAATTTAAGGGTCATATCGACTCCACAAGCCACACTGTTAATTTAAGGGTCATATCGACTCCACAAGCTACACTGTTAATTTAAGGGTCATATCAACTCCACAAGCCATACTGTTAATTTAAGGGTCATATCAACTCCACAAGCCATACTGTTAATTTAAGGGTCATATCAACTCCACAAGCCATACTGTTAATTTAAGGGTCATATCAACTCCACAAGCCATACTGTTAATTTAAGGGTCATATCAACTCCACAAGCCACACTGTTAATTTAAGGGTCATATCAACTCCACAAGCCATACTGTTAATTTAAGGGTCATATCAACTCCACAAGCCATACTGTTAATTTAAGGGTCATATCAACTCCACAAGCCATACTGTTAATTTAAGGGTCATATCGACTCCACAAGCCACACTGTTAATTTAAGGGTCATATCAACTCCACAAGCCATACTGTTAATTTAAGGGTCATATCGACTCCACAAGCCACACTGTTAATTTAAGGGTCATATCAACTCCACAAGCCACACTGTTAATTTAAGGGTCATATCAACTCCACAAGCCATACTGTTAATTTAAGGGTCATATCAACTCCACAAGCCACACTGTTAATTTAAGGGTCATATCAACTCCACAAGCCATACTGTTAATTTAAGGGTCATATCAACTCCACAAGCCATACTGTTAATTTAAGGGTCATATCAACTCCACAAGCCATACTGTTAATTTAAGGGTCATATCAACTCCACAAGCCACACTGTTAATTTAAGGGTCATATCAACTCCACAAGCCACACTGTTAATTTAAGGGTCATATCAACTCCACAAGCCATACTGTTAATTTAAGGGTCATATCAACTCCACAAGCCATACTGTTAATTTAAGGGTCATATCGACTCCACAAGCCACACTGTTAATTTAAGGGTCATATCGACTCCACAAGCCACACTGTTAATTTAAGGGTCATATCGACTCCACAAGCCACACTGTTAATTTAAGGGTCATATCAACTCCACAAGCCACACTGTTAATTTAAGGGTCATATCAACTCCACAAGCCATACTGTTAATTTAAGGGTCATATCAACTCCACAAGCCACACTGTTAATTTAAGGGTCATATCAACTCCACAAGCCATACTGTTAATTTAAGGGTCATATCAACTCCACAAGCCATACTGTTAATTTAAGGGTCATATCGACTCCACAAGCCATACTGTTAATTTAAGGGTCATATCAACTCCACAAGCCACACTGTTAATTTAAGGGTCATATCAACTCCACAAGCCACACTGTTAATTTAAGGGTCATATCAACTCCACAAGCCATACTGTTAATTTAAGGGTCATATCAACTCCACAAGCCACACTGGTAATTTAAGGGTCATATCAACTCCACAAGCTACACTGTTAATTTAAGGGTCATATCAACTCCACAAGCCACACTGTTAATTTAAGGGTCATATCGACTCCACAAGCCACACTGTTAATTTAAGGGTCATATCAACTCCACAAGCCATACTGTTAATTTAAGGGTCATATCAACTCCACAAGCCACACTGTTAATTTAAGGGTCATATCAACTCCACAAGCTACACTGTTAATTTAAGGGTCATATCAACTCCACAAGCCATACTGTTAATTTAAGGGTCATATCAACTCCACAAGCCACACTGTTAATTAAGGGTCATATCAACTCACAAGCCATACTGTTAATTTAAGGGTCATATCAACTCCACAAGCCATACTGTTAATTAAGGGTCATATCAACTCCACAAGCCACACTGTTAATTTAAGGGTCATATCGACTCCACAAGCCACACTGTTAATTTAAGGGTCATATCGACTCCACAAGCCATACTGTTAATTTAAGGGTCATATCAACTCCACAAGCCATACTGTTAATTTAAGGGTCATATCAACTCCACAAGCCATACTGTTAATTTAAGGGTCATATCAACTCCACAAGCCACACTGTTAATTTAAGGGTCATATCAACTCCACAAGCCATACTGTTAATTTAAGGGTCATATCAACTCCACAAGCCATACTGTTAATTTAAGGGTCATATCAACTCCACAAGCCATACTGTTAATTTAAGGGTCATATCAACTCCACAAGCCATACTGTTAATTTAAGGGTCATATCGACTCCACAAGCCACACTGTTAATTTAAGGGTCATATCAACTCCACAAGCCATACTGTTAATTTAAGGGTAATATCAACTCCACAAGCCACACTGTTAATTTAAGGGTCATATCGACTCCACAAGCCACACTGTTAATTTAAGGGTCATATCGACTCCACAAGCCACACTGTTAATTTAAGGGTCATATCGACTCCACAAGCCACACTGTTAATTTAAGGGTCATATCAACTCCACAAGCCACACTGTTAATTTAAGGGTCATATCAACTCCACAAGCCATACTGTTAATTTAAGGGTCATATCAACTCCACAAGCCATACTGTTAATTTAAGGGTCATATCAACTCCACAAGCCATACTGTTAATTTAAGGGTCATATCAACTCCACAAGCCATACTGTTAATTTAAGGGTCATATCAACTCCACAAGCTACACTGTTAATTTAAGGGTCATATCAACTCCACAAGCCATACTGTTAATTTAAGGGTCATATCAACTCCACAAGCCACACTGTTAATTTAAGGGTCATATCAACTCCACAAGCCACACTGTTAATTTAAGGGTCATATCAACTCCACAAGCCATACTGTTAATTTAAGGGTCATATCGACTCCACAAGCCACACTGTTAATTTAAGGGTCATATCAACTCCACAAGCTACACTGTTAATTTAAGGGTCATATCAACTCCACAAGCCACACTGTTAATTTAAGGGTCATATCAACTCCACAAGCCACACTGTTAATTTAAGGGTCATATCAACTCCACAAGCCACACTGTTAATTTAAGGGTCATATCAACTCCACAAGCTACACTGTTAATTTAAGGGTCATATCAACTCCACAAGCTACACTGTTAATTTAAGGGTCATATCAACTCCACAAGCCACACTGTTAATTTAAGGGTCATATCAACTCCACAAGCCACACTGTTAATTTAAGGGTCATATCAACTCCACAAGCTACACTGTTAATTTAAGGGTCATATCAACTCCACAAGCCACACTGTTAATTTAAGGGTCATATCAACTCCACAAGCCACACTGTTAATTTAAGGGTCATATCAACTCCACAAGCCACACTGTTAATTTAAGGGTCATATCAACTCCACAAGCCATACTGTTAATTTAAGGGTCATATCAACTCCACAAGCCACACTGTTAATTTAAGGGTCATATCGACTCCACAAGCCATACTGTTAATTTAAGGGTCATATCGACTCCACAAGCTACACTGTTAATTTAAGGGTCATATCAACTCCACAAGCCACACTGTTAATTTAAGGGTCATATCAACTCCACAAGCCATACTGTTAATTTAAGGGTCATATCAACTCCACAAGCCATACTGTTAATTTAAGGGTCATATCAACTCCACAAGCTACACTGTTAATTTAAGGGTCATATCAACTCCACAAGCTACACTGTTAATTTAAGGGTCATATCAACTCCACAAGCCACACTGTTAATTTAAGGGTCATATCAACTCCACAAGCCATACTGTTAATTTAAGGGTCATATCAACTCCACAAGCCACACTGTTAATTTAAGGGTCATATCAACTCCACAAGCCATACTGTTAATTTAAGGGTCATATCAACTCCACAAGCCATACTGTTAATTTAAGGGTCATATCAACTCCACAAGCTACACTGTTAATTTAAGGGTCATATCAACTCCACAAGCCATACTGTTAATTTAAGGGTCATATCAACTCCACAAGCCACACTGTTAATTTAAGGGTCATATCAACTCCACAAGCCATACTGTTAATTTAAGGGTCATATCAACTCCACAAGCTACACTGTTAATTTAAGGGTCATATCAACTCCACAAGCCATACTGTTAATTTAAGGGTCATATCAACTCCACAAGCCATACTGTTAATTTAAGGGTCATATCAACTCCACAAGCCATACTGTTAATTTAAGGGTCATATCAACTCCACAAGCCATACTGTTAATTTAAGGGTCATATCAACTCCACAAGCCACACTGTTAATTTAAGGGTCATATCAACTCCACAAGCCATACTGTTAATTTAAGGGTCATATCAACTCCACAAGCCACACTGTTAATTTAAGGGTCATATCAACTCCACAAGCCACACTGTTAATTTAAGGGTCATATCAACTCCACAAGCTACACTGTTAATTTAAGGGTCATATCAACTCCACAAGCCACACTGTTAATTTAAGGGTCATATCAACTCCACAAGCCACACTGTTAATTTAAGGGTCATATCAACTCCACAAGCCATACTGTTAATTTAAGGGTCATATCGACTCCACAAGCCACACTGTTAATTTAAGGGTCATATCAACTCCACAAGCTACACTGTTAATTTAAGGGTCATATCAACTCCACAAGCCACACTGTTAATTTAAGGGTCATATCAACTCCACAAGCCACACTGTTAATTTAAGGGTCATATCAACTCCACAAGCCACACTGTTAATTTAAGGGTCATATCAACTCCACAAGCCACACTGTTAATTTAAGGGTCATATCAACTCCACAAGCCATACTTGTTGATTTTATTGTTCTCAAACTCTATTGTTTGTCCAAAATATAAAAGTTAGATATTGTCTACTTTTACAGGTGATGTTGTTCTAATATTATAATATTAGGAAATGTGGGAAAAATGTTTTTATTATGGATATATTTTGTGTTCAATGTGTAAAAATAAAGTGATTGTTTATATTTCAGTTCACCTAGGGATCCTTGTTTATATTTCAGTTCACCTAGGGATCCTTGTTTATATTTCAGTTCACCTAGGGATCCTTGTTTATATTTCAGTTCACCTAGGGATCCTTGTTTATATTTCAGTTCACCTAGGGATCCTTGTTTATATTTCAGTTCACCTAGGGATCCTGGTTCAAGACTTGTGAAAAGGATAATAGCATTGGAAGGAGATACAGTAAAGTAGGTTTCTGGTGAGGGGAGTGGGGGATTCTGGGTGTCGTTATAAATTATTTATGATATTCAATAACTGTGAATCATATATAGTAGTACTTAACACATGTACTGATATCAG
>NW_003144566.1:0-10476 GCF_000003605.2 Saccoglossus kowalevskii | reverse complement strand
TCATTCCATTTACTAGCGTTACCATGTATGCATTACGTCATTCCATTTACAAGCATTACCATGTATGCATTGCATCATTCCATTTACTAGCATTACCATGTGTGCATTACATCATTCCATTTACGAGCATTACCATGTATGCATTACGTCATTCCATTTACAAGCATTACCATGTATGCATTGCATCATTCCATTTACTAGCATTACCATGTATGCATTCATCATTCCATTTACAAGCATTACCTTGTATGCATTGCATCATTCCATTTACTAGCATTACCTTGTATGCATTGCATCATTCTATTTACTAGTATTACCATGTGTGCATTGCATCATTCTATTTACAAGCATTACCATGTATACATTGCATCATTCCATTTACTAGCATTGCCTTGTATGCATTGCATCATTCTGTTTACTAGTATTCCCATGTGTGCATTGCATCATTCTATTTACTAGCATTACCATGTGTGCATTACATCATTCCATTTACTAGCATTACCATGTATGCATTACGTCATTGCATTTACAAGCATTACCATGTATGCATTGCATCATTCCATTTACTAGCATTACCATGTGTGCATTGCATCATTCTATTTACTAGCATTACCTTGTATGCATTGCATCATTCTATTTACTAGCATTACCTTGTATGCATTGCATCATTCCATTTACTAGCAATACCATGTATGCATTGCATCATTCCATTTACTAGCATTACCTTATATACATTGCATCATTCCATTTACAAGCATTACCTTGTATGCATTGCATCATTCCATTTACTAGCAATACCATTTATGCATTGCATCATTCCATTTACTAGCATTACCTTGTATGCATTGCATCATTCTATTTACTAGTATTACCATGTGTGCATTGCATCATTCTATTTACAAGCATTACCATGTATACATTGCATCATTCCATTTACTAGCATTGCCTTGTATGCATTGCATCATTCTGTTTACTAGTATTCCCATGTGTGCATTGCATCATTCTATTTACTAGCATTACCATGTGTGCATTACATCATTCCATTTACTAGCATTACCATGTATGCATTACGTCATTCCATTTACAAGCATTACCATGTATGCATTGCATCATTCCATTTACTAGCATTACCATGTATGCATTGCATCATTCCATTCACTAGCTTTACCATGTATGCATTGCATCATTCCATTTACTAGCATTACCTTGTATGCATTGCATCATTCCATTTACTAGCAATACCATGTATGCATTGCATCATTCCATTTACTAGCATTACCTTATATACATTGCATCATTCCATTTACAAGCATTACCTTGTATGCATTGCATCATTCCATTTACTAGCAATACCATGTATGCATTGCATCATTCCATTTACTAGCATTACCTTGTATGCATTGCATCATTCTATTTACTAGTATTACCATGTGTGCATTGCATCATTCTATTTACAAGCATTACCATGTATACATTGCATCATTCCATTTACTAGCATTGCCTTGTATGCATTGCATCATTCTGTTTACTAGTATTCCCATGTGTGCATTGCATCATTCTATTTACTAGCATTACCATGTGTGCATTACATCATTCCATTTACTAGCATTACCATGTATGCATTACGTCATTCCATTTACAAGCATTACCATGTATGCATTGCATCATTCCATTTACTAGCATTACCATGTATGCATTGCATCATTCCATTCACTAGCTTTACCATGTATGCATTGCATCATTCCATTTACTAGCATTACCTTGTATGCATTGCATCATTCCATTTACTAGCAATACCATGTATGCATTGCATCATTCCATTTACTAGCATTACCTTATATACATTGCATCATTCCATTTACAAGCATTACCTTGTATGCATTGCATCATTCCATTTACTAGCAATACCATGTATACATTGCATCATTCCATTTACTAGCATTGCCTTGTATGCATTGCATCATTCTGTTTACTAGTATTCCCATGTGTGCATTGCATCATTCTATTTACTAGCATTACCATGTGTGCATTACATCATTCCATTTACTAGCATTACCATGTATGCATTACGTCATTCCATTTACAAGCATTACCATGTATGCATTGCATCATTCCATTTACTAGCATTACCATGTGTGCATTGCATCATTCCATTTACTAGCATTACCTTGTATGCATTACGTCATTCCATTTACAAGCATTACCATGTATGCATTGCATCATTCCATTTACTAGCATTACCATGTATGCATTGCATCATTCCATTTACTAGCATTACCATGTATGCATTGCATCATTCTATTTACTAGCATTACCATGTATACATTGCATCATTCCATATACTAGCATTACCATGTATGCATTGCATCATTCTATTTACTAGCATTACCATGTATGCATTGCATCATTCCATTTACCAGCATTACCTTGAATGCATTGCATCATTCCATTTACTAGCATTACCATGTATACATTGCATCATTCCATTTACAAGCATTACCTTGTATGCATTGCATCATTCCATTTACTAGCAATACCATGTATACATTGCATCATTCCATTTACTAGCATTGCCTTGTATGCATTGCATCATTCTGTTTACTAGTATTCCCATGTGTGCATTGCATCATTCTATTTACTAGCATTACCATGTGTGCATTACATCATTCCATTTACTAGCATTACCATGTATGCATTACGTCATTCCATTTACAAGCATTACCATGTATGCATTGCATCATTCCATTTACTAGCATTACCATGTATGCATTCATCATTCCATTTACAAGCATTACCTTGTATGCATTGCATCATTCCATTTACTAGCATTACCATGTGTGCATTACATCATTCCATTTACTAGCATTACCATGTATGCATTACGTCATTCCATTTACAAGCATTACCATGTATGCATTGCATCATTCCATTTACTAGCATTACCATGTATGCATTCATCATTCCATTTACAAGCATTACCTTGTATGCATTGCATCATTCCATTTACTAGCATTACCTTGTATGCATTGCATCATTCTATTTACTAGTATTACCATGTGTGCATTGCATCATTCTATTTACAAGCATTACCATGTATACATTGCATCATTCCATTTACTAGCATTGCCTTGTATGCATTGCATCATTCTGTTTACTAGTATTCCCATGTGTGCATTGCATCATTCTATTTACTAGCATTACCATGTGTGCATTACATCATTCCATTTACTAGCATTACCATGTATGCATTACGTCATTGCATTTACAAGCATTACCATGTATGCATTGCATCATTCCATTTACAAGCATTACTATGTATGCATTGCATCATTCCATTTACTAGCATTACCTTGTATGCATTACGTCATTCCATTTACAAGCATTACCATGTATGCATTGCATCATTCCATTTACTAGCATTACCATGTATACATTGCATCATTCCATTTACAAGCATTACCTTGTATGCATTGTATCATTCCATTTACTAGCAATACCATGTATACATTGCATCATTCCATTTACTTGCATTGCCTTGTATGCATTGCATCATTCTGTTTACTAGTATTCCCATGTGTGCATTGCATCATTCTATTTACTAGCATTACCATGTGTGCATTACATCATTCCATTTACTAGCATTACCATGTATGCATTACGTCATTCCATTTACAAGCATTACCATGTATGCATTGCATCATTCCATTTACTAGCATTACCATGTATGCGTTCATCATTCCATTTACAAGCATTACCTTGTATGCATTGCATCATTCCATTTACTAGCATTACCTTGTATGCATTGCATCATTCTATTTACTAGTATTACCATGTGTGCATTGCATCATTCTATTTACAAGCATTACCATGTATACATTGCATCATTCCATTTACTAGCATTGCCTTCTATGCATTGCATCATTCTGTTTACTAGTATTCCCATGTGTGCATTGCATCATTCTATTTACTAGCATTACCATGTGTGCATTACATCATTCCATTTACTAGCATTACCATGTATGCATTACGTCATTCCATTTACAAGCATTACCATGTATGCATTGCATCATTCCATTTACTAGCATTACCATGTATGCATTGCATCATTCCATTCACTAGCATTACCATGTATGCATTGCATCATTCCATTTACTAGCATTACCTTGTATGCATTGCATCATTCTATTTACTAGCATTACCATGTATGCATTGCATCATTCCATTTACTAGCATTACAATGTATGCATTGCATCATTCTATTTACTAGCATTACCATGTATGCATTGCATCTTTCCATTTACTAGCATTACAATGTATGTATTGCATCATTCTATTTACTAGCATTACCATGTATGCATTGCATCATTCCATTTACTAGCATTACCATGTGTGCATTGCATCATTCCATTTAGTAGCATTACCATGTATGCATTGCATCATTCCATTTACTAGCATTACCATGTATGCATTGCATCATTCCATTCACTAGCATTGCCATGTATGCATTGCATCATTCCATTTACTAGCATTACCTTGTATGCATTGCATCATTCCATTTACTAGCAATACCATGTATGCATTCATCATTCCATTTACAAGCATTACCTTGTATGCATTGCATCATTCCATTTACTAGCATTACCTTGTATGCATTGCATCATTCTATTTACTAGTATTACCATGTGTGCATTGCATCATTCTATTTACAAGCATTACCATGTATACATTGCATCATTTCATTTACTAGCATTGCCTTGTATGCATTGCATCATTCTGTTTACTAGTATTCCCATGTGTGCATTGCATCATTCTATTTACTAGCATTACCATGTGTGCATTACATCATTCCATTTACTAGCATTACCATGTATGCATTACGTCATTCCATTTACAAGCATTACCATGTATGCATTGCATCATTCCATTTACTAGCATTACCATGTGTGCATTGCATCATTCTATTTACTAGCATTACCTTGTATGCATTGCATCATTCTATTTACTAGTATTACCATGTGTGCATTGCATCATTCCATTTACTAGCATTACCATGTATGCATTGCATCATTCCATTTACAAGCATTACCATGTATGCATTGCATCATTCCATTTACTAGCATTACCATGTGTGCATTACATCATTCTATTTACTAGCATTACCTTGTATGCATTGCATCATTCTATTTACTAGTATTACCATGTGTGCATTGCATCATTCTATTTACTAGCATTACCATGTGTGCATTACAACATTCTATTTACTAGCATTACCTTGTATGCATTGCATCATTCTATTTACTAGTATTACCATGTGTGCATTGCATCATTCTATTTACTAGCATTACCATGTGTGCATTACATCATGCTATTTACTAGCATTACCTTGTATGCATTGCATCATTCTATTCACTAGTATTACCATGTGTACATTGCATCATTCCATTTACTAGCATTACCATGTATGCATTGCATCATTCCATTTACAAGCATTACCATATATGCATTGCATCATTCCATTTACTAGCATTACCATGTATGCATTGCATCATTCCATTTACAAGCATTACCATGTATGCATTGCATCATTTCATTTACTAGCATTACCATGTATGCATTGCATCATTCCATTTACAAGCATTACCATGTATGCATTGCATCATTCCATTTACTAGCATTACCTTGTATGCATTACGTCATTCCATTTACAAGCATTACCATGTATGCATTGCATCATTCCATTTACTAGCATTACCATGTATACATTGCATCATTCCATTTACAAGCATTACCTTGTATGCATTGCATCATTCCATTTACTAGCAATACCATGTATACATTGCATCATTCCATTTACTAGCATTGCCTTGTATGCATTGCATCATTCTGTTTACTAGTATTCCCATGTGTGCATTGCATCATTCTATTTACTAGCATTACCATGTGTGCATTACATCATTCCATTTACTAGCATTACCATGTATGCATTACGTCATTCCATTTACAAGCATTACCATGTATGCATTGCATCATTCCATTTACTAGCATTACCATGTGTGCATTACATCATTCCATTTACTAGCATTACCATGTATGCATTACGTCATTCCATTTACAAGCATTACCATGTATGCATTGCATCATTCCATTGACTAGCATTACCATGTATGCATTCATCATTCCATTTACAAGTATTACCTTGTATGCATTGCATCATTCCATTTACTAGCATTACCTTGTATGCATTGCATCATTCTATTTACTAGTATTACCATGTGTGCATTGCATCATTCTATTTACAAGCATTACCATGTATACATTGCATCATTCCATTTACTAGCATTGCCTTGTATGCATTGCATCATTCTGTTTACTAGTATTCCCATGTGTGCATTGCATCATTCTATTTACTAGCATTACCATGTGTGCATTACATCATTCCATTTACTAGCATTACCATGTATGCATTACGTCATTCCATTTACAAGCATTACCATGTATGCATTGCATCATTCCATTTACTAGCATTACCATGTATGCGTTCATCATTCCATTTACAAGCATTACCTTGTATGCATTGCATCATTCCATTTACTAGCATTACCTTGTATGCATTGCATCATTCTATTTACTAGTATTACCATGTGTGCATTGCATCATTCTATTTACAAGCATTACCATGTATACATTGCATCATTCCATTTACTAGCATTGCCTTCTATGCATTGCATCATTCTGTTTACTAGTATTCCCATGTGTGCATTGCATCATTCTATTTACTAGCATTACCATGTGTGCATTACATCATTCCATTTACTAGCATTACCATGTATGCATTACGTCATTCCATTTACAAGCATTACCATGTATGCATTGCATCATTCCATTTACTAGCATTACCATGTATGCATTGCATCATTCCATTCACTAGCATTACCATGTATGCATTGCATCATTCCATTTACTAGCATTACCTTGTATGCATTGCATCATTCCATTTACTAGCAATACCATGTATGCATTGCATCATTCCATTTACTAGCATTACCTTATATACATTGCATCATTCCATTTACAAGCATTACCTTGTATGCATTGCATCATTCCATTTACTAGCAATACCATGTATACATTGCATCATTCCATTTACTAGCATTGCCTTGTATGCATTGCATCATTCTGTTTACTAGTATTCCCATGTGTGCATTGCATCATTCTATTTACTAGCATTACCATGTGTGCATTACATCATTCCATTTACTAGCATTACCATGTATGCATTACGTCATTCCATTTACAAGCATTACCATGTATGCATTGCATCATTCCATTTACTAGCATTACCATGTGTGCATTGCATCATTCCATTTACTAGCATTACCTTGTATGCATTACGTCATTCCATTTACAAGCATTACCATGTATGCATTGCATCATTCCATTTACTAGCATTACCATGTATACATTGCATCATTCCATTTACAAGCATTACCTTGTATGCATTGCATCATTCCATTTACTAGCAATACCATGTATACATTGCATCATTCCATTTACTAGCATTGCCTTGTATGCATTGCATCATTCTGTTTACTAGTATTCCCATGTGTGCATTGCATCATTCTATTTACTAGCATTACCATGTGTGCATTACATCATTCCATTTACTAGCGTTACCATGTATGCATTACGTCATTCCATTTACAAGCATTACCATGTATGCATTGCATCATTCCATTTACTAGCATTACCATGTGTGCATTACATCATTCCATTTACGAGCATTACCATGTATGCATTACGTCATTCCATTTACAAGCATTACCATGTATGCATTGCATCATTCCATTTACTAGCATTACCATGTATGCATTCATCATTCCATTTACAAGCATTACCTTGTATGCATTGCATCATTCCATTTACTAGCATTACCTTGTATGCATTGCATCATTCTATTTACTAGTATTACCATGTGTGCATTGCATCATTCTATTTACAAGCATTACCATGTATACATTGCATCATTCCATTTACTAGCATTGCCTTGTATGCATTGCATCATTCTGTTTACTAGTATTCCCATGTGTGCATTGCATCATTCTATTTACTAGCATTACCATGTGTGCATTACATCATTCCATTTACTAGCATTACCATGTATGCATTACGTCATTGCATTTACAAGCATTACCATGTATGCATTGCATCATTCCATTTACTAGCATTACCATGTGTGCATTGCATCATTCTATTTACTAGCATTACCTTGTATGCATTGCATCATTCTATTTACTAGTATTACCATGTGTGCATTGCATCATTCCATTTACTAGCATTACCATGTATGCATTGCATCATTCCATTTACAAGCATTACCATGTATGCATTGCATCATTCCATTTACTAGCATTACCATGTGTGCATTACATCATTCTATTTACTAGCATTACTTTGTATGCATTGCATCATTCTATTTACTAGTATTACCATGTGTGCATTGCATCATTCTATTTACTAGCATTACCATGTGTGCATTACATCATGCTATTTACTAGCATTACCTTGTATGCATTGCATCATTCTATTCACTAGTATTACCATGTGTACATTGCATCATTCCATTTACTAGCATTACCATGTATGCATTGCATCATTCCATTTACAAGCATTACCATATATGCATTGCATCATTCCATTTACTAGCATTACCATGTATGCATTGCATCATTCCATTTACAAGCATTACCATGTATGCATTGCATCATTTCATTTACTAGCATTACCATGTATGCATTGCATCATTCCATTTACAAGCATTACCATGTATGCATTGCATCATTCCATTTACTAGCATTACCTTGTATGCATTACGTCATTCCATTTACAAGCATTACCATGTATGCATTGCATCATTCCATTTACTAGCATTACCATGTATACATTGCATCATTCCATTTACAAGCATTACCTTGTATGCATTGCATCATTCCATTTACTAGCAATACCATGTATACATTGCATCATTCCATTTACTAGCATTGCCTTGTATGCATTGCATCATTCTGTTTAATAGTATTCCCATGTGTGCATTGCATCATTCTATTTACTAGCATTACCATGTGTGCATTACATCATTCCATTTACTAGCATTACCATGTATGCATTACGTCATTCCATTTACAAGCATTACCATGTATGCATTGCATCATTCCATTTACTAGCATTACCATGTGTGCATTACATCATTCCATTTACTAGCATTACCATGTATGCATTACGTCATTCCATTTACAAGCATTACCATGTATGCATTGCATCATTCCATTGACTAGCATTACCATGTATGCATTCATCATTCCATTTACAAGTATTACCTTGTATGCATTGCATCATTCCATTTACTAGCATTACCTTGTATGCATTGCATCATTCTATTTACTAGTATTACCATGTGTGCATTGCATCATTCTATTTACAAGCATTACCATGTATACATTGCATCATTCCATTTACTAGCATTGCCTTGTATGCATTGCATCATTCTGTTTACTAGTATTCCCATGTGTGCATTGCATCATTCTATTTACTAGCATTACCATGTGTGCATTACATCATTCCATTTACTAGCATTACCATGTATGCATTACGTCATTCCATTTACAAGCATTACCATGTATGCATTGCATCATTCCATTTACTAGCATTACCATGTATGCATTGCATCATTCCATTCACTAGCTTTACCATGTATGCATTGCATCATTCCATTTACTAGCATTACCTTGTATGCATTGCATCATTCCATTTACTAGCAATACCATGTATGCATTGCATCATTCCATTTACTAGCATTACCTTATATACATTGCATCATTCCATTTACAAGCATTACCTTGTATGCATTGCATCATTCCATTTACTAGCAATACCATGTATGCATTGCATCATTCCATTTACTAGCATTACCTTGTATGCATTGCATCATTCTATTTACTAGTATTACCATGTGTGCATTGCATCATTCTATTTACAAGCATTACCATGTATACATTGCATCATTCCATTTACTAGCATTGCCTTGTATGCATTGCATCATTCTGTTTACTAGTATTCCCATGTGTGCATTGCATCATTCTATTTACTAGCATTACCATGTGTGCATTACATCATTCCATTTACTAGCATTACCATGTATGCATTACGTCATTCCATTTACAAGCATTACCATGTATGCATTGCATCATTCCATTTACTAGCATTACCATGTATGCATTGCATCATTCCATTCACTAGCTTTACCATGTATGCATTGCATCATTCCATTTACTAGCATTACCTTGTATGCATTGCATCATTCCATTTACTAGCAATACCATGTATGCATTGCATCATTCCATTTACTAGCATTACCTTATATACATTGCATCATTCGCATTTACAAGCATTACCTTGTATGCATTGCATCATCCATTACTA
>NW_003144555.1:0-15067 GCF_000003605.2 Saccoglossus kowalevskii | reverse complement strand
CAATGGGGGAAGGTCATAGCAACTGTACCCTTGGGTAAGTGGCCTACATACGTAATGGAAAGGTCATAGCCACTGTACCCTGAAGTAAGTGGGCTACATATACCAAGGAGAGGTTATAGCCACTGTACCCTAGAGTAAGTAGGCTACATACACATTGGGGAGGTTATAGCCACTGTATCCTGGGGTAAGTGGGCTACAGACGCAATGGCGAGGTCAAAGCCACTGTACCCTGAAGTAAGTGGGCTACAGATACCATGGAGAGGTTATAGCCACTGTACCCTGGAGTAAGTAGGCTACAGACACATTGGGGAGGTCATAGCCACTGTACCCTGGAGTAAGTGGGCTACAGACGCAACGGGGAGGTCATAGCCACTGTACCCTGGAGTAAGTGGGCTACAGACGTAATGGGGAGGTCTTATCATAGCCAATGTACCCTGGAGTAAGTGGGCTACAGACACAATAGTGAGGTCATAGCAACTGTACCCCGGAGTAACAGTGCTACAGACACAATTGGGAGGTCATAGCCACTGTACCCTGGAGTAAGTGGGCTACAGACGCAATGAGGAGGTCATATCCATTGTATCCTGGGGTAAGTGGGCTACAGACGCAATGGGGAGGTCATAGTCACTGTATCCTGGGGTAAGTGGGCTACAGACGTAATAGGGAGGTCATAGCCACTGTATCCTGAGGTAAGTGGGCTACAGACACAATGGAGAGGTCATAGCAACTGTACCCTGGAGTAACTGGGCTACAGACGCAACGGGGAGGTCGTAGCCACTGTACCCTGGAGTAAGTGGGCTACAGACGTAATGGGGAGGTCATAGCCACTTTACCCTGGAGTAAGTGGGCTAAGGGCGCAATGGGGAGGTTATAGCAACTGTACCCTTGGGTAAGGGGGCTACATACGTAATGGAAAGGTCATAGCCACTGTACCCTGGAGTAAGTGGGCTACAGACGCAATGTGGAGGTCAAAGCCACTGTACCTTGAAGTAAGTGGGCTACAGATACCATGGAGAGGTTATAGCCACTGTACCCTGGAGTAAGTAGGCTACAGACACATTGGGGAGGTTATAGCCACTGTATCCTGGGGTAAGTGGGCTACAGACGCAATGGCGAGGTCATAGCCACTGTACCCTGGAGTAAGTAGGCTACAGACACAATGAAGAGGTCGTAGCAACTGTACCCTTGGAGTAACTGTGCTACAGACGCAACGGGGAGGTCATAGCCACTGTACCCTGGAGTAAGTGGGCTACAGACGCAATGTGGAGGTCAAAGCCACTGTACCCTTGGAGTAACTGTGCTACAGACGCAACGGGGAGGTCATAGCCACTGTACCCTGGAGTAAGTGGGCTACAGACGCAATGTGGAGGTCAAAGCCACTGTACCCTGAAGTAAGTGGGCTACAGATACCATGGAGAGGTTATAGCCACTGTACCCTGGAGTAAGTAGGCTACAGACACATTGGGGAGGTTATAGCCACTGTATCCTGGGGTAAGTGGGCTACAGACGCAATGGGGAGGTCATAGCAACTGTACCCTTGGAGTAACTGGGCTACAGACGCAACGGAGAGGTCATAGCCACTGTACCCTGGAGTAAGTGGGCTACAGACGTAATGGGGAGGTCATATCATAGCCAATGTACCCTGGAGTAAGTGGGCTACAGACACAATAGTGAGGTCATAGCAACTGTACCCCGGAGTAACAGTGCTACAGACGCAATTGGGAGGTCATAGCCACTGTACCCTGGAGTAAGTGGGCTACAGACGCAATGAGGAGGTCATATCCATTGTATCCTGGGGTAAGTGGGCTACAGACGCAATGGGGAGGTCATAGTCACTGTATCCTGGGGTAAGTGGGCTACAGACGCAATAGGGAGGTCATAGCCACTGTATCCTGAGGTAAGTGGGCTACAGACACAATGGAGAGGTCATAGCAACTGTACCCTGGAGTAACTGGGCTACAGACGCAACGGGGAGGTCGTAGCCACTGTACCCTGGAGTAAGTGGGCTACAGACGTAATGGGGAGGTCATAGCCACTGTACCCTGAGGTAAGTGGGCTACATGCACAATGGAGAGTTCATAGCAACTGTACCCTGGATTAAGTGGGCTACAGACGCAATGGGGAGGTCATAGCCACTGTACCCTGGAGTAAGTGGGCTACAGACACAACGGGGAGGTCATATCCACTGTACCCTGGGGTAAGTAGGCTACATACACAATGGAGAGGTCATAGCAACTGTACCCTGGAGTAAATGGGCCACAGACACAATGGAGAGGTTGTAGCCACTTTACCTTGGAGTAAGTGGGCTAAGGGCGCAATGGGGAGGTCATAGCAACTGTACCCTGGAGTAAGTGGGCTACAGACACATTGGGGAGGTTATAGCCACTGTATCCTGGAGTAAGTGGGCTACAGACGCAATGGGGCGGTCATAGCCACTGTACCCTGGAGTAAGTGGGCTACAGACACAATGGAGAGGTCATAGCAACTGTACCCTTGAGTAACTGGGCTACAGACGCAACGGGGAGGTCATAGCCACTGTACCCTGGAGTAAGTGGGCTACAGGCGTAATGGGGTGGTCATATCATAGCCAATGTACCCTGGAGTAAGTGGGCTACAGACACAATAGAGAGGTCATAGCAACTGTACCCTGGAGTAAGTGGGCTACAGACGCAATGGGGAGGTCATAGCCACTGTATCCTGGAGTAAGTGGGCTACAGACACAATGGAGAGGTCATATCCACTGTACCCTGGGGTAAGTGGGCTACATACTCAATGGAGAGGTCATAGCAACTGCACCCTGGAGTAAGTGGGCTATAGAAGCAACGGAGAGGTCATATCTACTGTATCCTGGGGTAAGTGGGCTACAGACGCAATGAGGAGGTCAAAGCCACTGTACCCAGAAGTAAGTTGGATACAGACACAATGGGGGAGGTCATAGGCACTGTACCCTGTAGTAAGTGGGCTACAGACACAATGGAGAGATTGTAGCCACTGTACCCTGTAGTAAGTGGGCTACAGACGCAATGAGGTGGTCAAAGCCACTGTACTCTGAAGTAAGTGGGATACAGACACAATGGGGGGAGGTCATAGCCACTGTACCCTGGAGTAAGTGGGCTGCAGACGCAATGGGGAGGTCATAGCCAATGTATCTTGAGGTAAGTGGGCTACAGAAGTAATGGGGAGGTCATAGCCACTATATCCTGAGGTAAGTGGGGCTACAGACGCAATGGGGAGGTCATAGCCACTGTGTACTTGGGTAAGTGGGCTACAGACACAATGGAGAGGTCATATCCACTGTATCCTGGGGTAAGTGGGCTACAGACGCAATAGGGAGGTCATAGTCACTGTACCCTGGAGTAAGTGGGCTACAGACGCAAAGGAGAGGTCATAGCAACTACACCCTGGAGTAACTGGGCTACAGACGCAATGGGGAGGTCATAGCCACTGTACATTGCATTAAGTGGGCTACAGACGCAATGGGGAGGTCATAGCCACTATATCCTGAGGTAAGTGGGGCTACAGACGCAATGGGGAGGTCATAGCCACTGTACCCTGGAGTAAGTGGCCTACATGCACAATGGAGAGGTCATAGCAACTGTACCGTAGAGTAAGTGGGCAACAGACACAATGGGGAGGTTATAGCCACTGTATCCTGGGGTAAGTGGGCTACAGACGCAATGGGGAGGTCATAGCTACTGTACCCTGGAGTAAGTTGGCTACAGACACAATGGGGAGGTCATATCCACTGTACCCTGGAGTACGTGGTCTACAGACACAATGGGGAGGTCATAACCACTGTACCCTGGAGTAAGTGGGCTACAGACACAATGGGGAGGTTATAGCCACTGTATCCTGGGGTAAGTGGGCTACAGACGCAATGGGGAGGTCATAGCTACTGTACCCTGGAGTAAGTGGGCTACGGACGCAATGGGGAGGTCATAGCCACTGCATCCTGGGGTAAGTGGGGGTACAGACACAATGTTGAAGTCATAGCCACTGTACTGTGGAGTAAGTAGGCTACAGAGGCAATGGGGAGGGCATAGCCACTGTACCCTGGGGTAAGTGGGCTACAGACACAATGGGGAGGTCATAGCCACTGTACCCTGGAGTAAGTGGGCTACAGACACAATGGAGAGGTCATAGCCAATGTATCTTGAGGTAAGTGGGCCACAGACGTAATGGGGAGGTCATAGCCACTATATCCTGAGGTAAGTGGGGCTACAGACGCAAAGGGGAGGTCATAGCCACTGTACCCTGGAGTAAGTGGGCTACATGCACAATGGAGAGGTCATAGCAACTGTACCGTAAAGTGGGCTACATATGCAATGGGGATGTCATAGCCAGTGTAACCTGGAGTAAGTTGCCTACAGACACAATGGGGAGGTCATAGCAACTGTACCCTGGAGTAAGTGGGCTACAGACGTCATAAAAAGGTCATAGCCACTGTACCCTGGGGTCAGTGGGCTACAGACACAATGGCGAGGTCATAGGAACTGTACCCTGGGGTAACTGCACTACAGACGCAATGGGGGAGGTCATAGCCATTGTACCCTGGGGTAAGTGGGCTACAGACACAATGGGGAGGTCATAGCCACTGTACCATGGATTACGTGGGCTACAGAGGCAATAGGGAGAGCATAGCCACTGGATCCTGGGGTAAGATGGCTACAAACACAATGGGGAGGTCATTGCCACGGTACCCTGGGGTAAGTGGGCTCCAGACACAATGGGGAGGTCATAGCCATTGGATCCGGGGTTAAGTGGCTACATACATAATGGGGAGATCATAGCCACTGTACCCTGGAGCAAGTGGGCTACAGACGCAATGGGAAGGCCATATAGCCACTGTACCCTGGAGTAAGTGGGTTACAGACGCAATGGGGATGTCATAGCCACTGTACCCTGGAGTAAGTGGGCTACAGACGTAATCGGGAGGTCATATCCACTGTATTCTGAGGTAAGTGGGCTACAGACGCAATGGGGAGGTCATAGCCACTGTACCCTGGGGTAAGTGTGCTACAAACACAATGGAGAGGTCATAGCAACTGTACCCTGTTGTAACTGCACTACAGACGCAAAGGGGAAGTTATAGCCGCTGTACATTGCATTAAGTGGGCTACAGACGCAATGGGGAGGTCATAGCCACTATATCCTGAGGTAAGTGGGGCTACAGACGTAATGGGGAGGTCATAGCCACTGGATCCTTGGGTAAGTGGCCTACATACACAATGGGGAGGTCATATAGCCACTGTATCCTGGAATAAGTGGACTACAGACGCAATTGGGAGGTCATAGCCACTGTATACTTGGGTAAGTGGGCTACAGACACAATGGAGAGGTCATAGCCACTGTACCCTGGAGTAAGTGGGCTACAGACGCAATGGGGAGGTCATAGCCAATGTATCCTGTGGTAAGTGGGCTACAGACACAATGGGGAGGTGATAGCAACTATGTCCTGAGGTAAGTGGGGCTACAAACGCAATGGGGAATTCATAGCCACTGTGTGCTTGGGTAAGTCGGCTACAGACACAATGGAGAGGTCATAGCCACTGTATCCTAGGGTAAGTGGGCTACAGACGCAATGGGGAGGTCATAGCCACTATATCCTGAGGTAAGTGGGGCTACAGACGCAATGGGGAGGTCATAGCCACTGTACCCTGGAGTAAGTGGCCTACATGCACAATGGAGAGGTCATAGCAACTGTACCGTAGAGTAAGTGGGCAACAGACACAATGGGGAGGTTATAGCCACTGTATCCTGGGGTAAGTGGGCTACAGACGCAATGGGGAGGTCATAGCTAATGTACCCTGGAGTAAGTTGGCTACAGACACAATGGGGAGGTCATATCCACTGTACCCTGGAGTACGTGGTCTACAGACACAATGGGGAGGTGATAACCACTGTACCCTGGAGTAAGTGGTCTACAGACACAATGGGGAGGTTATAGCCACTGTATCCTGGGGTAAGTGGGCTACAGACGCAATGGGGAGGTCATAGCTACTGTACCCTGGAGTAAGTGGGCTACGGACGCAATGGGGAGGTCATAGCCACTGCATCCTGGGGTAAGTGGGGGTACAGACACAATGTTGAAGTCATAGCCACTGTACTCTGGAGTAAGTAGGCTACAGAGGCAATGGGGAGGGCATAGCCACTGTACCCTGGGGTAAGTGGGCTACAGACACAATGGGGAGGTCATAGCCACTGTACCCTGGAGTAAGTGGGCTACAGACACAATGGAGAGGTCAAAGCCAATGTATCTTGATGTAAGTGGGCCACAGACGTAATGGGGAGGTCATAGCCACTATATCCTGAGGTAAGTGGGGCTACAGACGCAAAGGGGAGGTCATAGCCACTGTACCCTGGAGTAAGTGGGCTACATGCACAATGGAGAGGTCATAGCAACTGTACCGTAAAGTGGGCTACATATGCAATGGGGATGTCATAGCCAGTGTAACTTGGAGTAAGTTGGCTACAGACACAATGGGGAGGTCATAGCCACTGTACCCTGGAGTAAGTGGGCTACAGACGTAATAGAAAGGTCATAGCCACTGTACCCTGGGGTCAGTGGGCTACAGACACAATGGCGAGGTCATAGGAACTGTACCCTGGGGTAACTGTACTACAGACGCAATGGGGTAGGTTATAGCCTCTGTACCCTGGGGTAAGTGGGCTACAGACACAATGGGGAGGTCATAGCCACTGTACCATGGATTAAGTGGGCTACAGAGGCAATAGGGAGAGCATAGCCACTGGATCCTGGGGTAAGATGGCTACAAACACAATGGGGAGGTCATTGCCACTGTACCCTGGGGTAAGTGGGCTCCAGGCACAATGGGGAGGTCATAGCCATTGGATCCGGGGTTAAGTGGGCTACATACATAATGGGGAGATCATAGCCACTGTACCCTGGAGCAAGTGGGCTACAGACGCAATGGGAAGGCCATATAGCCACTGTAACCCTGGAGTAAGTGGGTTACAGACGCAATGGGGAGGTCATAGCCACTGTACCCTGGAGTAAGTGGGCTACAGACGTAATGGGGAGGTCATATCCACTGTATTCTGAGGTAAGTGGGCTACAGACGCAATGGGGAGGTCATAGCCACTGTACCCTGGGGTAAGTGTGCTACAAACACAATGGAGAGGTCATAGCAACTGTACCCTGTTGAAACTGCACTACAGACGCAAAGGGGAAGTCATAGCCACTGTACATTGCATTAAGTGGGCTACAGACGCAATGGGGAGGTCATAGCCACTATATCCTGAGGTAAGTGGGGCTACAGACGCAATGGGGAGGTCATAGCCACTGTGTACTTGGGTAAGTGGGCTACAGACACAATGGAGAGGTCATAGCCACTGTATCCTGGGGTAAGTGGGCTACAGACGCAATGGGGAGGTCATAGTCACTGTACCCTGGAGTAAGTGGGCTACATACGCAATGGAGAGGTCATAGCCACTGTACCCTTGAGTAAGTGGGCTACAGACGCAATGGGGAGGTCATAGTCACTATATCCGGAGGTAAGTGGGGCTGCAGACGCAATGGGGAGGTCATAGTCGCTCTACCCTGGAGTAAGTGGGCTACAGACGCAATGACAAGGTCATAATCAATGTATCTTCAGGTAAGTGTGCTACAGACGTAATGGGGAGGTCATAGCCACTGTATCCTGTGGTACGTGGGCTACAGACACAATGGGGAGGTGATAGCCACTATGTCCTGAGGTAAGTGGGGCTACAAACGCAATGGGGAGGTCATAGCCATTGTGTGCTTGGGTAAGTGGGCTACAGACACAATGGAGAGGTCATAGCCACTGTATCCTGGAGTGAGTGGGCTACCGACGCAATGGGGAGGTCATAGCCACTATATCCTGAGGTAAGTGGGGCTACAGACGCAATGGGGAGGTCATAGCCACTGTACCCTGGAGTAAGTGGGCTACATGCACAATGGAGAGGTCATAGCAACTGTACCGTTGAGTAAGTGGGCTACAGACGCAATGGGGATGTCATAGCCAGCATACCCTGGAGTAAGTTGGCTACAGACACAATGGGGAGGTCATATCCACTGTACCCTGGAGTACGTGGGCTACAGACACAATGGGGAGGTCATAACCACTGTACCCTGGAGTAAGTGGGCTACAGACACAATGGGGAGGTTATAGCCACTGTATCCTGGGGTAAGTGTGCTACAGACGCAATGGGGAGGTCATAGTCAATGTATCTTCAGGTAAGTGTGCTGCAGACGTAATGGGGAGGTCATAGCCACTGTATCCTGTGGTAAGTGGGCTACAGACACAATGGGGAGGTGATATATAGCCACTATGTCCTGAGGTAAGTGGGGCTACAAACGCAATGGGGAGGTCATAGCGATTGTGTGCTTGGGTAAGTGGGCTACAGACACAATGGAGAGGTCATCGCCACTGTATCCTGGAGTGAGTGGGCTACAGACGCAATGGGGAGGTCATATCCACTATATCCTGAGGTAAGTGGGGTTACAGACGCAATGGGGAGGTCATAGCCACTGTACCCTGGAGTAAGTGGGCTACATGCACAATGGAGAGGTCATAGCAACTGTACCGTAGAGTAAGTGGGCTACAGACGCAATGGGGATGTCATAGCCAGCGTACCCTGGAGTAAGTGGGCTACAGACACAATGGAGAGGTCATAGCAACTGTACCCTGGAGTAAGTGGGCTACAGACACAACGGAGAGGTCATATCCACTGTATCCTGGGGTAAATTGGCTACATACACAATGAAGAGGTCATAGCAACTGTACCCTGGAGTAAGTAGGCTACAGACGTAATAGAAAGGTCATAGCCACTATACCCTGGGGTCAGTGGGCTACAGACACAATGGCGAGGTCATAGGAACTGTACCCTGGGGTAACTGCACTACAGACGCAATGGGGGAGGTCATAGCCACTGCACCCTGGGGTAAGTGGGCTACAGACACAACGGGGAGGTCATAGCAATTGGATCCGGGGTTAAGTTGGCTACATACATAATGGGGAGATCATAGCCACAATACCCTGGAGCAAGTGGGCTACAGACGCAATGGGGAGGTCATAGCCACTGTACCCTTGAGTAAGTGGGCTACAGACGCAATGGGGAGGTCATAGCCACTATATCCGGAGGTAAGTGGGGCTGCAGACGCAATGGGGAGGTCATAGTCGCTCTACCCTGGAGTAAGTGGGCTACAGACGCAATGACAAGGTCATAATCAATGTATCTTCAGGTAAGTGTGCTACAGACGTAATGGGGAGGTCATAGCCACTGTATCCTGTGGTAAGTGGGCTACAGACACAATGGGGAGGTGATAGCCACTATGTCCTGAGGTAAGTGGGGCTACAAACGCAATGGGGAGGTCATAGCCATTGTGTGCTTGGGTAAGTGGGCTACAGACACAATGGAGAGGTCATAGCCACTGTATCCTGGAGTGAGTGGGCTTCCGACGCAATGGGGAGGTCATAGCCACTATATCCTGAGGTAAGTGGGGCTACAGACGCAATGGGGAGGTCATAGCCACTGTACCCTGGAGTAAGTGGGCTACATGCACAATGGAGAGGTCATAGCAACTGTACCGTAGAGTAAGTGGGCAGCAGACGCAATGGGGATGTCATAGCCAGCGTACCCTGGAGTAAGTTGGCTACAGACACAATGGGGAGGTCATATCCACTGTACCCTGGAGTACGTGGGCTACAGACACAATGGGGAGGTCATAACCACTGTACCCTGGAGTAAGTGGGCTACAGACACAATGGGGAGGTTATAGCCACTGTATCCTGGGGTAAGTGGGCTACAGACGCAATGGGGAGGTCATAGTCAATGTATCTTCAGGTAAGTGTGCTACAGACGTAATGGGGAGGTCATAGCCACTGTATCCTGTGGTAAGTGGGCTACAGACACAATGGGGAGGTGATATATAGCCACTATGTCCTGAGGTAAGTGGGGCTACAAACGCAATGGGGAGGTCATAGCGATTGTGTGCTTGGGTAAGTGGGCTACAGACACAATGGAGAGGTCATCGCCACTGTATCCTGGAGTGAGTGGGCTACAGACGCAATGGGGAGGTCATAGCCACTATATCCTGAGGTAAGTGGGGTTACAGACGCAATGGGGAGGTCATAGCCACTGTACCCTGGAGTAAGTGGGCTACATGCACAATGGAGAGGTCATAGCAACTGTACCGTAGAGTAAGTGGGCTACAGACGCAATGGGGATGTCATAGCCAGCGTACCCTGGAGTAAGTGGGCTACAGACACAATGGAGAGGTCATAGCAACTGTACCCTGGAGTAAGTGGGCTACAGACACAACGGAGAGGTCATATCCACTGTATCCTGGGGTAAATTGGCTACATACACAATGAAGAGGTCATAGCAACTGTACCCTGGAGTAAGTAGGCTACAGACGTAATAGAAAGGTCATAGCCACTATACCCTGGGGTCAGTGGGCTACAGACACAATGGCGAGGTCATAGGAACTGTACCCTGGGGTAACTGCACTACAGACGCAATGGGGGAGGTCATAGCCACTGTACCCTGGGGTAAGTGGGCTACAGACACAATGGGGAGGTCATAGCCACTGTACCATGGATTAAGTGGGCTACAGAGGCAATAGGGAGAGCATAGCCACTGGATCCTGGGGTAAGATGGCTACAAACACAATGGGGAGGTCATTGCCACTGTACCCTGCGGTAAGTGGGCTCCAGACACAATGGGGAGGTCATAGCCATTGGATCCGGGGTTAAGTTGGCTACATACATAATGGGGAGATCATAGCCACTGTACCCTGGAGCAAGTGGGCTACAGACGCAATGGGAAGGCCATATAGCCACTGTACCCTGGCGTAAGTGGGTTACAGACGCAATGGGGAAGTCATAGCCACTGTACCCTGGAGTAAGTGGGCTACAGACGCAATGGGGAGGTCATAGCCACTGTACCCTGGGGTAAGTGTGCTACAAACACAATGGAGAGGTCATAGCAACTGTACCCTGTTGAAACTGCACTACAGACGCAAAGGGGAAGTCATAGCCACTGTACATTGCATTAAGTGGGCTACAGACGCAATGGGGAGGTCATAGCCACTATATCCAGAGGTAAGTGGGGCTACAGACGCAATGGGGAGGTCATAGCCACTGTGTACTTGGGTAAGTGGGCTACAGACACAATGGAGAGGTCATAGCCACTGTATCCTGGGGTAAGTGGGCTACAGACGCAATGGGGAGGTCATAGTCACTGTACCCTGGAGTAGGTGGGCTACATACGCAATGGAGAGGTCATAGCCACAGTATCCTGAGGTAAGTGGGCTACAGACGCAATGGGGAGGTCATAGCCACTGTACCCTTGAGTAAGTGGGCTACAGACGCAATGGGGAGGTCATAGCCACTATATCCGGAGGTAAGTGGGGCTGCAGACGCAATGGGGAGGTCATAGTCGCTGTACCCTGGAGTAAGTGGGCTACAGACGCAATGAAAAAGTCATAGTCAATGTATCTTCAGGTAATTGTGCTACAGACGTAATGGGGAGGTCATAGCCACTGTATCCTGTGGTAAGTGGGCTACAGACACAATGGGGAGGTGATAGCCACTATGTCCTGAGGTAAGTGGGGCTACAAACGCAATGGGGAGGTCATAGCCATTGTGTGCTTGGGTAAGTGGGCTACAGACACAATGGAGAGGTCATAGCCACTGTATCCTGGAGTGAGTGGGCTACAGACGCAATGGGGAGGTCATAGCCACTATATCCTGAGGTAAGTGGGGCTACAGACGCAATGGGGAGGTCATAGCCACTGTACCCTGGAGTAAGTGGGCTACATGCACAATGGAGAGGTCATAGCAACTGTACCGTAGAGTAAGTGGGCTACAGACGCAATGGGGATGTCATAGCCAGCGTACCCTGGAGTGAGTGGGCTTCAGACACATTGGAGAGGTCATAGCAACTGTACCCTGGAGTAAGTGGGCTACAGACACAACGGAGAGGTCATATCCACTGTATCCTGGGGTAAATTGGCTACATACACAATGAAGAGGTCATTGCCACTGTACCCTGGGGTAAGTGGGCTCCAGACACAATGGGGAGGTCATAGCCATTGGATCCGGGGTTAAGTTGGCTACATACATAATGGGGAGATCATAGCCACTGTACCCTGGAGCAAGTGGGCTACAGACGCAATGGGAAGGCCATATAGCCACTGTACCCTGGAGTAAGTGGGTTACAGACGCAATGGGGAGGTCATAGCCACTGTACCCTGGAGTAAGTGGGCTACAGACGTAATGGGGAGGTCATATCCACTGTATTCTGAGGTAAGTGGGCTACAGACGCAATGGGGAGGTCATAGCCACAGTATCCTGAGGTAAGTGGGCTGCAGACGCAATGGGGAGGTCATAGTCGCTGTACCCTGGAGTAAGTGGGCTACAGACGCAATGAAAAGGTCATAGTCAATATATCTTCAGGTAAGTGTGCTACAGACGTAATGGGGAGGTCATAGCCACTGTATCCTGTGGTAAGTGGGCTACAGACACAATGGGGAGGTGATAGCCACTATGTCCTGAGGTAAGTGGGGCTACAAACGCAATGGGGAGGTCATAGCCATTGTGTGCTTGGGTAAGTGGGCTACAGACACAATGGAGTGGTCATAGCCACTGTATCCTGGAGTGAGTGGGCTACAGACGCAATGGGGAGGTCATAGCCACTATATCCTGAGGTAAGTGGGGCTACAGACGCAATGGGGAGGTCATAGCCACTGTACCCTGGAGTAAGTGGGCTACATGCACAATGGAGAGGTCATAGCATCTGTACCGTAGAGTAAGTGGGCTACAGACGCAATGGGGATGTCATAGCCAGCGTACCCTGGAGTAAGTGGGCTACACACACAATGGAGAGGTCATAGCAACTGTACCCTGGAGTAAGTGGGCTGCAGACACAACGGAGAGGTCATATCCACTGTATCCTGGGGTAAATTGGCTACATACACAATGAAGAGGTCATAGCAACTGTACCCTGGAGTAAGTAGGCTACAGACGTAATAGAAAGGTCATAGCCACAGTACCCTGGGGTCAGTGGGCTACAGACACAATGGCGAGGTCATATGAACTGTACCCTGGGGTAACTGCACTACAGACGCAATGGGGGAGGTCATAGCCACTGTACCCTGGGGTAAGTGGGCTACAGACACAATGGGGAGGTCATAGCCACTGTACCATGGATTAAGTGGGCTACAGAGGCAATAGGGAGAGCATAGCCACTGGATCCTGGGGTAAGATGGCTACAAACACAATGGGGAGGTCATTGCCACTGTACCCTGGGGTAAGTGGGCTCCAGACACAATGGGGAGGTCATAGCCATTGGATCCGGGGTTAAGTTGGCTACATACATAATGGGGAGATCATAGCCACTGTACCCTGGAGCAAGTGGGCTACAGACGCAATAGGAAGGCCATATAGCCACTGTACCCTGGAGTAAGTGGGTTACAGACGCAATGGGGAGGTCATAGCCACTGTACCCTGGAGTAAGTGGGCTACAGACGCAATGGGGAGGTCATAGCCACTGTACCCTGGGGTAAGTGTGCTACAAACACAATGGAGAGGTCATAGCAACTGTACCCTGTTGAAACTGCACTACAGACGCAAAGGGGAAGTCATAGCCACTGTACATTGCATTAAGTGGGCTACAGACGCAATGGAGAGGTCATAGCCACTATATCCTGAGGTAAGTGGGGCTACAGACGCAATGGGGAGGTCATAGCCACTGTGTACTTGGGTAAGTGGGCTACAGACACAATGGAGAGGTCATAGCCACTGTATCCTGGGGTAAGTGGGCTACAGACGCAATGGGGAGGTCATAGTCACTGTACCCTGGAGTAGGTGGGCTACATACGCAATGGAGAGGTCATAGCCACAGTATCCTGAGGTAAGTGGGCTACAGACGCAATGGGGAGGTCATAGCCACTGTACCCTTGAGTAAGTGGGCTACAGACGCAATGGGGAGGTCATAGCCACTATATCCGGAGGTAAGTGGGGCTGCAGACGCAATGGGGAGGTCATAGTCGCTGTACCCTGGAGTAAGTGGGCTACAGACGCAATGAAAAGGTCATAGTCAATGTATCTTCAGGTAATTGTGCTACAGACGTAATGGGGAGGTCATAGCCACTGTATCCTGTGGTAAGTGGGCTACAGACACAATGGGGAGGTGATAGCCACTATGTCCTGAGGTAAGTGGGGCTACAAACGCAATGGGGAGGTCATAGCCATTGTGTGCTTGGGTAAGTGGGCTACAGACACAATGGAGAGGTCATAGCCACTGTATCCTGGAGTGAGTGGGCTACAGACGCAATAATAATAATAATAATAATAACTCTATTTAATTAAGCGCAATTCCAAGATACAATGGGGAGGTCATAGCCACTATATCCTGAGGTAAGTGGGGCTACAGACGCAATGGGGAGGTCATAGCCACTGTACCCTGGAGTAAGTGGGCTACATGCACAATGGAGAGGTCATAGCAACTGTACCGTAGAGTAAGTGGGCTACAGACGCAATGGGGATGTCATAGCCAGCGTACCCTGGAGTAAGCTGGCTACAGACACAATGGGGAGGTCATATCCACTGTACCCTGGAGTACGTGGGCTACAGACACAATGGGGAGGTCATAACCACTGTACCCTGGAGTAAGTGGGCTACAGACACAATGGGGAGGTTATAGCCACTGTATCCTGGGGGTAAGTGGGCTACAGACGCAATGGGGAGGTCATAGCCACTGTACCCTGGAGTAAGTGGGCTACAGACGCAATGGGGAGGTCATAGCCACTGCATCCTGGGGTAAGTGGGGTACAGACACAATGTTGAAGTCATAGCCACTCTACCCTGGAGTAAGGAGGCTACAGAGGCAATGGGGAGGGCATAGCCACTGTACCCTGGGATAAGTGGGCTACAGACACAATGGGGAGGTCATAGCCAATGTATATTGAGGAAAGTGGGCCACAGACGTAATGGGGAGGTCATAGCCACTATATCCTGAGGTAAGTGGGGCTACAGACGCAAAGGGGAGGTCATAGCCACTGTGTACTTGGGTAAGAGGG
>NW_003144539.1:0-11296 GCF_000003605.2 Saccoglossus kowalevskii | reverse complement strand
TTAACAATGTTCTGTATTTCCAGATTTTGGTTACATCAAACGATTCCCGTATGAGACTCTATGATTCTAAGAGACTTATCACTAGCATGCAAGTATAAAGGTTGTGTGAATAACAGCAGTCAAATCAAGGCTAGTTTAAGGTAAGCATACATAGGGGTATGGTTGGCATTCATAGCCTCTGTTGTGAAGCATACATAGGGGTATGGTTGGCATTCATAGCCTCTGTTGTGAAGCATACATAGGGGTATGGTTGGCATTTCATAGCCTCTGTTGTGAAGCATACATAGGGGTATGGTTGGCATTCTTGGCCTCTGTTGTGAAGCATACAAAGGGGTATGGTTGGCATTCATAGCCTCTGTTGTGAAGCATACATCGGGGTATGGTTGGCATTCATAGCCTCTGTTGTGAAGCATACATCGGGGTATGGTTGGCATTCATAGCCTCTGTTGTGAAGCATACATAGGGGTGTGGTTGGCATTCATAGCCTCTGTTGTGAAGCATACATATGGGTATGGTTGGCATTCTTGGCCTCTGTTGTGAAGCATACATAGGGGTATGGTTGGCATTCATAGCCTCTGTTGTGAAGCATACATAGGGGTATGGTTGGCATTCATAGCCTCTGTTGTGAAGCATACATAGGGGTATGGTTGGCATTCATAGCCTCTGTTGTGAAGCATACATATGGGTATGGTTGGCATTCTTGGCCTCTGTTGTGAAGCATACATAGGGGTATGGTTGGCATTCATAGCCTCTGTTGTGAAGCATACATAGGGGTATGGTTGACATTCATAGCCTCTGTTGTGAAGCATACATAGGGGTATGGTTGACATTCATAGCCTCTGTTGTGAAGCATACATAGGGGTATGGTTGACATTCATAGCCTCTGTTGTGAAGCATACATAGGGGTATGGTTGGCATTCATAGCCTCTGTTGTGAAGCATACATATGGGTATGGTTGGCATTCATAGCCTCTGTTGTGAAGCATACATAGGGGTATGGTTGGCATTCATAGCCTCTGTTGTGAAGCATACATATGGGTATGGTTGGCATTCATAGCCTCTGTTGTGAAGCATACATATGGGTATGGGTGGCATTCATAGCGTCTGTTGTGAAGCATACATAGGGGTATGGTTGGCACTCATAGCGTCTGTTGTGAAGCATACATAGCGTGTGTTGTGAAGCATACATAGCCTCTGTTGTGAAGCATACATAGGGGTATGGTTGGCATTCACAGTCTCTGTTGTGAAGCATACATAGGGGTATGGTTGGCATTCATAGCCTCTGTTGTGAAGCATACATAGGGGTATGGTTGGCATTCATAGCCTCTGTTGTGAAGCATACATATGGGTATGGTTGGCATTCTTGGCCTCTGTTGTGAAGCATACACAGGTGTATGGTTGGCATTCATAGCCTCTGTTGTGAAGCATACATAGGGTAATGGTTGGCATTCATAGCCTCTGTTGTGAAGCATACATAGGGGTATGGTTGACATTCATAGCCTCTGTTGTGAAGCATACATAGGGGTATGGTTGGCATTCATAGCCTCTGTTGTGAAGCATACATAGGGGGATGGTTGGCATTCATAGCCTCTGTTGTGAAGCATACATATGGGTATGGTTGGCATTCTTGGCCTCTGTTGTGAAGCATACATAGGGGTATGGTTGGCATTCATAGCCTCTGTTGTGAAGCATACATAGGGGAATGGTTGACATTCATAGCCTCTGTTGTGAAGCATACATAGGGGTATGGTTGGCATTCATAGCCTCTGTTGTGAAGCATACATAGGGGTATGGTTGGCATTCATAGCCTCTGTTGTGAAGCATACATAGGGGTATGGTTGGCATTCATAGCCTCTGTTGTGAAGCATACATAGTGGTATGGTTGGCATTCACAGTCTCTGTTGTGAAGCATACATAGGGGTATGGTTGGCATTCACAGTCTCTGTTGTGAAGCATACATAGGAGTATGGTTGACATTCATAGCCTCTGTTGTGAAGCATACATAGGGGTATGGTTGGCATTCACAGTCTCTGTTGTGAAGCATACATATGGGTATGGTTGGCATTCATAGCCTCTGTTGTGAAGCATACATAGGGGTATGGTTGGCATTCATAGCCTCTGTTGTGAAGCATACATAGGGGTATGGTTGGCATTCATAGCCTCTGTTGTGAAGCATACATAGGGGTATGGTTGACATTCATAGCCTCTGTTGTGAAGCATACATAGGGGTATGGTTGGCATTCATAGCCTCTGTTGTGAAGCATACATAGGGGTGTGGTTGGCATTCACAGTCTCTGTTGTGAAGCATACATATGGGTATGGTTGGCATTCATAGCCTCTGTTGTGAAGCATACATAGGGGTATGGTTGGCATTCATAGCCTCTGTTGTGAAGCATACATAGGGGTATGGTTGGCATTCATAGCCTCTGTTGTGAAGCATACATAGGGTTATGGTTGACATTCATAGCCTCTGTTGTGAAGCATACATAGGGGTATGGTTGGCATTCATAGCCTCTGTTGTGAAGCATACATAGGGGTATGGTTGGCATTCACAGTCTCTGTTGTGAAGCATACATAGGGGTATGGTTGGCATTCATAGCCTCTGTCGTGAAGCATACATAGGGGTATGGTTGGCATTCATAGCCTCTGTTGTGAAGCATACATAGGGGTATGGTTGGCATTCATAGCCTCTGTTGTGAAGCATACATAGGGGTATGGTTGGCATTCATAGCCTCTGTTGTGAAGCATACATAGGGGTATGGTTGGCATTCATAGCCTCTGTTGTGAAGCTTACATAGGGGTATGGTTGGCATTCATAGCCTCTGTTGTGAAGCATACATAGGGGTGTGGTTGGCATTCACAGTCTCTGTTGTGAAGCATACATAGGGTTATGGTTGACATTCATAGCCTCTGTTGTGAAGCATACATAGGGGTATGGTTGGCATTCATAGCCTCTGTTGTGAAGCATACATAGGGGTATGGTTGGCATTCACAGTCTCTGTTGTGAAGCATACATAGGGGTATGGTTGGCATTCATAGCCTCTGTCGTGAAGCATACATAGGGGTATGGTTGGCATTCATAGCCTCTGTTGTGAAGCATACATAGGGGTATGGTTGGCATTCATAGCCTCTGTTGTGAAGCATACATAGGGGTATGGTTGGCATTCATAGCCTCTGTTGTGAAGCATACATAGGGGTATGGTTGGCATTCTTGGCCTCTGTTGTGAAGCATACAAAGGGGTATGGTTGGCATTCATAGCCTCTGTTGTGAAGCATACATCGGGGTATGGTTGGCATTCATAGCCTCTGTTGTGAAGCATACATCGGGGTATGGTTGGCATTCATAGCCTCTGTTGTGAAGCATACATAGGGGTGTGGTTGGCATTCATAGCCTCTGTTGTGAAGCATACATATGGGTATGGTTGGCATTCTTGGCCTCTGTTGTGAAGCATACATAGGGGTATGGTTGGCATTCATAGCCTCTGTTGTGAAGCATACATAGGGGTATGGTTGGCATTCATAGCCTCTGTTGTGAAGCATACATAGGGGTATGGTTGGCATTCATAGCCTCTGTTGTGAAGCATACATATGGGTATGGTTGGCATTCTTGGCCTCTGTTGTGAAGCATACATAGGGGTATGGTTGGCATTCATAGCCTCTGTTGTGAAGCATACATAGGGGTATGGTTGACATTCATAGCCTCTGTTGTGAAGCATACATAGGGGTATGGTTGGCATTCATAGCCTCTGTTGTGAAGCATACATATGGGTATGGTTGGCATTCTTGGCCTCTGTTGTGAAACATACATAGGGGTATGGTTGGCATTCATAGCCTCTGTTATGAAGCATACATATGGGTATGGTTGGCATTCATAGCCTCTGTTGTGAAGCATACATAGGGGTATGGTTGGCATTCACAGTCTCTGTTGTGAAGCATACATAGGGGTATGGTTGGCATTCATAGCCTCTGTTGTGAAGCATACATAGCCTTTGTTGTGAAGCATACATAGGGGTATGTTTAGCATTCATAGCCTCTGTTGTGAAGCATACATAGGGGTATGGTTGGCATTCATAGCCTCAGTTGTGAAGCATACATAGGGGTATGGTTGGCATTCTTGGCCTCTGTTGTGAAGCATACATAGGGGTATGGTTGGCATTCATAGCCTCTGTTGTGAAGCATACATAGGGGTATGGTTGGCATTCATAGCCTCTGTTGTGAAGCATACATAGGGGTATGGTTGGCATTCATAGCCTCTGTTGTGAAGCATACATAGGGGAATGGTTGACATTCATAGCCTCTGTTGTGAAGCATACATATGGGTATGGTTGGCATTCATAGCCTCTGTTGTGAAGCATACATATGGGTATGGTTGGCATTCATAGCCTCTGTTGTGAAGCATACATAGGGGTATGGTTGGCATTCATAGCCTCTGTTGTGAAGCATACATATGGGTATGGTTGGCATTCATAGCCTCTGTTGTGAAGCATACATAGGGGTATGGTTGGCATTCATAGCCTCTGTTGTGAAGCATACATATGGGTATGGTTGGCATTCATAGCCTCTGTTGTGAAGCATACATAGGGGTATGGTTGGCATTCATAGCCTCTGTTGTGAAGCATACATAGGGGTATGTTTAGCATTCATAGCCTCTGTTGTGAAGCATACATATGGGTATGGTTGGCATACATATGGGTATGGTTGGCATTCATAGCCTCTGTTGTGAAGCATACATAGGGGTATGGTTGGCATTCATAGCCTCTGTTGTGAAGCATACATAGCCTCTGTTGTGAAGCATACATAGGGGTATGTTTAGCATTCATAGCCTCTGTTGTGAAGCATACATAGGGGTATGGTTGGCATTCATAGCCTCTGTTGTGAAGCATACATAGGGGTATGGTTGGCATTCATAGCCTTTGTTGTGAAGCATACATAGGGGTATGGTTGGCATTCATAGCCTCTGTTCTGAAGCATACATATGGGTATGGTTGGCATTCTTGGCCTCTGTTGTGAAGCATACATAGGGGTATGGTTGGCATTCATAGCCTCTGTTGTGAAGCATACATAGGGGAATGGTTGGCATTCATAGCCTCTGTTGTGAAGCATACATAGGGGTATGGTTGACATTCATAGCCTCTGTTGTGAAGCATACATAGGGGTATGGTTGACATTCATAGCCTCTGTTGTGAAGCATACATAGGGGTATGGTTGACATTCATAGCCTCTGTTGTGAAGCATACATAGGGGTATGGTTGACATTCATAGCCTCTGTTGTGAAGCATACATAGGGGTATGGTTGACATTCACAGTCTGTTGTGAAGCATACATAGGGGTGTGGTTGGCATTCATAGCCTCTGTTGTGAAGCATACATATGGGTATGGTTGGCATTCTTGGCCTCTGTTGTGAAGCATACATAGGGGTATGGTTGGCATTCATAGCCTCTGTTGTGAAGCATACATAGGGGAATGGTTGACATTCATAGCCTCTGTTGTGAAGCATACATAGGGGTATGGTTGGCATTCATAGCCTCTGTTATGAAGCATACATAGGGGTATGGTTGGCATTCATAGCCTCTGTTGTGAAGCATACATAGGGGAATGGTTGGCATTCATAGCCTCTGTTGTGAAGCATACATATGGGTATGGTTGGCATTCTTGGCCTCTGTTGTGAAGCATACATAGGGGTATGGTTGGCATTCATAGCCTCTGTTGTGAAGCATAGATAGGGGAATGGTTGACATTCATAGCCTCTGTTGTGAAGCATACATAGGGGTATGGTTGGCATTCATAGCCTCTGTTATGAAGCATACATAGGGGTATGGTTGGCATTCATAGCCTCTGTTGTGAAGCATACATAGGGGAATGGTTGGCATTCATAGCCTCTGTTGTGAAGCATACATAGGGGTATGATTGGCATTCACAGTCTGTTGTGAAGCATACATAGGGGTATGGTTGGCATTCACAGTCTCTGTTGTGAAGCATACATAGTGGTATGGTTGGCATTCACAGTCTCTGTTGTGAAGCATACATAGGGGTATGGTTGGCATTCACAGTCTCTGTTGTGAAGCATACATAGGAGTATGGTTGACATTCATAGCCTCTGTTGTGAAGCATACATAGGGGTATGGTTGGCATTCACAGTCTCTGTTGTGAAGCATACATATGGGTATGGTTGGCATTCATAGCCTCTGTTGTGAAGCATACATAGGGGTATGGTTGGCATTCATAGCCTCTGTTGTGAAGCATACATAGGGGTATGGTTGGCATTCATAGCCTCTGTTGTGAAGCATACATAGGGGTATGGTTGACATTCATAGCCTCTGTTGTGAAGCATACATAGGGGTATGGTTGGCATTCATAGCCTCTGTTGTGAAGCATACATAGGGGTGTGGTTGGCATTCACAGTCTCTGTTGTGAAGCATACATATGGGTATGGTTGGCATTCATAGCCTCTGTTGTGAAGCATACATAGGGGTATGGTTGGCATTCATAGCCTCTGTTGTGAAGCATACATAGGGGTATGGTTGGCATTCATAGCCTCTGTTGTGAAGCATACATATGGGTATGGTTGGCATCATAGCTCTGTTGTGAAGCATACATAGGGGTATGGTTGGCATTCATAGCCTCTGTTGTGAAGCATACATAGGGGTATGTTTAGCATTCATAGCCTCTGTTGTGAAGCATACATATGGGTATGGTTGGCATACATATGGGTATGGTTGGCATTCATAGCCTCTGTTGTGAAGCATACATAGGGGTATGGTTGGCATTCATAGCCTCTGTTGTGAAGCATACATAGCCTCTGTTGTGAAGCATACATAGCCTCTGTTGTGAAGCATACATAGGGGTATGGTTGGCATTCACAGTCTCTGTTGTGAAGCATACATAGGGGTATGGTTGGCATTCATAGCCTCTGTTGTGAAGCATACATAGGGGTATGGTTGGCATTCATAGCCTCTGTTGTGAAGCATACATATGGGTATGGTTGGCATTCATAGCCTCTGTTGTGAAGCATACATAGGGGTATGGTTGGCATTCATAGCCTCTGTTGTGAAGCATACATAGGGTAATGGTTGGCATTCATAGCCTCTGTTGTGAAGCATACATAGGGGTATGGTTGACATTCATAGCCTCTGTTGTGAAGCATACATAGGGGTATGGTTGGCATTCATAGCCTCTGTTGTGAAGCATACATAGGGGAATGGTTGACATTCATAGCCTCTGTTGTGAAGCATACATAGGGGTATGGTTGGCATTCATAGCCTCTGTTGTGAAGCATACATAGGGGTATGGTTGGCATTCATAGCCTCTGTTGTGAAGCATACATAGGGGTATGGTTGACATTCATAGCCTCTGTTGTGAAGCATACATATGGGTATGGTTGGCATTCATAGCCTCTGTTATGAAGCATACATAGGGGTATGGTTGGCATTCATAGCCTCTGTTGTGAAGCATACATAGGGGAATGGTTGGCATTCATAGCCTCTGTTGTGAAGCATACATAGGGGTATCGTTGGCATTCACAGTCTGTTGTGAAGCATACATAGGGGTATGGTTGGCATTCATAGTCTCTGTTGTGAAGCATACATAGGGGTATGGTTGGCATTCACAGTCTCTGTTGTGAAGCATACATAGGAGTATGGTTGACATTCATAGCCTCTGTTGTGAAGCATACATAGGGGTATGGTTGGCATTCACAGTCTCTGTTGTGAAGCATACATAGGGGTATGGTTGGCATTCACAGTCTCTGTTGTGAAGCATACATAGGGGTATGGTTGACATTCATAGCCTCTGTTGTGAAGCATACATAGGGGTATGGTTGGCATTCATAGCCTCTGTTGTGAAGCATACATAGGGGTATGGTTGGCATTCATAGCCTCTGTTGTGAAGCATACATAGGGGTATGGTTGGCATTCATAGCCTCTGTTGTGAAGCATACATAGGGGTATGGTTGGCATTCATAGCCTCTGTCGTGAAGCATACATAGGGGTATGGTTGGCATTCATAGCCTCTGTTGTGAAGCATACATAGGGGTATGGTTGGCATTCATAGCCTCTGTTGTGAAGCATACATAGGGGTATGGTTGGCATTCATAGCCTCTGTTGTGAAGCATACATAGGGGTATGGTTGGCATTCATAGCCTCTGTTGTGAAGCTTACATAGGGGTATGGTTGGCATTCATAGCCTCTGTTATGAAGCATACATATGGGTATGGTTGGCATTCATAGCCTCTGTTGTGAAGCATACATAGGGGTATGGTTGGCATTCATAGCCTCTGTTGTGAAGCATACATAGGGGAATGGTTGACATTCATAGCCTCTGTTGTGAAGCATACATAGGGGTATGGTTGGCATTCATAGCCTCTGTTATGAAGCATACATAGGGGTATGGTTGGCATTCATAGCCTCTGTTGTGAAGCATACATAGGGGAATGGTTGGCATTCATAGCCTTTGTTGTGAAGCATACATAGGGGTATGGTTAGCATTCATAGCATCTGTTGTGAAGCATACATAAGGATATGGTTGGCATTCATAGCATCTGTTGTGAAGCATACATAGGGGTATGGTTGGCATTCTTGGCCTCTGTTGTGAAGCATACATAGGGGTATGGTTGCCATCCTTGGCCTCTGTTGTGAAGCATACATAGGGGTATGATTGCCCATTCATAGCCTCTGTTGTGAAGCATACATAGGGGTATGGTTGCCATCCTTGGCCTCTTGTGAAGCATACATAGGGGTATGGTTGGTATTCATAGCCTCTGTTGTGAAGCATACATAGGGGTATGGTTGGCATTCATAGCCTCTGTTGTGAAGCATACATAGGGGTATGGTTGGCATTCATAGCCTCTGTTGTGAAGCTTACATAGGGGTATGGTTGGCATTCATAGCCTCTGTTATGAAGCATACATATGGGTATGGTTGGCATTCATAGCCTCTGTTGTGAAGCATACATAGGGGTATGGTTGGCATTCATAGCCTCTGTTGTGAAGCATACATAGGGGAATGGTTGACATTCATAGCCTCTGTTGTGAAGCATACATAGGGGTATGGTTGGCATTCATAGCCTCTGTTATGAAGCATACATAGGGGTATGGTTGGCATTCATAGCCTCTGTTGTGAAGCATACATAGGGGAATGGTTGGCATTCATAGCCTTTGTTGTGAAGCATACATAGGGGTATGGTTAGCATTCATAGCATCTGTTGTGAAGCATACATAAGGATATGGTTGGCATTCATAGCATCTGTTGTGAAGCATACATAGGGGTATGGTTGGCATTCTTGGCCTCTGTTGTGAAGCATACATAGGGGTATGGTTGCCATCCTTGGCCTCTGTTGTGAAGCATACATAGGGGTATGGTTGGCATTCTTGGTCTCTGTTGTGAAGCATACACAGGGGTATGGTTGGCCATCCTTGGCATCTGTTGTGAAGCATACATAGGGGTATGATTGCCATTCATAGCCTCTGTTGTGAAGCATACATAGGGGTTATGGTTGCCATCCTTGGCCTCTTTGTGAAGCATACATAGGGGTATGGTTGGTATTCATAGCCTCTGTTGTGAAGCTTACATAGGGGTATGGTTGGCATTCATAGCCTCTGTTATGAAGCATACATATGGGTATGGTTGGCATTCATAGCCTCTGTTGTGAAGCATACATAGGGGTATGGTTGGCATTCACAGTCTCTGTTGTGAAGCATACATAGGGGTATGGTAGGCATTCATAGCCTCTGTTGTGAAGCATACATAGGGGTATGGTTGGCATTCACAGTCTCTGTTGTGAAGCATACATAGGGGTATGGTTGGCATTCATAGCCTCTGTTGTGAAGCATACATAGGGGTATGGTTGGCATTCATAGCCTCTGTTGTGAAGCATACATATGGGTATGGTTGGCATTCTTGGCCTCTGTTGTGAAGCATACATAGGGGTATGGTTGGCATTCATAGCCTCTGTTGTGAAGCATACATAGGGGTATGGTTGGCATTCATAGCCTCTGTTGTGAAGCATACATAGGGGTATGGTTGGCATTCTTGGCCTCTGTTGTGAAGCATACATAGGGGTATGGTTGGCATTCATAGCCTCTGTTGTGAAGCATACATAGGGGAATGGTTGGCATTCATAGCCTCTGTTGTGAAGCATACATAGGGGTATGGTTGACTTTCATAGCCTCTGTTGTGAAGCATACGTAGGGGTATGGTTGGCATTCATAGCCTCTGTTGTGAAGCATACATATGGGTATGGTTGGCATTCTTGGCCTCTGTTGTGAAGCATACATAGGGGTATGGTTGGCATTCATAGCCTCTGTTATGAAGCATACATTTGGGTATGGTTGGCATTCATAGCCTCTGTTATGAAGCATACATATGGGTATGGTTGGCATTCATAGCCTCTGTTGTGAAGCATACATAGGGGTATGGTTGGCATTCACAGTCTCTGTTGTGAAGCATACATAGGGGTATGGTTGGCATACATAGCCTCTGTTGTGAAGCATACATAGGGGTATGGTTGACATTCATAGCCTCTGTTGTGAAGCATACATAGGGGTATGGTTGGCATTCATAGCCTCTGTTGTGAAGCATACATAGGGGTATGGTTGGCATTCACAGCCTCTGTTGTGAAGCATACATAGGGGTATGGTTGGCATTCATAGCCTCTGTCGTGAAGCATACATAGGGGTATGGTTGGCATTCATAGCCTCTGTTGTGAAGCATACATAGGGGTATGGTTGGCATTCATAGCCTCTGTTGTGAAGCATACATAGGGGTATGGTTGGCATTCATAGCCTCTGTTGTGAAGCATACATAGGGGTATGGTTGGCATTCATAGCCTCTGTTGTGAAGCTTACATAGGGGTATGGTTGGCATTCATAGCCTCTGTTGTGAAGCATACATAGGGGTGTGGTTGGCATTCACAGTCTCTGTTGTGAAGCATACATAGGGTTATGGTTGACATTCATAGCCTCTGTTGTGAAGCATACATAGGGGTATGGTTGGCATTCATAGCCTCTGTTGTGAAGCATACATAGGGGTATGGTTGGCATTCACAGTCTCTGTTGTGAAGCATACATAGGGGTATGGTTGGCATTCATAGCCTCTGTCGTGAAGCATACATAGGGGTATGGTTGGCATTCATAGCCTCTGTTGTGAAGCATACATAGGGGTATGGTTGGCATTCATAGCCTCTGTTGTGAAGCATACATAGGGGTATGGTTGGCATTCATAGCCTCTGTTGTGAAGCATACATAGGGGTATGGTTGGCATTCATAGCCTCTGTTGTGAAGCTTACATAGGGGTATGGTTTGA
>NW_003144526.1:0-88051 GCF_000003605.2 Saccoglossus kowalevskii | reverse complement strand
TTTGTGTGAGTGACAAAGTATTCACATTTGATTAGGCCACTGTGTGTGTTACAAAGTATCACATTTTTGCTTAGACCACTGTGTGTGTGACAAAGTATCACATTTTGCTTAGACCAGTGTGTGTGTGACAAAAGTATCACATTTTGTTTAGACCAATGCGTGTGTCACAAAGTATCACATTTTGTTTTAGCACACTGTGTGTGTGACAAAGTATCACATTTTGTTTAGATCACTGTATGTGTCAAAGTATCACATTTTGTTTAGACCACTGTGTGTGTGACAAAGTATCACATTTTGTTTAGACCACTGTGTGTGTGACAAAGTATCACAATTTGTTTAGGCCACTGTGTGTGTTACAAAGTATCACATTTTGTTTAGATCACTGTATGTGTGATAAAGTATCACATTTTGTTCAGACCACTGTGTATGTGACAAAGTATCACATTTTGTTTTGACCACTGTGTGTGTGACAAAGTATCACATTTTGTTTAGACCACTGTGTGTGTTACAAAGTATCACATTTTGTTTAGCACACTGTGTGTATGACAAAGTATCACATTTTGTTTAGACCACTGTGTGTGTGACAAAGTATCACATTTTGTTCAGACCACTGTGTGTGACAAAGTATCACATTTTGTTCATACCACTGTGTGTGTGATAAAGTATCACATTTTGTTTATACCACTGTGTGTGTTACAAAGTATCACATTTTGTTTAGAGCACTGTGTGTGTGACAAAGTATCACATTTTGTTTAGCACACTGTGTGTGTGACAAAGTATCACATTTTGTTTAGAACAATGTGTGTGTGATAAAGAATCACTTTTTGTTTACACCACTGTGTGTGTGGTAAAGTATCACATTTTGTTTATACCACTGTGTATGTGACAAAGTATCAAATTTTGTTTAGGCCACTTTGTATGTGACAAAGTATCACATTTTGTTTACACCACTGTGTGTGTGACAAAGTATCACATTTTGTTTAGACCACTGTTTATGTGACAAAGTATCACATTTTGTTTAGGCCACTGTGTGTGTGACAATGTATTACATTTTGTTTAGACCACTGTGTGTGTTACAAAGTATCACATTTTGTTCAGACCACTGTGTGTGTGGCAAAGTATCACATTTTGTTTAGATCACTGTATGTGTGATAAAGTATCACATTTTGTTTAGACTACTGTGTATGTGACAAAGTATCACATTTTGTTTAGACCACTGTGTGTGTGATAAAGTATCACATTTTGTTTAGATCACTGTGTGAGTGACAAAGTATCACATTTTGTTTAGACCACTGTATGTGTGATAAAGTATCACATTTTGTTTAGATCACTGTATGTGTGAAGAAGTATCACATTTTGTTTAGACCACTGTGTATGTGACAAAGTATCACATGTTGTTTAGACCACTGTGTGTGTGATAAAGCATCACTTTTTGTTTAGACCACTGTGTGTGTGGCAAAGTATCACATTTTGTTTAGACCACTGTGTGTGTGATAAAGTATCACATTTTGTTTAGACCACTGTGTGTGTGACAAAGTATCACATTTTGTTTAGACCACTGTATGTGTGATAAAGTATCACATTTTGTTTAGACCACTGTGCGAGTGACAAAGTATTACATTTTGTTTAGACCACTGTATGTGTGATAAAGTATCACATTTTGTTTATATCACTGTATGTGTAACAAAGTATCGCATTTTGTTTAGACCACTGTATGTGTGACAAAGTATCAAATTTTGTTTAGGCCACTTTGTATGTGACAAAGTATCACATTTTGTTTAGATCACTGTATGTTTGGTAAAGTATCACATTTTGTTTATACCACTGTGTATGTGACAAAGTATCACATTTTGTTTAGACCACTGTGTGTGTGATAAAGTATCACATTTTGTTTAGACCACTGTGTGTGTGACAAAGTATCACATTTTGTTTAGACCACTGTATGTGTGATAAAGTATCACATTTTGTTTAGACCACTGTGCGAGTGACAAAGTATCACATTTTGTTTAGACCACTGTATGTGTGATAAAGTATCACATTTTGTTTATATCACTGTATGTGTAACAAAGTATCGCATTTTGTTTAGACCACTGTGTGAGTGACAAAGTATCACATTTTATTTAGATCACTGTATGTGTGACAAAGTATCACATTTTGTTCGGACCACTGTATGTGTGATAATGTATCACATTTTGTTTAGACCACTGTGTGTGTGACAAAGTATCACATTTTGTTTAGCACACTGTGTGTATGACAAAGTATCATATTTTGTTTAGATCTCTGTGTGAGTAACAAAGTATCACATTTTGATTAGGCCACTGTGTGTGTTACAAAGTATCACATTTTGCTTAGACCACTGTGTGTGTGACAAAGTATCACATTTTGTTTAGACCACTGTGTGTGACAAAGTATCACATTTTGTTTAGACCACTGCGTGTGTCACAAAGTATCACATTTTGTTTAGCACACTGTGTGTGTGACAAAGTATCACATTTTGTTTAGATCACTGTATGTGTCAAAGTATCACATTTTGTTTAGACCACTGTGTGTGTGACAAAGTATCACATTTTGTTTAGACCACTGTGTGTGTGATAAAGTATCACATTTTGTTTAGGCCACTGTGTGTGTGACAAAGTATCACATTTTGTTTAGACCACTGTGTATGTGACAAAGTATCACATTTTGTTTAGACCACTGTGTGTGTGACAAAGTATCACATTTTGTTTAGACCACTGTGTGTGTTACAAGTATCACATTTCGTTTAGCACACTGTGTGTATGACAAAGTATCACATTTTTATAGACCTCTGTGTGTGTGACAAAGTATCACATTTTGCTTAGGTCACTGTGTGTGTTACAAAGTATCACATTTTGTTTAGATCACTGTATGTGTGATAAATTATCACATTTTGTTCAGACCACTGTGTATGTGACAAAGTATCACATTTTGTTTAGACCACTGTGTGTGTGACAAAGTATCACATTTTGTTTAGACCACTGTGTGTGTTACAAGTATCACATTTTGTTTAGCACACTGTGTGTATGACAAAGTATCACATTTTGTTTATACCACTGTGTGTGTGACAAAGTATCACATTTTGATTAGGCCACTGTGTGTGTTACAAAGTATCACATTTTGCTTAGACCACTGTGTGTGTGACAAAGTATCACATTTTGTTCAGACCACTGTGTGTGTGACAAAGTATCACATTTTGTTTAGACCACTGCGTGTGTCACAAAGTATCACATTTTGTTTAGCACACTGTGTGTGTGACAAAGTATCACATTTTGTTTAGATCACTGTATGTGTCAAAGTATCACATTTTGTTTAGACCACTGTGTGTGTGACAAAGTATCACATTTTGTTTAGACCACTGTGTGTGTGACAAAGTATCACATTTTGTTTAGGCCACTGTGTGTGTTACAAAGTATCACATTTTGTTTAGATCACTGTATGTGTGATAAAGTATCACATTTTGTTCAGACCACTGTGTATGTGACAAAGTATCACATTTTGTTTTGACCACTGTGTGTGTGACAAAGTATCACATTTTGTTTAGACCACTGTGTGTGTTACAAAGTATCACATTTTGTTTAGCACACTGTGTGTATGACAAAGTATCACATTTTGTTTAGACCACTGTGTGTGTGACAAAGTATCACATTTTGTTCAGACCACTGTGTGTGACAAAGTATCACATTTTGTTCAGACCACTGTGTGTGTGATAAAGTATCACATTTTGTTTAGACCACTGTGTGTGTTACAAAGTATCACATTTTGTTTAGAGCACTGTGTGTGTGACAAAGTATCACATTTTGTTTAGCACACTGTGTTTGTGACAAAGTATCACATTTTGTTTCGCACAATGTGTGTGTGATAAAGTATCACTTTTTGTTTAGACCACTGTGTGTGTGGCAAAGTATCACATTTTGTTTAGACCACTGTGTGTGTGATAAAGTATCACATTTTGTTTAGACCACTGTGTGTGTGACAAAGTATCACATTTTGTTTAGACCACTGTATGTGTGATAAAGTATCACATTTTGTTTAGACCACTGTGCGAGTGACAAAGTATCACATTTTGTTTAGACCACTGTATGTGTGATAAAGTATCACATTTTGTTTATATCACTGTATGTGTAACAAAGTATCGCATTTTGTTTAGACCACTGTGTGAGTGACAAAGTATCACATTTTATTTAGATCACTGTATGTGTGACAAAGTATCACATTTTGTTCGGACCACTGTATGTGTGATAATGTATCACATTTTGTTTAGACCACTGTGTGTGTGACAAAGTATCACATTTTGTTTAGACCACTGTATGTGTGATAAAGTATCACATTTTGTTTAGACCACTGTGTGAGTGACAAAGTATCACATTTTGTTTAGACCACTGTATGTGTGATAAAGTATCACATTTTGTTTAGATCACTGTATGTGTGATAAAGTATCATATTTTGTTTAGATCTCTGTGTGAGTGACAAAGTATCACATTTTGATTACGCCACTGTGTGTGTTACAAAGTATCACATTTTGCTTAGACCACTGCGTGTGTCACAAAGTATCACATTTTGTTTAGCACACTGTGTGTGTGACAAAGTATCACATTTTGTTTAGATCACTGTATGTGTCAAAGTATCACATTTTGTTTAGACCACTGTGTGTGTGACAAAGTATCACATTTTGTTTAGACCACTGTGTGTGTGACAAAGTATCACATTTTGTTTAGGCCACTGTGTGTGTTACAAAGTATCACATTTTGTTTAGATCACTGTATGTGTGATAAAGTATCACATTTTGTTCAGACCACTGTGTATGTGACAAAGTATCACATTTTGTTTTGACCACTGTGTGTGTGACAAAGTATCACATTTTGTTTAGACCACTGTGTGTGTTACAAAGTATCACATTTTGTTTAGCACACTGTGTGTGTGACAAAGTATCACATTTTGTTTAGACCACTGTGTGTGTGATAAAGTATAACATTTTGTTTAGCCCACTGTGTGAGACAAAGTATCTCATTTTGTTTAGACCACTGTGTGTGTTACAAAATATCACATTTTGTTTAGACCACTGTGTGTGGGACAAAGTATCACATTTTGTTTAGACCACTGTGTGTGTGACAAAGTATCACATTTTGTTTAGGCCACTGTGTGTGTTACAAAATATCACATTTTGTTTAGACCACTGTGTGAGACAAAGTATCTCATTTTGTTTAGACCACTGTGTGTGTTACGAAATATCACATTTTGTTTAGACCACTGTGTGTGTGACAAAGTATCACATTTTGTTTAGACCACTGTGTGTGTGACAAAGTATCACATTTTGTTTAGACCACTGTGTGTGTTACAAGTATCACATTTTGTTTAGCACACTGTGTGTATGACAAAGTATCATATTTTGTTTAGATCTCTGTGTGAGTGACAAAGTATCACATTTTGATTAGGCCACTGTGTGTGTTACAAAGTATCACATTTTGCTAATACCACTGTGTGTGTGACAAAGTATCACATTTTGTTTAGACCACTGTGTGTGTGACAAAGTATCACATTTTGTTTAGACCACTGCGTGTGTCACAAAGTATCACATTTTGTTTAGCACACTGTGTGTGTGACAAAGTATCACATTTTGTTTAGATCACTGTATGTGTCAAAGTATCACATTTTGTTTAGACCACTGTGTGTGTGACAAAGTATCACATTTTGTTTAGACCACTGTGTGTGTGACAAAGTATCACATTTTGTTTAGGCCACTGTGTGTGTTACAAAGTATCACATTTTGTTTAGATCACTGTATGTGTGATAAAGTATCACATTTTGTTCAGACCACTGTGTATGTGACAAAGTATCACATTTTGTTTTGACCACTGTGTGTGTGACAAAGTATCACATTTTGTTTAGACCACTGTGTGTGTTACAAAGTATCACATTTTGTTTAGCACACTGTGTGTATGACAAAGTATCACATTTTGTTTAGACCACTGTGTGTGTGACAAAGTATCACATTTTGTTTAGACCACTGTGTGTGTTACAAGTATCACATTTCGTTTAGCACACTGTGTGTATGACAAAGTATCACATTTTTTTAGACCTCTGTGTGTGTGACAAAGTATCACATTTTGCTTAGGTCACTGTGTGTGTTACAAAGTATCACATTTTGTTTAGATCACTGTATGTGTGATAAATTATCACATTTTGTTCAGACCACTGTGTATGTGACAAAGTATCACATTTTGTTTAGACCACTGTGTGTGTGACAAAGTATCACATTTTGTTTAGACCACTGTGTGTGTTACAAGTATCCCATTTTGTTTAGCACACTGTGTGTATGACAAAGTATCATATTTTGTTTAGATCTCTGTGTGAGTAACAAAGTATCACATTTTGATTAGGCCACTGTGTGTGTTACAAAGTATCACATTTTGCTTAGACCACTGTGTGTGTGACAAAGTATCACATTTTGTTTAGACCACTGTGTGTGTTACAAGTATCACATTTCGTTTAGCACACTGTGTGTATGACAAAGTATCACATTTTTTTAGACCTCTGTGTGTGTGACAAAATATCACATTTTGCTTAGGTCACTGTGTGTGTTACAAAGTATCACATTTTGTTTAGATCACTGTATGTGTGATAAATTATCACATTTTTGTTTAGACCACTGTGTATGTGACAAAGTATCACATTTTGTTTAGACCACTGTGTGTGTTACAAAGTATCACATTTTGTTTAGACCACTGTGTGTGTTACAAAGTATTACACTTTGTTTAGACCACTGTGTGTGTGACAAAGTATCACATTTTGTTTAGCACACTGTGTGTGTGAACAAAATATCACATTTTGTTTAGATCACTGTGTGTGTTACAAAGTATCACATTTTGTTCAGACCACTGTGTGTGTGATAAAATATCACATTTTGTTTAGACCACTGTTTGTGTTACAAAGTATCACATTTTGTTTAGACAACTGTGTGTGACAAAGTATCACATTTTGTTTAGACCTATGTGTGAGTGACAAAGTATCACATTTTGTTCAGACCACTGTGTGTGACAAATTATCACATTTTGTTTAGAACACTGTGTGTGTGACAAAGTATCACATTTTGTTTAGACCACTGTGTGTGTGATAAAGTATAACATTTTGTTTAGACCACTGTGTGAGACAAAGTATCTCATTTTGTTTAGACCACTGTGTGTGTTACAAAATATCTCATTTTGTTTAGACCACTGTGTGTGTGACAAAGTATCACATTTTGTTTAGACCACTGTGTGTGTGACAAAGTATCACATTTTGTTTAGGCCACTGTGTGTGTTACAAAATATCACATTTTGTTTAGATCACTGTATGTGTGATAAAGTATCACATTTTGTTCAGACCACTGTGTATGTGACAAAGTATCACATTTTGTTTAGACCACTGTGTGTGACAAAGTATCACATTTTGTTTAGACGACTGTGTGTGTGACAAAGTATCACATTTTGTTTAGACCACTGTGTGTGTTACAAAGTATCACATTTTGTTTAGACCACTGTGTGTATGACAAAGTATCACATTTTGTTTAGACCACTGTGTGTGTGACAAAGTATCACATTTTGTTCAGACCACTGTATGTGTGATAAAGTATCACATTTTGTTTAGACCACTGTGTGTGTGACAATGTATCACATTTTGTTTAGACCACTGTATGTGTGATAAAGTATCACATTTTTGTTTAGACCACTGTGTGAGTGACAAATTATCACATTTTGTTTAGACCACTGTATGTGTGTTAAAGTATCACATTTCGTTTAGATCACTGTATGTGTGATAAAGTATCACATTTTGTTTATACCACTGTGTATGTGACAAAGTATCACATTTTGTTTAGACCACTGTGTGTGTGATGAAGTATCACATTTTGTTTAGACCACTGTGTGTGTTACAAAGTATCACATTTTGTTTAGACCACTGTGTGTATGACAAAGTATCACATTTTGTTTAGACCACTGTGTGTGTGACAAAGTATCACATTTTGTTCAGACCACTGTGTGTGTGATAAAATATCACATTTTGTTTAGACCACTGTTTGTGTTACAAAGTATCACATTTTGTTTAGACAACTGTGTGTGACAAAGTATCACATTTTGTTAAGACCTATGTGTGAGTGACAAAGTATCACATTTTGTTCAGACCACTGTGTGTGACAAATTATCACATTTTGTTTAGAACACTGTGTGTGTGACAAAGTATCACATTTTGTTTAGACCACTGTGTGTGTGATAAAGTATAACATTTTGTTTAGACCACTGTGTGAGACAAAGTATCTCATTTTGTTTAGACCACTGTGTGTGTTACAAAATATCTCATTTTGTTTAGACCACTGTGTGTGTGACAAAGTATCACATTTTGTTTAGACCACTGTGTGTGTGACAAAGTATCACATTTTGTTTAGGCCACTGTGTGTGTTACAAAATATCACATTTTGTTTAGATCACTGTATGTGTGATAAAGTATCACATTTTGTTCAGACCACTGTGTATGTGACAAAGTATCACATTTTGTTTAGACCACTGTGTGTGTGACAAAGTATCACATTTTGTTTAGACCACTGTGTGTGTTACAAAGTATCACATTTTGTTTAGCACACTGTGTGTATGACAAAGTATCACATTTTATTTAGACCACTGTGTGTGTGACAAAGTATCACATTTTGTTCAGACCACTGTGTGTGTGACAAAGTATCACATTTTGTTCAGACCACTGTGTGTGTGATAAAGTATCACATTTTGTTTAGACCACTGTGTGTGTTACAAAGTATCACATTTTATTTAGACCACTGTGTGTGTGACAAAGTATCACATTTTGTTCAGACCACTGTGTGTGTGACAAAGTATCACATTTTGTTCAGACCACTGTGTGTGTGATAAAGTATCACATTTTGTTTAGACCACTGTGTGAGACAAAGTATCTCATTTTGTTTAGACCACTGTGTGTGTTACAAAATATCTCATTTTGTTTAGACCACTGTGTGTGTGACAAAGTATCACATTTTGTTTAGACCACTGTGTGTGTTACAAAGTATCACATTTTGTTTAGACCACTGTGTGTGTGACAAACTATCACATTTTGTTTAGACCACTGTGTGTGTGACAAAGTATCACATTTTGTTCACACCACTGTGTGTGTGATAAAGTATCACATTTTGTTTAGACCACTGTTTGTGTTACAAAGTATCTAATTTTGTTTAGCACACTGTGTGTGTGACAAAGTATAACATTTTGTTTATTACCACTGTGTGTGTGACAAAGTATCACATTTTTTTGACCACTGTGTGTGTGACAAAGTATCACATTTTGTTTAGACCACTGTGTGTGACAAAGTATCACATTTTGTTTAGACCCACTGTGTGTGTGACAAAGTATCACATTTTGTTTAGACCAATGTGTGTTTGACAAAGTATCACATTTTGTTTAGCACACTGTGTGTGTTACAAAGTATCACATTTTGTTTAGACCACTGAGTGTGACAAAGTATCTCATTTTCTTTAGACCGCTGTGTGTGTTACAAAGTATCACATTTTGTTTAGACCACTGTGTGTGACAAAGTATCACATTTTGTTTAGACCACTGTGTGTGTGACAAAGTATCACATTTTATTTAGACCACTGTGTGGTGACAAAGTATCTCATTTTGTTTAGACCACTGTGTGTGTGACAAAGTATCACATTTTGTTTAGACCACTGTGTGTGTGACAAAGTATCTCATTTTGTTTAGATCACTGTATGTGTCAAAGTATCACATTTTGTTTAGACCACTGTGTGTGTGACAAAGTATCACATTTTGTTTAGACCACTGTGTGTGTGTGACAAAGTTTCACATTTTGTTTAGGCCACTGTGTGTGTTACAAAATATCACATTTTGTTTAGAAGACTGTATGTGTGATAAAGTATCACATTTTGTTTAGACCACTGTGTATGTGACAAAGTATCACATTTTGTTTAGACCACTGTGTGGGTGACAAAGTATCACATTTTGTTTAGACCACTGTGTGTGTTACAAAGTATCACATTTTGTTTAGCACACTGTGTGTATGACAAAGTATCACATTTTGTTTAGACCACTGTGTGTGTGACAAAGTATCACATTTTGTTCAGACCACTGTGTGTGTGACAAAGTATCACATTTTGTTCAGACCACTGTGTGTGTGATAAAGTATCACATTTTGTTTAGACCACTGTGTGTGTTACAAAGTATCACATTTTGTTTAGAGCACTGTGTGTGTGACAAAGTATCACATTTTGTTTAGCACACTGTGTGTGTGACAAAGTATCACATTTTGTTTAGCACAATGTGTGTGTGATAAAGTATCACTTTTTGTTTAGACCACTGTGTGTGTTGCAAAGTATCACATTTTGTTTAGACCACTGTGTGTGTGATAAAGTATCACATTTTGTTTAGACCACTGTGTGTGTGACAAAGTATCATATTTTGTTTAGACCACTGTGTGTGTGACAAAGTATCACATTTTGTTTAGCACACTGTGTGTGTGACAAAATATCACATTTTGTTTAGACCACTGTGTGTGTTACAAAGTATCACATTTTGTTTAGACCACTGTGTGTGTGACAAAGTATCACATTTTGTTCAGACCACTGTGTGTGTGACAAAGTATCACATTTTGTTCAGAACACTGTGTGTGTGATAAAGTATCACATTTTGTTTAGACCACTGTGTGTGTTACAAAGTATAACATTTTGTTTAGAGCACTGTGAGTGTGACAAAGTATCGCATTTTGTTTAGCACACTGTGTCTGTTACAAAGTATCACATTTTTTTAGGCCACTGTGTGTGTGACAAAGTATCACATTTTGTTTAGCACACTGTGTGTGTGACAAAGTATAACATTTTGTTTAGACCACTGTGTGTGTGACAAAGTATCACATTTTTTTGACCACTGTGTGTGTGACAAAGTATCACATTTTGTTTAGACCACTGTGTGTGACAAAGTATCACATTTTGTTTAGACCACTGTGTGTGTGACAAAGTATCACATTTTGTTTAGACCAATGTGTGTTTGACAAAGTATCACATTTTGTTTAGCACACTGTGTGTGTTACAAAGTATCACATTTTGTTTAGACCACTGAGTGTGACAAAGTATCTCATTTTCTTTAGACCGCTGTGTGTGTTGCAAAGTATCACATTTTGTTTAGACCACTGTGTGTGACAAAGTATCACATTTTGTTTAGACCACTGTGTGTGTGACAAAGTATCACATTTTATTTAGACCACTGTGTGGTGACAAAGTATCTCATTTTGTTTAGACCACTGTGTGTGTGACAAAGTATCACATTTTGTTTAGACCACTGTGTGTGTGACAAAGTATCTCATTTTGTTTAGATCACTGTATGTGTCAAAGTATCACATTTTGTTTAGACCACTGTGTGTGTGACAAAGTATCACATTTTGTTTAGACCACTGTGTGTGTGACAAAGTATCACATTTTGTTTAGGCCACTGTGTGTGTTACAAAGTATCACATTTTGTTTAGATCACTGTATGTGTGATAAAGTATCACATTTTGTTCAGACCACTGTGTATGTGACAAAGTATCACATTTTGTTTAGACCACTGTGTGTCTGACAAAGTATCACATTTTGTTTAGACCACTGTGTGTGTTACAAAGTATCACATTTTGTTTAGCACCCTGTGTGTATGACAAAGTATCACATTTTGTTTAGACCACTGTGTGTGTGACAAAGTATCACATTTTGTTCAGACCACTGTGTGTGTGACAAAGTATCACATTTTGTTCAGACCACTGTGTGTGTGATAAAGTATCACATTTTGTTTAGATCACTGTATGTGTGACAAAGTATAACATTTTGTTTAGATCACTGTATGTGTCAAAGTATCACATTTTCTTTAGACCACTGTGTGTGTGACAAAGTATCACATTTTGTTTAGACCACTGTGTGTGTGACAAAGTATCACATTTTGTTTAGGCCACTGTGTGTGTTACAAAGTATCACATTTTGTTTAGATCACTGTATGTGTGATAAAGTATCACATTTTGTTCAGACTACTGTGTATGTGACAAAGTATCACATTTTGTTTTGACCTCTGTGTGTGTGACAAAGTATCACATTTTGTTTAGACCACTGTGTGTGTTTACAAAGTATCACATTTTGTTTAGCACACTGTGTGTATGACAAAGTATCACATTTTGTTAAGACCACTGTGTGTGTGACAAAGTATCACATTTTGTTCAGACCACTGTGTGTGTGACAAAGTATCACATTTTGTTCAGACCACTGTGTGTGTGATAAAGTATCACATTTTGTTTAGACCTCTGTGTGTGTTACAAAGTATCACATTTTGTTTAGAGCACTGTGTGTGTGATAAAGTATCACATTTTGTTTAGCACACTGTGTGTGACAAAGTATCACATTTTGTTTAGCACAATGTGTGTGTGATAAAGTATCACTTTTTGTTTAGACCCCTGTGTGTGTGGCAAAGTATCACATTTTGTTTAGACCACTGTGTGTGTGATAAAATATCACATTTTGTTTAGACCACTGTGTGTGACAAAGTATCACATTTTGTTTAGACAACGGTGTGTGTGATAAAGTATTACATTTCGTTTAGCACACTGTGTGTGTGACAAAGTAGCACATTTTGTTTAGACCACTGTGTGTGTGACAAAGTATCACATTTTGTTTAGACCACTGTGTGTGACAAAGTATCACATTTTGTTCAGACCACTGTGTGTGATAATGTAACACATTTTCGTTTAACACGCTGTATGTGACAAAGTATCACATTTTGTTTAGACCACTGTGTGTGTTACAAAGTATCACATTTTGTTTAGACCACTGTGTGTGTGACAAACGATCACATTTTGTTTAGACCACTGTGTGTGTGACAAAGTATCACATTTTGTTCAGACCACTGTGTGTGTGATAAAGTATCACATTTTGTTTAGACCACTGTTTGTGTTACAAAGTATCACATTTTGTTTAGACAACTGTGTGTGACAAAGTATCACATTTTGTTTAGACCTATGTGTGAGTGACAAAGTATCACATTTTGTTCAGACCACTGTGTGTGTGATAAAGTATAACATTTTGTTTAGACCACTGTGTGAGACAAAGTATCACATTTTGTTTAGCACACTGTGTGTATGACAAAGTATCACATTTTGTTTAGACCACTGTGTGTGTGACAAAGTATCACATTTTGTTCAGACCACTGTGTGTGTGACAAAGTATCACATTTTGTTCAGACCACTATGTGTGTGATAAAGTATCACATTTTGTTTAGACCACTGTGTGTGTTACAAAGTATCACATTTTGTTTAGAGCACTGTGTGTGTGACAAAGTATCACATTTTGTTTAGCACACTGTGTGTGTGACAAAGTATCACATTTTGTTTAGCACAATGTGTGTGTGATAAAGTATCACATTTTGTTTAGACCACTGTGTGTGTGATAAAGTATCACATTTTGTTTAGACCACTGTGTGTGTGACAAAGTATCACATTTTGTTTAGACCACTGTGTGTATGACAAAGTATCACATTTTGTTTAGACCACTGTGTGTGTGACAAAGTATCACATTTTGTTCAGACCACTGTGTGTGTGATAAAGTATCACATTTTGTTTAGACCACTGTTTGTGTTACAAAGTATCACATTTTGTTTAGACAACTGTGTGTGACAAAGTATCACATTTTGTTTAGACCTATGTGTGAGTGACAAAGTATCACATTTTGTTCAGACCACTGTGCGTGACAAATTATCACATTTTGTTTAGAACACTGTGTGTGTGACAAAGTATCACATTTTGTTTAGACCACTGTGTGTGTGATAAAGTATAACATTTTGTTTAGACCACTGTGTGAGACAAAGTATCTCATTTTGTTTAGACCACTGTGTGTGTTACAAAATATCACATTTTGTTTAGACCACTGTGTGTGTGACAAAGTATCACATTTTGTTTAGACCACTGTGTGTGTGACAAAGTATCACATTTTGTTTAGACCACTGTGTGTGTGACAAAATATCACATTTTGTTTAGACCACTGTGTGTGTTACAAAGTATCACATTTTGTTCAGACCACTGTGTGTGTGACAAAGTATCACATTTTGTTTAGACCACTGTGTGTGTGACAAAGTATCGCATTTTGTTTAGCACACTGTGTGTGTTACAAAGTATCACATTTTTTTAGGCCACTGTGTGTGTGACAAAGTATCACATTTTGTTTAGCACACTGTGTGTGTGACAAAGTATAACATTTTGTTTAGACCACTGTGTGTGTGACAAAGTATCACATTTTTTTGACCACTGTGTGTGTGACAAAGTATCACATTTTGTTTAGACCACTGTGTGTGACAAAGTATCACATTTTGTTTAGACCACTGTGTGTGTGACAAAGTATCACATTTTGTTTAGACCAATGTGTGTGTTACAAAGTATCACATTTTGTTTAGCACACTGTGTGTGTTACAAAGTATCACATTTTGTTTAGACCACTGAGTGTGACAAAGTATCTCATTTTGTTTAGACCGCTGTGTGTGTTACAAAGTATCACATTTTGTTTAGACCACTGTGTGTGACAAAGTATCACATTTTGTTCAGACCACTGTGTGTGTGTCAAAGAATCACATTTTGTTCAGACCACTGTGTGTGTGATAAAGTATCACATTTTGTTTAGACCACTGTGTGTGTTACAAAGTATAACATTTTGTTTAGACCACTGTGTGTGGTGACAAAGTTTCACATTTTGTTTAGACCACTGTGTGTGTTACAAATTATCACATTTTGTTTAGACCACTGTGTGTGTGACAAAGTATCTCATTTTGTTTAGACCACTGTGTGTGTGACAAAGTTTCACATTTTGTTTAGACCACTGTGTGTGTGACAAAGTATCACATTTTGTTTAGACCACTGTGTGTGTGACAAAGTATCACATTTTGTTTAGACCACTGTGTGTGTTACAAAGTATCACATTTTGTTTAGACCACTGTGTGTGTGACAAAGTATCACATTTTGTTCAGACCACTGTGTGTGTGACAAAGTATCACATTTTGTTCAGACCACTGTGTGTGTGATAAAGTATCACATTTTGTTTAGACCACTGTGTGTGTTACAGAGTATAACATTTTGTTTAGAGCACTGTGTGTGTGACAAAGTATCACATTTTGTTTAGCACACTGTGTGTGTTACAAAGCATCACATTTTTTTAGGCCACTGTGTGTGTGACAAAGTATCACATTTTGTTTAGCACACTGTGTGTGTGACAAAGTATAACATTTTGTTTAGACCACTGTGTGTGTGACAAAGTATCACATTTTTTAGACCACTGTGTGTGACAAAGTATCACATTTTGTTTTGACCACTGTGTGTGACAAAGTATCACATTTTGTTTAGACCACTGTGTGTGTGACAAAGTATCACATTTTGTTTAGACCAATGTGTGTGTGACAAAGTATCACATTTTGTTTAGCACACTGTGTGTGTTACAAAGTATCACATTTTGTTTAGACCACTGAGTGTGACAAAGTATCTCATTTTGTTTAGACCGCTGTGTGTGTTACAAAGTATCACATTTTGTTTAGACCACTGTGTGTGATAATGTATCACATTTTGTTCAGACCACTGTGTGTGTGACAAAAAATCCCATTTTGTTCAGACCACTGTGTGTGTGATAAAGTATCACATTTTGTTTAGACCACTGTGTGGTGACAAAGTATCTCATTTTGTTTAGACCACTGTGTGTGTGACAAAGTATCACATTTTGTTTAGCACACTGTGTGTGTGACAAAGTATCACATATTGTTTAGATCACTGTATGTGTCAAATGAAATATCACATGTTGTTTAGACCACTGTGTGTGTGACAAAGTATCACATTTTGTTTAGACCACTGTGTGTGTGACAAAGTATCACATTATGTTTAGGCCACTGTGTGTGTTACAAAGTATCACATTTTGTTTAGATCACTGTATGTGTGATAAAGTATCACATTTTGTTCAGACCAGTGTGTATGTGACAAAGTATCACATTTTGTTTTGACCACTGTGTGTGTGACAAAGTATCACATTTTGTTTAGACCACTGTGTGTGTTACAAAGTATCACATTTTGTTTAGCACACTGTGTGTGTGACAAAGTATTACATTTTGTTTAGACCACTGTGTGTGTGATAAAGTATAACATTTTGTTTAGACCACTGTGTGAGACAAAGTATCTCATTTTGTTTAGACCACTGTGTGTGTTACAAAATATCACATTTTGTTTAGACCACTGTGTGTGTGACAAAGTATCACATTTTGTTTAGACCACTGTGTGTGTGTGACAAAGTATCACATTTTGTTTAGGCCACTGTGTGTGTTACAAAATATCACATTTTGTTTAGATCACTGTATGTGCGATAAAGTATCACATTTTGTTCAGACCACTGTGTATGTGACAAAGTATCACATTTTGTTTAGACCACTGTGTGTGTGACAAAGTATCACATTTTGTTTAGACCATTGTGTGTGTTACAAGTATCACATTTCGTTTAGACCACTGAGTGTGACAAAGTATCTCATTTTCTTTAGACCGCTGTGTGTGTTACAAAGTATCACATTTTGTTCAGACCACTGTGTGTGTGATAAAGTATCACATTTTGTTTAGACCACTGTGTGTGTTACAAAGTATCACATTTTGTTTAGAGCACTGTGTGTGTGACAAAGTATCACATTTTGTTTAGCACACTGTGTGTGTGACAAAGTATCACATTTTGTTTAGCACAATGTGTGTGTGATAAAGTTTCACTTTTTGTTTAGACCACTGTGTGTGTTGCAAAGTATCACATTTTGTTTAGACCACTGTGTGTGTGATAAAGTATCACATTTTGTTTAGACCACTGTGTGTGTGACAAAGTATCATATTTTGTTTAGACCACTGTGTGTGTGACAAAGTATCACATTTTGTTTAGCACACTGTGTGTGTGACAAAATATCACATTTTGTTTAGACCACTGTGTGTGTTACAAAGTATCACATTTTGTTTAGACCACTGTGTGTGTGACAAAGTATCACATTTTGTTCAGACCACTGTGTGTGTTACAAAGTATCACATTTTGTTCAGAACACTGTGTGTGTGATAAAGTATCACATTTTGTTTAGACCACTGTGTGTGTTACAAAGTATAACATTTTGTTTAGAGCACTGTGAGTGTGACAAAGTATCGCATTTTGTTTAGCACACTGTGTGGGTTACAAAGTATCACATTTTTTTAGGCCACTGTGTGTGTGACAAAGTATCACATTTTGTTTAGCACACTGTGTGTGTGACAAAGTATAACATTTTGTTTAGACCACTGTGTGTGTGACAAAGTATCACATTTTGTTTAGACCACTGTGTGTGTGACAAAGTATCACATTTTGTTTAGACCAATGTGTGTGTGACAAAGTATCACATTTTGTTTAGCACACTGTGTGTGTTACAAAGTATCACATTTTGTTTAGACCACTGAGTGTGACAAAGTATCTCATTTTGTTTAGACCGCTGTTTGTGTTACAAAGTATCACATTTTGTTTAGACCACTGTGTGTGACAAAGTATCACATTTTGTTTAGACCACTGTGTGTGACAAAGTATCACATTTTATTTAGACCACTGTGTGGTGACAAAGTATCTCATTTTGTTCAGACCACTGTGTGTGTGACAAAGTATCACATTTTGTTTAGACCACTGTGTGTGTGACAAAGTATCTCATTTTGTTTAGATCACTGTATGTGTCAAAGTATCACATTTTGTTTAGACCACTGTGTGTGTGACAAAGTATCACATTTTGTTTAGACCACTGTGTGTGTGACAAAGTATCACATTTTGTTTAGGCCACTGTGTGTGTTACAAAGTATCACATTTTGTTTAGATCACTGTATGTGTGATAAAGTATCACATTTTGTTCAGACCACTGTGTATGTGACAAAGTATCACATTTTGTTTAGACCACTGTGTGTGTGACAAAGTATCACATTTTGTTTAGCACAATGTGTGTGTGATAAAGTATCACTTTTTGTTTAGACCACTGTGTGTGTTGCAAAGTATCACATTTTTGTTTAGACCACTGTGTGTGTGATAAAGTATCACATTTTGTTTAGACCACTGTGTGTGTGACAAAGTATCACATTTTGTTCAGACCACTGTGTGTGTGATAAAGTATCACATTTTGTTTAGACCACTGTTTGTGTTACAAAGTATCACATTTTGTTTAGACAACTGTGTGTGACAAAGTATCACATTTTGTTTAGACCTATGTGTGAGTGACAAAGTATCACATTTTGTTCAGACCACTGTGTGTGACAAATTATCACATTTTGTTTAGAACACTGTGTGTGTGACAAAGTATCACATTTTGTTTAGACCACTGTGTGTGTGATAAAGTATAACATTTTGTTTAGACCACTGTGTGAGACAAAGTATCTCATTTTGTTTAGACCACTGTGTGTGTGACAAAGTATCACATTTTGTTTAGACCACTGTGTGTGTGATAAAGTATAACATTTTGTTTAGACCACTGTGTGAGACAAAGTATCTCATTTTGTTTAGACCACTGTGTGTGTTACAAAATATCTCATTTTGTTTAGACCACTGTGTGTGTGACAAAGTATCACATTTTGTTCAGACCACTGTGTGTGTGATGAAGTATCACATTTTGTTTAGACCACTGTTTGTGTTACAAAGTATCTAATTTTGTTTAGACAACTGTGTGTGACAAAGTATCACATTTTGTTTAGACCTATGTGTGAGTGACAAAGTATCACATTTTGTTCAGACCACTGTGTGTGACAAAGTATCACATTTTGTTTAGAACACTGTGTGTGTGACAAAGTATCACATTTTGTTTAGACCACTGTGTGTGTGATAAAGTATAACATTTTGTTTAGACCACTGTGTGAGACAAAGTATCTCATTTTGTTTAGACCACTGTGTGTGTTACAAAATATCTCATTTTGTTTAGACCACTGTGTGTGTGACAAAGTATCACATTTTGTTTAGACCACTGTGTGTGTTACAAAGTATCACATTTTGTTTAGACCACTGTGTGTGTGACAAACTATCACATTTTGTTTAGACCACTGTGTGTGTGACAAAGTATCACATTTTGTTCAGACCACTGTGTGTGTGATAAAGTATCACATTTTGTTTAGACCACTGTTTGTGTTACAAAGTATCTAATTTTGTTTAGACAACTGTGTGTGACAAAGTATCACATTTTGTTTAGACCTATGTGTGAGTGACAAAGTATCACATTTTGTTCAGACCACTGTGTGTGACAAAGTATCACATTTTGTTTAGAACACTGTGTGTGTGACAAAGTATCACATTTTGTTTAGACCACTGTGTGTGTGATAAAGTATAACATTTTGTTTAGACCACTGTGTGAGACAAAGTATCTCATTTTGTTTAGACCACTGTGTGTGTTACAAAATATCACATTTTGTTTAGACCACTGTGTGTGTGACAAAGTATCACATTTTGTTTAGACCACTGTGTGTGTGACAAAGTATCACATTTTGTTTAGGCCACTGTGTGTGTTACAAAATATCACATTTTGTTTAGATCACTGTATGTGTGATAAAGTATCACATTTTGTTCAGACCACTGTGTATGTGACAAAGTATCACATTTTGTTTAGACCACTGTGTGTGTGACAAAGTATCACATTTTGTTTAGACCACTGTGTGTGTTACAAAGTATCACATTTTGTTTAGCACACTGTGTGTATGACAAAGTATCACATTTTGTTTAGCACACTGTGTGTGACAAAGTATCACATTTTGTTTAGCACAATGTGTGTGTGATAAAGTATCACTTTTTGTTTAGACCACTGTGTGTGTGGCAAAGTATCACATTTTGTTTAGACCACTGTGTGTGTGACAAAGTATCACATTTTTTTAGACCTGTGTGTGTGTTACAAAATATCACATTTTGTTTAGACCACTGTGTGTGACAAAGTATCACATTTTGTTTAGACCACTGTGTGTGTGATAAAGTATCACATTTCGTTTAGCACACTGTGTGTGTGACAAAGTATCACATTTTGTTTAGACCACTGTGTGTGTGACAAAGTATCACATTTTGTTTAGACCACTGTGTGTGTGACAAAGTATCACATTTTGTTCAGACCACTGTGTGTGTGATAATGTAACACATTTCGTTTAACACGCTGTATGTGACAAAGTATAACATTTTGTTTAGACCACTGTGTGTGTGACAAAGTATCACATTTTTTGACCACCGTGTGTGTGACAAAGTATCACATTTTGTTTAGACCACTGTGTGTGTGACAAAGTATCACATTTTGTTCAGACCACTGTGTGTGTGATAAAGTATCACATTTTGTTTAGACCACTGTTTGTGTTACAAAGTATCACATTTTGTTTAGACAACTGTGTGTGACAAAGTATCACATTTTGTTTAGACCTATGTGTGAGTGACAAAGTATCACATTTTGTTCAGACCACTGTGTGTGACAAAGTATCACATTTTGTTTAGACCACTGTGTGTGTGACAAAGTATCACATTTTGTTTAGGCCACTGTGTGTGTTACAAAGTATCACATTTTGTTTAGATCACTGTATGTGTGATAAAGTATCACATTTTGTTCAGACCACTGTGTATGTGACAAAGTATCACATTTTGTTTAGACCACTGTGTGTGTGACAAAGTATCACATTTTGTTTAGACCACTGTGTGTTACAAAGTATCACATTTTGTTTAGCACACTGTGTGTATGACAAAGTATCACATTTTGTTTAGACCACTGTGTGTGTGACAAAGTATCACATTTTGTTCAGACCATAGTGTATGTGACAAAGTATCACATTTTGTTTTGACCACTGTGTGTATGACAAAGTATCACATTTTGTTTAGACCACTGTGTGTGTGACAAAGTATCACATTTTGTTCAGACCACTGTGTGTGTGACAAAGTATCACATTTTGTTCAGACCACTGTGTGTGTGATAAAGTATCACATTTTGTTTAGACCACTGTGTGTGTTACAAAGTATCACATTTTGTTTAGAGCACTGTGTGTGACAAAGTATCACATTTTGTTTAGCACACTGTGTGTGTGATAAAGTATCACTTTTTGTTTAGACCACTGTGTGTGTGGCAAAGTGTCACATTTTGTTTAGACCACTGTGTGTGTGATAAAGTATCACATTTTGTTTAGACCACTGTGTGTGACAAAGTATCACATTTTGTTTAGACCACTGTGTGTGTGATAAAGTATCACATTTCGTTTAGCACACTGTGTGTGTGACAAAGTATCACATTTTGTTTAGACCACTGTGTGTGTGACAAAGTATCACATTTTGTTTAGACCACTGTGTGTGTGACAAAGTATCACATTTTGTTCAGACCACTGTGTGTGTGATAATGTAACACATTTCGTTTAACACGCTGTATGTGACAAAGTATAACATTTTGTTTAGACCACTGTGTGTGTGACAAAGTATCACATTTTTTGACCACCGTGTGTGTGACAAAGTATCACATTTTGTTTAGACCACTGTGTGTGTGACAAAGTATCACATTTTGTTCATACCACTGAGTGTGTAATAAATGCTCACATTTTCTTTAGACCACTGTTTGTGTTACAAAGTATCACATTTTGTTTAGACAACTGTGTGTGACAAAGTATCACATTTTGTTTAGACCTATGTGTGAGTGACAAAGTATCACATTTTGTTCAGACCACTGTGTGTGACAAAGTATCACATTTTTGTTTACACCACTGTGTGTGCGACAAAGTATCACATTTTGTTCAGACCACTGTGTGTGTGACAAAAGTATCACATTTTATTTTGACCACTGTGTGTGTGACAAAGTATCACATTGATTTCATAACACAGAGGGTGTGATAAAGTTTCACATTGTAAATAGGGCAGTGAGTGTATTACAAAGTATCACATTTTGTTTAGTCATTTGGCTGTGACAAAGTATCACATTATGTTTAGACGCTATGTATGAGGGACAAAGTATCACATTTTGTTCAATTTCACACAGTAGACAAAGTATCACATTTTGTTTATAACATGGTGCGGGAGATAATGTATCACATTTTGTTCAGACCACTGTGTGTGTGACAAAGTATCACATTTTGTTTTGACCACTGTGTGTGTGACAAAGTATCACATTTTGTTTAGACCACTGTGTGTGTGACAATAGTATCTCATTTTGTTTAGACCACTGTGTGTGTGACAAAGTATCACAATTGTTAGACCACTGTGTGTGTGATAAAGTATCACATTTTGTTTAGACCACTGTGTGTGTTACAAAGTATAACATATTGTTTAGAGCACTGTGTGTGTGACAAAGTATCACATTTTTGTTTAGCACACTGTGTGTGTGACAAAATATCACATTTTTGTTTAGACCACTGTGTGTGTTACAAAGTATCACATTTTGTTTAGACCACTGTGTGTGTGACAAAGTATCACATTTTGTTCAGACCACTGTGTGTGTGACAAAGTATCACATTTTGTTCAGACCACTGTGTGTGTGATAAAGTATCACATTTTGTTTAGACCACTGTGTGTGTTACAAAGTATAACATTTTGTTTAAAGCACTGTGTGTGTGACAAAGTATCACATTTTGTTTAGCACACTGTGTGTGTTACAAAGTATCACATTTTTTAGACCACTGTGTGTGTGACAAAGTATCACATTTTGTTTAGCACACTGTGTGTGTGACAAAGTATCACATTTTTTAGACCACTGTGTGTGTGACAAAGTATCACATTTTGTTTAGACCACTGTGTGTGACGAAGTATCACATTTTGTTTAGACCACTGTGTGTGTGACAAAGTATCACATTTTGTTTAGACCAATGTGTGTGTGACAAAGTATCACATTTTGTTTAGCACACTGTGTGTGTTACAAAGTATCACATTTTGTTTAGACCACTGAGTGTGACAAAGTATCTCATTTTGTTTAGACCGCTGTGTGTGTTACAAAGTATCACATTTTGTTTAGACCACTGTGTGTTACAAAGTATAACATTTTGTTTTGACCACTGTGTGTGACAAAGTATCACATTTTGTTTAGACCAATGTGTGTGTGACAAAGCATCACATTTTGTTTAGACCACTGTGTGTGTGACAAAGCATCACATTTCGTTCAGACTGCTGTGTATGTGTAAAAGTATTACATTTCGTTTACAGCACTGTGTGTGACAAAGTATCACATTTTGTTTAGACCACTGTGTGTGTGACAAAGTATCACCATTTTGTTTAGACTACTGTGTGTGTGACAAAGTATCACATTTTGTTTAGACCACTGTGTGTGTGACAAAGTATCACCATTTTGTTTAGACTACTGTGTGTGTGACAAAGTATCACATTTTGTTTAGGCCACTGTGTGTGTTACAAAGTATCACATTTTGCTTAGACCACTGTGTGTGTGACTAAGTATCATATTTTGTTTAGACCACTGTGTGTGTGACAAAGTATCACATTTTGTTTAGACCACTGTGTGTGTGACAAAGTATTACACTTTGTTTAGACCACTGTGTGTGTGACAAAGTATCACATTTTGTTTAGCACACTGTGTGTGTGACAAAATATCACATTTTGTTTAGACCACTGTGTGTGTTACAAAGTATCACATTTTGTTTAGACCACTGTGTGTGTGACAAAGTATCACATTTTGTTCAGACCACTGTGTGTGTGACAAAGAATCACATTTTGTTCAGACCACTGTGTGTGTGACAAAGTATCACATTTTGTTTAGACCACTGTGTGTGTTACAAAGTATAACATTTTGTTTAGAGCACTGTGCGTGTGACAAAGTATCACATTTTGTTTAGCACACTGTGTGTGTTACAAAGTATCACATTTTTTAGGCCACTATGTGTGTGACAAAGTATCACATTTTGTTTAGCACACTGTGTGTGTGACAAAGTATAACATTTTGTTTAGACCACTGTGTGTGTTACAAAGTATCACATTTTGCTTAGACCACTGTGTGTGTGACTAAGTATCATATTTTGTTTAGATCACTGTGTGTGTGACAAAGTATCACATTTTGTTTAGACCACTGTGTGTGTGACAAAGTATTACACTTTGTTTAGACCACTGTGTGTGTGACAAAGTATCACATTTTGTTTAGACCACTGTGTGTGTGTGACAAAGTATCACATTTTGTTTAGACCACTGTGTGTGTGACAAAGCATCACATTTTGTTTAGACCACTGTGTGTGTGACAAAGCATCACATTTCGTTCAGACTGCTGTGTATGTGTAAAAGTATTACATTTCGTTTACAGCACTGTGTGTGACAAAGTATCACATTTTGTTTAGACCACTGTGTGTGTGACAAAGTATCACCATTTTGTTTAGACTACTGTGTGTGTGACAAAGTATCACATTTTGTTTAGACCACTGTGTGTGTGACAAAGTATCACCATTTTGTTTAGACTACTGTGTGTGTGACAAAGTATCACATTTTGTTTAGGCCACTGTGTGTGTTACAAAGTATCACATTTTGCTTAGACCACTGTGTGTGTGACTAAGTATCATATTTTGTTTAGACCACTGTGTGTGTGACAAAGTATCACATTTTGTTTAGACCACTGTGTGTTTGACAAAGTATCACATTTTGTTTAGCACACTGTGTGTGTGACAAAATATCACATTTTGTTTAGACCACTGTGTGTGTTACAAAGTATCACATTTTGTTTAGACCACTGTGTGTGTGACAAAGTATCACATTTTGTTCAGACCACTGTGTGTGTGACAAAGAATCACATTTTGTTCAGACCACTGTGTGTGTGACAAAGTATCACATTTTGTTTAGACCACTGTGTGTGTTACAAAGTATAACATTTTGTTTAGAGCACTGTGCGTGTGACAAAGTATCACATTTTGTTTAGCACACTGTGTGTGTTACAAAGTATCACATTTTTTAGGCCACTATGTGTGTGACAAAGTATCACATTTTGTTTAGCACACTGTGTGTGTGACAAAGTATAACATTTTGTTTAGACCACTGTGTGTGTGACAAAGTATCACATTTTTTTAGACCACTGTGTGTGTGACAAAGTATCAAATTTTGTTTAGACAACTGTGTGTGACAAAGTATCACATTTTGTTTAGACCACTGTGTGTGTGACAAAGTATCACATTTTGTTTAGACCAATGTGTGTGTGACAAAGTATCACATTTTGTTCAGACCACTGTGTGTGTGATAAAAGTATCACATTTTGTTTAGACCACTGTGTGAGTTACAAAGTATCACATTTTTGTTTAGAGTACTGTGTGTGACAAAGTATCACATTTTGTTTAGCACACTGTGTGTGTGATAAAGTATCACTTTTTGTTTAGACCACTGTGTGTGTGGCAAAGTGTCACATTTTTTTTAGACCACTGTGTGTGTGATAAAGTATCACATTTTGTTTAGACCACTGTGTGTGACAAAGTATCACATTTTGTTTAGACCACTGTGTGTGTGATAAAGTATCACATTTCGTTTAGCACACTGTGTGTGTGACAAAGTATCACATTTTGTTTAGACCACTGTGTGTGTGACAAAGTATCACATTTTGTTTAGACCACTGTGTGTGTGACAAAGTATCACATTTTGTTCAGACCACTGTGTGTGTGATAATGTAACACATTTCGTTTAACACGCTGTATGTGACAAAGTATAACATTTTGTTTAGACCACTGTGTGTGTGACAAAGTATCACATTTTTTGACCACCGTGTGTGTGACAAAGTATCACATTTTGTTTAGACCACTGTGTGTGTGACAAAGTATCACATTTTGTTCATACCACTGAGTGTGTAATAAAGTATCACATTTTCTTTAGACCACTGTTTGTGTTACAAAGTATCACATTTTGTTTAGACAACTGTGTGTGACAAAGTATCACATTTTGTTTAGACCACTGTGTGTGTGACAAAGTATCACATTTTGTTCAGACCACTGTGTGTGACAAAGTATCACATTTTGTTTACACCACTGTGTGTGCGACAAAGTATCACATTTTGTTTAGACCACTGTGTGTGTGGCAAAGTGTCACATTTTTTTAGACCACTGTGTGTGTGATAAAGTATCACATTTTGTTTAGACCACTGTGTGTGACAAAGTATCACATTTTGTTTAGACCACTGTGTGTGTGATAAAGTATCACATTTCGTTTAGCACACTGTGTGTGTGACAAAGTATCACATTTTGTTTAGACCACTGTGTGTGTGACAAAGTATCACATTTTGTTTAGACCACTGTGTGTGTGACAAAGTATCACATTTTGTTCAGACCACTGTGTGTGTGATAATGTAACACATTTCGTTTAACACGCTGTATGTGACAAAGTATAACATTTTGTTTAGACCACTGTGTGTGTGACAAAGTATCACATTTTTTGACCACCGTGTGTGTGACAAAGTATCACATTTTGTTTAGACCACTGTGTGTGTGACAAAGTATCACATTTTGTTCATACCACTGAGTGTGTAATAAAGTATCACATTTTCTTTAGACCACTGTTTGTGTTACAAAGTATCACATTTTGTTTAGACAACTGTGTGTGACAAAGTATCACATTTTGTTTAGACCTATGTGTGAGTGACAAAGTATCACATTTTGTTCAGACCACTGTGTGTGACAAAGTATCACATTTTGTTTACACCACTGTGTGTGCGACAAAGTATCACATTTTGTTCAGACCACTGTGTGTGTGACAAAGTATCACATTTTATTTTGACCACTGTGTGTGTGACAAAGTATCACATTTTGTTTAGACCACTGTGTGGTGACAAAGAATCTCATTTTGTTTAGACCACTGTGTGTGTGACAAAGTATCACATTTTGTTTAGACCACTGTGTGTGTGACAAAGTATCTCATTTTGTTTAGACCACTGTGTGTGTGACAAAGTATCACATTTTGTTTAGACCACTGTGTGTGTTACAAAGTATCTCATTTTGTTTAGACCACTGTGTGTGTGACAAAGTATCACATTTTGTTTAGACCACTGTGTGTGTTACAAAGTATCACATTTTGTTTAGACCACTGTGTGTGTGACAATGTATCACATTTTGTTCAGACCACTGTGTGTGTGACAAAGTATCACATTTTGTTCAGACCACTGTGTGTGTGATAAAGTATCACATTTTGTTTAGACCACTGTGTGTGTTACAAAGTATAACATTTTGTTTAGAGCACTGTGTGTGTGACAAAGTATCACATTTTGTTTAGCACACTGTGTGTGTTACAAAGTATCACATTTTTTTAGGCCACTGTGTGTGTGAGAAAGTATCACATTTTGTTTAGCACACTGTGTGCGTGACAAAGTATCACATTTTGTTTAGACCACTGTGTGTGACAAAGTATCACATTTTGTTTAGACCACTGTGTGTGTGATAAAGTATCACATTTCGTTTAGCACACTGTGTGTGTGACAAAGTATCACATTTTGTTTAGACCACTGTGTGTGTGACAAAGTATCACATTTTGTTTAGACCACTGTGTGTGTGACAAAGTATCACATTTTGTTCAGACCACTGTGTGTGTGATAATGTAACACATTTCGTTTAACACGCTGTATGTGACAAAGTATAACATTTTGTTTAGACCACTGTGTGTGTGACAAAGTATCACATTTTGTTCATACCACTGAGTGTGTAATAAAGTATCACATTTTCTTTAGACCACTGTTTGTGTTACAAAGTATCACATTTTGTTTAGACAACTGTGTGTGACAAAGTATCACATTTTGTTTAGACCTATGTGTGAGTGACAAAGTATCACATTTTGTTCAGACCACTGTGTGTGACAAAGTATCACATTTTGTTTACACCACTGTGTGTGCGACAAAGTATCACATTTTGTTCAGACCACTGTGTGTGTGACAAAGTATCACATTTTATTTTGACCACTGTGTGTGTGACAAAGTATCACATTTTGTTTAGACCACTGTGTGGTGACAAAGTATCTCATTTTGTTTAGACCACTGTGTGTGTGACAAAGTATCACATTTTGTTTAGACCACTGTGTGTGTGACAAAGTATCTCATTTTGTTTAGACCAGTTTGTGTGTGACAAAGTATCACATTTTGTTTAGACCAGTGTGTGTGACAAAGTATCACATTTTGTTTAGACCACTGTGTGGGTGACAAAGTATCACATTTTGTTTAGACCACTGTGTGGTGACAAAGTATCTCATTTTGTTTAGACCACTGTGTGTGTGACAAAGTATCACATTTTGTTTAGACCACTGTGTGTGTGACAAAGTATCTCATTTTGTTTAGACCACTGTGTGTGTGACAAAGTATCACATTTTGTTTAGACCACTGTGTGTGTTACAAAGTATCACATTTTGTTTAGACCACTGTGTGTGTGACAAAGTATCACATTTTGTTCAGACCACTGTGTGTGTGACAAAGTATCACATTTTGTTCAGACCACTGTGTGTGTGATAAAGTATCACATTTTGTTTAGACCACTGTGTGTGTTACAAAGTATAACATTTTGTTTAAAGCACTGTGTGTGTGACAAAGTATCACATTTTGTTTAGCACACTGTGTGTATGACAAAATATCACATTTTGTTTAGACCACTGTGTGTGTTACAAAGTATCACATTTTGTTTAGCACACTGTGTGTGTGACAAAGTATAACATTTTGTTTAGACCACTGTGTGTGTGACAAAGTATCACATTTTTTAGACCACTGTGTGTGTGACAAAGTATCACATTTTGTTTAGACCACTGTGTGTGACAAAGTATCACATTTTGTTCAGACCACTGTGTGTGTGACAAAGTATCACATTTTGTTTAGCACACTGTGTGTGTTACAAAGTATCACATTTTGTTAGGCCACTGTGTGTGTGACAAAGTATCACATTTTGTTTAGCACACTGTGTGTGTGACAAAGTATAACATTTTGTTTAGACCACTGTGTGTGTGACAAAGTATCACATTTTTTAGACCACTGTGTGTGTGACAAAGTATCACATTTTGTTTAGACCACAGTGTGTGACAAAGTATCACATTTTGTTTAGACCACTGTGTGTGTGACAAAGTATCACATTTTGTTTAGACCAATGTGTGTGTGACAAAGTATCACATTTTGTTTAGCACACTGTGTGTGTTACAAAGTATCACATTTTGTTTAGACCACTGAGTGTGACAAAGTATCTCATTTTGTTTAGACCGCTGTGTGTGTTACAAAGTATCACATTTTGTTTAGACCACTGTGTGTGACAAAGTATCACATTTTGTTCAGGCCACTGTGTGTGTGACAAAGAATCACATTTTGTTCAGACCACTGTGTGTGTGATAAAGTATCACATTTTGTTTAGACCACTGTGTGTGTTACAAAGTATAACATTTTGTTTAGACCACTGTGTGTGTGACAAAGTATCACATTTTGTTCATACAACTGAGTGTGTGATAAAGTATCACATTTTCTTTAGACCACTGTTTGTGTTACAAAGTATCACATTTTGTTTAGACAACTGTGTGTGACAAAGTATCACATTTTGTTTAGACCTATGTGTGAGTGACAAAGTATCACATTTTGTTCAGACCACTGTGTGTGACAAAGTATCACATTTTGTTTAGACCACTGTGTGTGTGACAAAGTATCACATTTTGTTCAGACCACTGTGTGTGTGACAAAGTATCACATTTTGTTTTGACCACTGTGTGTGTGACAAAGTATCACATTTTGTTTAGACCACTGTGTGGTGACAAAGTATCTCATTTTGTTTAGACCACTGTGTGTGTGACAAAGTATCACATTTTGTTTAGACCACTGTGTGTGTGACAAAGTATCTCATTTTGTTTAGACCACTGTGTGTGTGACAAAGTATCACATTTTGTTCAGACCACTGTGTGTGTGTGACAAAGAATCACATTTTGTTTAGACCACTGTGTGTGTGATAAAGTATCACATTTTGTTTAGACCACTGTGTGGTGACAAAGTATCTCATTTTGTTTAGACCACTGTGTGTGTGACAAAGTATCACATTTTGTTTAGACCACTGTGTGTGTGATAAAGTATCACATTTTGTTTAGACCACTGTGTGTGTGACAAAGTATCACATTTTGTTCAGACCACTGTGTGTGTGACAAAGTATCACATTTTGTTCAGACCACTGTGTGTGTGATAAAGTATCACATTTTGTTTAGACCACTGTGTGTGTTACAAAGTATAACATTTTGTTTAAAGCACTGTGTGTGTGACAAAGTATCACATTTTGTTTAGCACACTGTGTGTATGACAAAATATCACATTTTGTTTAGACCACTGTGTGTGTTACAAAGTATCACATTTTGTTTAGACCACTGTGTGTGTGACAAAGTATCACATTTTGTTCAGACCACTGTGTGTGTGACAAAGTATCACATTTTGTTCAGACCACTGTGTGTGTGATAAAGTATCACATTTTGTTTAGACCACTGTGTGTGTTACAAAGTATAACATTTTGTTTAAAGCACTGTGTGTGTGACAAAGTATCACATTTTGTTTAGCACACTGTGTGTATGACAAAATATCACATTTTGTTTAGACCACTGTGTGTGTTACAAAGTATCACATTTTGTTTAGCACACTGTGTGTGTGACAAAGTATAACATTTTGTTTAGACCACTGTGTGTGTGACAAAGTATCACATTTTTTAGACCACTGTGTGTGTGACAAAGTATCACATTTTGTTTAGACCACTGTGTGTGACAAAGTATCACATTTTGTTTAGACCAATGTGTGTGTTACAAAGTATCACATTTTGTTTAGACCACTGAGTGTGACAAAGTATCTCATTTTGTTTAGACCGCTGTGTGTGTTACAAAGTATCACATTTTGTTTAGACCACTGTGTGTGACAAAGTATCACATTTGTTCAGACCACTGTGTGTGTTACAAAGTATCACATTTTTTAGGCCACTGTGTGTGTGACAAAGTATCACATTTTGTTTAGCACGCTGTGTGTGTGACAAAGTTTAACATTTTGTTTAGACCACTGTGTGTGTGACAAAGTATCACATTTTTTAGACCACTGTGTGTCTGACAAAGAATCACATTTTGTTTAGACAACTGTGTGTGACAAAGTATCACATTTTGTTTAGCACACTGTGTGTGTTACAAAGTATCACATTTTGTTTAGACCACTGTGTGTATGACAAAGTATCACATTTTGTTTAGACCACTGTGTGTGTGACAAAGTATCACATTTTGTTCAGACCACTGTGTGTGTGACAAAGTATCACATTTTGTTCAGACCACTGTGTGTGTGATAAAGTATCACATTTTGTTTAGACCACTGTGTGTGTTACAAAGTATCACATTTTGTTTAGAGCACTGTGTGTGACAAAGTATCACATTTTGTTTAGCACACTGTGTGTGATAAAGTATCACTTTTTGTTTAGACCACTGTGTGTGTGGCAAAGTGTCACATTTTGTTTAGACCACTGTGTGTGTGATAAAGTATCACATTTTGTTCAGACCACTGTGTGTGTGATAATGTAACACATTTCGTTTAACACGCTGTATGTGACAAAGTATAACATTTTGTTTAGACCACTGTGTGTGTGACAAAGTATCACATTTTTTGACCACCGTGTGTGTGACAAAGTATCACATTTTGTTTAGACCACTGTGTGTGTGACAAAGTATCACATTTTGTTCATACCACTGAGTGTGTAATAAAGTATCACATTTTCTTTAGACCACTGTTTGTGTTACAAAGTATCACATTTTGTTTAGACAACTGTGTGACAAAGTATCACATTTTGTTTAGACCACTGTGTGAGTGACAAAGTATCACATTTTGTTCAGACCACTGTGTGTGACAAAGTATCACATTTTGTTTACACCACTGTGTGTGCGACAAAGTATCACATTTTGTTTAGCACACTGTGTGTGTTACAAAGTATCACATTTTTTTAGGCCACTGTGTGTGTGAGAAAGTATCACATTTTGTTTAGCACACTGTGTGCGTGACAAAGTATAACATTTTGTTTAGACCACTGTGTGTGTGACAAAGTATCACATTTTTTAGACCACTGTGTGTGTGACAAAGTATCACATTTTGTTTAGACCACTGTGTGTGACAAAAGTATCACATTTTGTTTAGACCAGTGAGTGTGTGACAAAGTATCACATTTTTGTTTTAGACCAATGTGTGTGTGACAAAGTATCACATTTTGTTTAGCACACTGTGTGTGTTACAAAGTATCACATTTTGTTTAGACCACTGAGTGTGACAAAGTATCTCATTTTGTTTAGACCGCTGTGTGTGTTACAAAGTATCACATTTTGTTTAGACCACTGTGTGTGACAAAGTATCACATTTGTTCAGACCACTGTGTGTGTTACAAAGTATCACATTTTTAGGCCACTGTGTGTGTGACAAAGTATCACATTTTGTTTAGCACGCTGTGTGTGTGACAAAGTTTAACATTTTGTTTAGACCACTGTGTGTGTGACAAAGTATCACATTTTTTAGACCACTGTGTGTCTGACAAAGAATCACATTTTGTTTAGACAACTGTGTGTGACAAAGTATCACATTTTGTTTAGACCACTGTGTGTGTGACAAAGTATCACATTTTGTTTAGACCAATGTGTGTGACAGAGTATCACATTTTGTTTAGCACACTGTGTGTGTTACAAAGTATCACATTTTGTTTAGACCACTGAGTGTGACAAAGTATCTCATTTTGTTTAGACCGCTGTGTGTGTTACAAAGTATCACATTTTGTTTAGACCACTGTGTGTGTGATAAAGTATCACATTTTGTTTAGACCACTGTGTGTGTGACAAAGTATCACATTTTGTTTAGACCACTGTGTGTGTGATAAAGTATCACATTTCGTTTAGCACACTGTGTGTGTGACAAAGTATCACATTTTGTTTAGACCACTGTGTGTGACAAAGTATCACATTTTGTTTAGACCTATGTGTGAGTGACAAAGTATCACATTTTGTTCAGACCACTGTGTGTGACAAAGTATCACATTTTGTTTAGACCTATGTGTGAGTGACAAAGTATCACATTTTGTTCAGACCACTGTGTGTGACAAAGTATCACATTTTGTTTAGAACACTGTGTGTGTGACAAAGTATCACATTTTGTTTAGACCACTGTGTGTGTGATAAAGTATAACATTTTGTTTAGACCACTGTGTGAGACAAAGTATCTCATTTTGTTTATACCACTGTGTGTGTTACAAAATATCACATTTTGTTTAGACCACTGTGTGTGCTACAAAGTATCACATTTTGTTTACACCACTGTGTGTGTGACAAAGTATCACATTTTGTTTAGACCACTGTGTGTGTGACAAAGTATCACATTTTGTTCAGACCACTGTGTGTGTGATAAAGTATCACATTTTGTTTAGACCACTGTTTGTGTTACAAAGTATCTAATTTTGTTTAGACAACTGTGTGTGACAAAGTATCACATTTTGTTTAGACCTATGTGTGAGTGACAAAGTATCACATTTTGTTCAGACCACTGTGTGTGACAAAGTATCACATTTTGTTTAGAACACTGTGTGTGTGACAAAGTATCACATTTTGTTTAGACCACTGTGTGTGTGATAAAGTATAACATTCTGTTTAGACCACTGTGTGAGACAAAGTATCTCATTTTGTTTAGACCACTGTGTGTGTTACAATATATCACATTTTGTTTGGACCACGGTGTGTGTGACAAAGTATCACATTTTGTTTAGGCCACTGTGTGTGTGTTACAAAATATCACATTTTGTTTAGATCACTGTATGTGTGATAAAGTATCACATTTTGTTCAGACCACTGTGTATGTGACAAAGTATCACATTTTGATTAGACCACTGTGTGTGTGACAAAGTATCACATTTTGTTTAGACCACTGTGTGTGTTACAAAGTATCACATTTTGTTTAGCACACTGTGTGTATGACAAAGTATCACATTTTGTTTAGACCACTGTGTGTGTGACAAAGTATCACATTTTGTTCAGACCACTGTGTGTGTGACAAAGTATCACATTTTGTTCAGACCACTGTGTGTGTGATAAAGTATCACATTTTGTTTAGACCACTGTGTGTGTTACAAAGTATCACATTTTGTTTAGAGCACTGTGTGTGTGACAAAGTATCACATTTTGTTTAGCACACTGTATGTGTGACAAAGTATCACATTTTGTTTAGCACAATGTGTGTGTGACAAAGTATCACATTTTATTTAGACCACTGTGTGGTGACAAAGTATCTCATTTTGTTTAGACCACTGTGTGTGTTACAAAGTATCACATTTTGTTTAGAGCACTGTGTGTGTGACAAAGTATCACATTTTGTTTAGCACACTGTATGTGTGACAAAGTATCACATTTTGTTTAGCACAATGTGTGTGTGATAAAGTATCACTTTTTGTTTAGACCACTGTGTGTGACAAAGTATCACATTTTGTTTAGACCACTGTGTGTGTGACAAAGTATCACATTTTATTTAGACCACTGTGTGGTGACAAAGTATCTCATTTTGTTTAGCACACTGTGTGTGTGACAAAGTATCACATTTTGTTTAGACCACTGTGTGTGTGACAAAGTATCACATTTTGTTTAGACCAATGTGTGTGTGACAAAGTATCACATTTTGTTTAGACCAATGTGTGTGTGACAAAGTATCACATTTTGTTTAGCACACTGTGTGTGTTACAAAGTATCACATTTTGTTTAGACCACTGTGTGTGTGATAAAGTATCACATTTTGTTTAGACCACTGTGTGTGTGACAAAGTATCACATTTTGTTTAGACCACTGTGTGTGTGACAAAGTATCACATTTTGTTTAGACCACTGTGTGTGTTACAAAGTATCACATTTTGTTTAGACCACTGTGTGTGTGACAAAATATCACATTTTGTTTAGACCACTGTGTGTGTGACAAAGTATCACATTTTGTTTAGACCACTGTGTGTGTGACAAAGTATCTCATTTTGTTCAGACCACTGTGTGTGTGACAAAGTATCACATTTTGTTCAGACCACTGTGTGTGTGATAAAGTATCTCATTTTGTTTAGACCACTGTGTGTGTTACAAAGTATAACATTTTGTTTAGAGCACTGTGTGTGTGTGACAAAGTATCACATTTTGTTTAGACAACTGTGTGTGTGACAAAGTATCACATTTTGTTTAGACCACTGTGTGTGTGACAAAGTATCACATTTTGTTTAGACCACTGTGTGTGTGACAAAGTATCACATTTTGTTCAGACCACTGTGTGTGTGACAAAGTATCACATTTTGTTTAGCACACTGTGTGTGTGACAAAGTATAACATTTTGTTTAGACCACTGTGTGTGTGACAAAGTATCACATTTTGTTTAGACCACTGTGTGTGTGACAAAGTATCACATTTTGTTTAGACCAATGTGTGTGTGACAAAGTATCACATTTTGTTCAGACCACTGTGTGTGTTACAAAGTATCACATTTTGTTTAGCACACTGAGTGTGTTACAAAGTATCACATTTTGTTAGGCCACTGTGTGTGTGACAAAGTATCACATTTTGTTTAGCACACTGTGTGTGTGACAAAGTATAACATTTTGTTTAGACCACTGTGTGTGTGACAAAGTATCACATTTTTTAGACCACTGTGTGTGTGACAAAGTATCACATTTTGTTTAGACCACTGTGTGTGTGACAAAGTATCACATTTTGTTCAGACCACTGTGTGTGTGACAAAGTATCACATTTTGTTCAGACCACTGTGTGTGTGATAAAGTATCACATTTTGTTTAGACCACTGTGTGTGTTACAAAGTATAACATTTTGTTTAAAGCACTGTGTGTGTGACAAAGTATCACATTTTGTTTAGCACACTGTGTGTGTTACAAAGTATCACATTTTTTTAGGCCACTGTGTGTGTGACAAAGTATCACATTTTGTTTAGCACACTGTGTGTGTGACAAAGTATAACATTTTGTTTAGACCACTGTGTGTGTGACAAAGTATCACATTTTTTAGACCACTGTGTGTGTGACAAAGTATCACATTTTGTTTAGACCACTGTGTGTGACAAAGTATCACATTTTGTTTAGACCACTGTGTGTGTGACAAAGTATCACATTTTGTTTAGACCAATGTGTATGTGACAAAGTATCACATTTTTATTTAGCACACTGTGTGTGTTACAAAGTATCACATTTTGTTTAGACCACTGAGTGTGACAAAGTATCTCATTTTGTTTAGACCGCTGTGTGTGTTACAAAGTATCACATTTTGTTTAGACCACTGTGTGTGACAAAGTATCACATTTTGTTCAGACCACTGTGTGTGTGTGACAAAGTATCACATTTTGTTCAGACCACTGTGTGTGTGATAAAGTATCACATTTTGTTTAGACCACCGTGTGTGTTACAAAGTATAACATTTTGTTTAGACCACTGTGTGTGTGACAAAGTATCACATTTTGTTCATACCACTGAGTGTGTGATAAAGTATCACATTTTCTTTAGACCACTGTTTGTGTTACAAAGTATCACATTTTGTTTAGACAACTGTGTGTGACAAAGTATCACATTTTGTTTAGACCTATGTGTGAGTGACAAAGTATCACATTTTGTTCAGACCACTGTGTGTGACAAAGTATCACATTTTGTTTAGACCACTGTGTGTGTGACAAAGTATCACATTTTGTTCAGACCACTGTGTGTGTGACAAAGTATCACATTTTGTTTTGACCACTGTGTGTGTGACAAAGTATCACATTTTGTTTAGACCACTGTGTGTGTGACAAAGTATCTCATTTTGTTTAGACCACTGTGTGTGTGACAAAGTATCACATTTTGTTTAGACCACTGTGTGTGTGACAAAGTATCACATTTTGTTTAGACCACTGTGTGTGTGACAAAGTATCACATTTTGTTTAGACCACTGTGTGTGTTACAAAGTATCACATTTTGTTTAGACCACTGTGTGTGTGACAAAGTATCACATTTTGTTCAGACCACTGTGTGTGTGACAAAGTATCACATTTTGTTCAGACCACTGTGTGTGTGATAAAGTATCACATTTTGTTTAGACCACTGTGTGTGTTACAAAGTATAACATTTTGTTTAGAGCACTGTGTGTGTGACAAAGTATCACATTTTGTTCAGACCACTGTGTGTGTGATAAAGTATCACATTTTGTTTAGACCACTGTGTGTGTTACAATGTATAACATTTTGTTTAGAGCACTGTGTGTGTGACAAAGTATCACATTTTGTTTAGCACACTGTGTGTGTTACAAAGTATCACATTTTTTAGGCCACTGTGTGTGTGACAAAGTATCACATTTTGTTTAGCACACTGTGTGTGTGACAAAGTATAACATTTTGTTTAGACCACTGTGTGTGTGACAAAGTATCACATTTTGTTTAGACCACTGTGTGTGTGACAAAGTATCACATTTTGTTCAGACCACTGTGTGTGTGACAAAGTATCACATTTTGTTCAGACCACTGTGTGTGTGATAAAGTATCACATTTTGTTTAGACCATTGTGTGTGTTACAAATATCACATTTTGTTTAGAGCACTGTGTGTGACAAATTATCACATTTTGTTTAGCACACTGAGTGAGATAAAGTATCACTTTTTGTTTAGACCAATGTGTGTGTGGCAAAGTGTCACATTTTGTTTAGACCACTGTGTGTGTGATAAAGTATCACATTTTGTTCAGACCACTGTGTGTGTGATAATGTAACACATTTCGTTTAACACGTTGTATGTGACAAAGTATAACATTTTGTTTAGACCACTGTGTGTGTGACAAAGTATCACATTTTTTGACCACCGTGTGTGTGACAAAGTATCACATTTTGTTTAGACCACTGTGTGTGTGACAAAGTATCACATTTTGTTCATACCACTGAGTGTGTAATAAAGTATCACATTTTCTTTAGACCACTGTATGTGTTACAAAGTATCACATTTTGTTTAGACAAACTGTGTAACAAAGTATCACATTTTGTTTAGACCACTGTGTGTGTGACAAAGTATCACATTTTGTTTAGACCACTGTGTGTGTGACAAAGTATCACATTTTGTTTAGGCCACTGTGTGTGTTACAAAGTATCATATTTTGTTTAGACCACTGTGTGTGTGACAAAGTATCACATTTTGTTTAGACCACTGTGTGTGTGACAAAGTATCACATTTTGTTTAGCACACTGTGTGTGTGACAAAATATCACATTTTGTTTAGACCACTGTGTGTGTTACAAAGTATCACATTTTGTTTAGACCACTGTGTGTATGACAAAGTATCACATTTTGTTAAGACCACTGTGTGTGTGACAAAGTATCACATTTTGTTCAGACCACTGTGTGTGTGACAAAGTATCACATTTTGTTCAGACCACTGTGTGTGTGATAAAGTATCACATTTTGTTTAGACCTCTGTGTGTGTTACAAAGTATCACATTTTGTTCAGACCACTGTGTGTGTGATAATGTAACACATTTCGTTTAACACGCTGTATGTGACAAAATATAACATTTTGTTTAGACCACTGTGTGTGTGACAAAGTATCACATTTTTTGACCACCGTGTGTGTGACAAAGTATCACATTTTGTTTAGACCACTGTGTGTGTGACAAAGTATCACATTTTGTTTAGACCACTGTGTGTGTGACAACGTATCACATTTTGTTTAGACCACTGTGTGTGTGACAAAGTATCACATTTTGTTTAGACCACTGTGTGTGTGACAAAGTATCACATTTTGTTTAGCACACTGTGTGTGTGACAAAGTATCACATTTTGTTTAGACCACTGTGTGTGTGACAAAGTATCACATTTTGTTTAGACCACTGTGTGTGTGACAAAGTATCACATTTTGTTTAGACCACTGTGTGTGTTACAAAGTATCACATTTTGTTCAGAACACTGTGTGTGTGATAAAGTATCACATTTTGTTTAGACCACTGTGTGTGTTACAAAGTATAACATTTTGTTTAGAGCACTGTGAGTGTGACAAAGTATCGCATTTTGTTTAGCACACTGTGTGGGTTACAAAGTATCACATTTTTTTAGGCCACTGTGTGTGTGACAAAGTATCACATTTTGTTTAGCACACTGTGTGTGTGACAAAGTATAACATTTTGTTTAGACCACTGTGTGTGTGACAAAGTATCACATTTTGTTTAGACCACTGTGTGTGTGACAAAGTATCACATTTTGTTTAGACCAATGTGTGTGTGACAAAGTATCACATTTTGTTTAGCACACTGTGTGTGTTACAAAGTATCACATTTTGTTTAGACCACTGAGTGTGACAAAGTATCTCATTTTGTTTAGACCACTGTGTGTGTGACAAAGTATCACATTTTATTTAGACCACTGTGTGGTGACAAAGTATCTCATTTTGTTTAGACCACTGTGTGTGTGACAAAGTATCACATTTTGTTTAGACCACTGTGTGTGTGAAAAAGTATCTCATTTTGTTTAGATCACTGTATGTGTCAAAGTATCACATTTTGTTTAGACCACTGTGTGTGTGACAAAGTATCACATTTTGTTTAGACCACTGTGTGTGTGACAAAGTATCACATTTTGTTTAGGCCACTGTGTGTGTTACAAAGTATCACATTTTGTTTAGATCACTGTATGTGTGATAAAGTATCACATTTTGTTCAGACCACTGTGTATGTGACAAAGTATCACATTTTGTTTAGACCACTGTGTGTGTGACAAAGTATCACATTTTGTTTAGACCACTGTGTGTGTTACAAAGTATCACATTTGTTTAGCACACTGTGTGTATGACAAAGTATCACATTTGTTTAGACCACTGTGTGTGTGACAAAAGTATCACATTTTGTTCAGACCACTGTGTGTGTGACAAAGTATCACATTTTTGTTCATACCACTGTGTGTGTGATAAAGTATCACATTTTGTTTAGACCACTTGTGTGTGTTACAAAGTATCACATTTTGTTTAGAGCACTGTGTGTGTGACAAAGTATCACATTTTGTTTAGCACACTGTGTGTGTGACAAAGTATCACATTTTGTTTAGCACAATGTGTGTGTGATAAAGTATCACTTTTTGTTTAGACCACTGTGTGTGTTGCAAAGTATCACATTTTGTTTAGACCACTGTGTGTGTGATAAAGTATCACATTTTGTTTAGACCACTGTGTTTGACAAAGTATCACATTTTGTTTAGACCACTGTGTGTGTGATAAAGTATCACATTTCGTTTAGCACACTGTGTGTGTGACAAAGTATCACATTTTGTTTAGACCACTGTGTGTGTGACAAAGTATCACATTTTGTTTAGACCACTGTGTGTGTGACAAAGTATCACATTTTGTTCAGACGACTGTGTGTGTGATAATGTAACACATTTCGTTTAACACGCTGTATGTGACAAAGTATCACATTTTGTTTAGACCACTGTGTGTGTTACAAAGTATCACATTTTGTTTAGACCATTGTGTGTATGACAAAGGATCACATTTTGTTTAGACCACTGTGTGTGTGACAAAGTATCACATTTTGTTCAGACCAATTTGTGTGTGATAAAGTTATCACATTTTGTTTAGACCACTGTTTGGGGTTACAAAAGTATCTAATTTGTTTAGACAAAGTGTGTGTGACAAAGTATCACATTTTGTTTAGACCTATGTGTGAGTGACAAAGTATCACATTTTGTTCAGACCACTGGTGTGTGACAAAGTATCACATTTTGTTTAGAACACTGTGTGTGTGACAAAGTATCACATTTTGTTTAGACCACTGTGTGTGTGACAAAGTATCACATTTTGTTTAGGCCACTGTGTGTGTTACAAAATATCACATTTTGTTTAGATCACTGTATGTGTGATAAAGTATCACATTTTGTTCAGTCCACTGTGTATGTGACAAAGTATCACATTTTGTTTAGACCACTGTGTGTGTGACAAAGTATCACATTTTGTTTAGACCACTGTGTGTGTTACAAAGTATCACATTTTGTTTAGCACACTGTGTGTATGACAAAGTATCACATTTTATTTAGACCACTGTGTGTGTGACAAAGTATCACATTTTGTTCAGACCACTATGTGTGTGACAAAGTATCACATTTTGTTCAGACCACTGTGTGTGTGATAAAGTATCACATTTTGTTTAGACCACTGTGTGTGTTACAAAGTATCACATTTTGTTTAGAGCACTGAAATGTGTGACAAAGTATCACATTTTGTTTAGCACACTGTGTGTGTGACAAAATATCACATTTTGTTTAGACCACTGTGTGTGTTACAAAGTATCACATTTTGTTTAGACCACTGTGTGTGTGACAAAGTATCACATTTTGTTCAGACCACTGTGTGTGTGACAAAGAATCACATTTTGTTCAGACCACTGTGTGTGTGACAAAGTATCACATTTTGTTTAGACCACTGTGTGTGTGACAAAGTATCACATTTTGTTTAGACCAATGTGTGTGTGACAAAGTATCACATTTTGTTCAGCACACTGTGTGTGTTACAAAGTATCACATTTTGTTTAGACCACTGAGTGTGACAAAGTATCTCATTTTGTTTAGACCGCTGTATGTGTTACAAAGTATCACATTTTGTTTAGACCACTGTGTGTGATAAAGTATCACATTTTGTTTTGACCACTGTGTGTGACAAAGTATCACATTTTGTTTAGACCAATGTGTGTGTGACAAAGTATCACATTTTGTTTAGACCACTGTGTGTGTTACAAAGTATCACATTTTGTTTAGACCACTGTGTGTGTGACAAAGTATCACATTTTGTTCAGACCACTGTGTGTGTGACAAAGAATCACATTTTGTTCAGACCACTGTGTGTGTGACAAAGTATCACATTTTGTTTAGACCACTGTGTGTGTTACAAAGTATAACATTTTGTTTAGAGCACTGTGCGTGTGACAAAGTATCACATTTTGTTTAGCACACTGTGTGTGTTACAAAGTATCACATTTTTTAGGCCACTATGTGTGTGACAAAGTATCACATTTTGTTTAGCACACTGTGTGTGTGACAAAGTATAACATTTTGTATAGTCCACGGTGTGTGTGACAAAGTATCACATTTTTAGACCACTGTGTGTGTGACAAAGTATCAAATTTTGTTTAGACAACTGTGTGTGACAAAGTATCACATTTTGTTTAGACCACTGTGTGTGTGACAAAGTATCACATTTTGTTTAGACCAATGTGTGTGTGACAAAGTATCACATTTTGTTCAGCACACTGTGTGTGTTACAAAGTATCACATTTTGTTTAGACCACTGAGTGTGACAATGTATCTCATTTTGTTTAGACCGCTGTATGTGTTACAAAGTATCACATTTTGTTTAGACCACTGAGTGTGACAAAGTATCTCATTTTGTTTAGACCACTGTGTGTGTGACAAAGTATCACATTTTGTTTAGACCACTGTGTGTGTGACAAAGTATCACATTTTGTTTAGATCACTGTATGTGTGACAAAGTATCACATTTTGTTTAGATCACTGTATGTGTGACAAAGTATCACATTTTGTTTAGACCACTGTGTGTGTGACAAAGTATCACATTTTGTTTAGACCACTGTGTGTGTGACAAAGTATCACATTTTGTTTAGGCCACTGTGTGTGTTACAAAGTATCACATTTTGTTTAGATCACTATATGTGTGATAAAGTATCACATTGTGTTCAGACCACTGTGTATGTGACAAAGTATCACATTTTGTTTAGACCACTGTGTGTGTGACAAAGTATTACATATTGTTTTGACCACTGTGTGTGTTACAAAGTATCACATTTTGTTTAGACCACTGTGTGTGTGACAAAGTATCGCATTTTGTTTAGGCCACTGTGTGTGTTACAAAGTATCACATTTTGCTTAGACCACTGTGTGTGTGACAAAGTATCATATTTTGTTTAGACCACTGTGTGTGTGACAAAATATCACATTTTGTTTAGACCACTGTGTGTGTGACAAAGTATTACACTTTGTTTAGACCACTGTGTGTGTGACAAAGTATCACATTTTGTTTAGCACACTGTGTGTGTGACAAAATATCACATTTTGTTTAGACCACTGTGTGTGTTACAAAGTATCACATTTTGTTCAGACCACTATGTGTGTGACAAAGTATCACATTTTGTTTAGCACACTGTGTGTGCGACAAAGTATAACATTTTGTTTAGACCACTGTGTGTGACAAAGTATCACATTTTGTTTAGACCACTGTGTGTGTGACAAAGTATCACATTTTGTTTAGACCAATGTGTGTGTGACAAAGTATCAAATTTTGTTTAGACAACTGTGTGTGACAAAGTATCACATTTTGTTTAGACCACTGTGTGTGTGACAAAGTATCACATTTTGTTTAGACCAATGTGTGTGTGACAAAGTATCACATTTTGTTCAGCACACTGTGTGTGTTACAAAGTATCACATTTTGTTTAGACCACTGAGTGTGACAAAGTATCTCATTTTGTTTATACCGCTGTATGTGTTACAAAGTATCACATTTTGTTTAGACCACTGTGTGTGACAAAGTATCTCATTTTGTTTTGACCGCTGTGTGTGTTACAAAGTATCACATTTTGTTTATACCACTGTGTGTGACAAAGTATCACATTTTTGTTTTGACCACTGTGTGTGTGACAAAGTATCACATTTTGTTTAGACTACTGTGTGTGTGTGACAAAGTATCACATTTTGTTTAGACCACTGTGTGTGTGACAAAGTATCACATTTTGTTTAGACCACTGTATGTGTGACAAAGTATCACATTTTGTTTAGGCCACTGTGTGTGTGACAAAGTATCACATTTTGTTTAGACCACTGTGTGTGTGACAAAGTATCACATTTTGTTTAGACCACTGTGTGTGTGACAAAGCATCACATTTTGTTTAGACCACTGTGTGTGTGACAAAGTATCACATTTTGTTTAGACCACTGTGTGTGTGACAAAGTATCACATTTTGTTTAGACCACTGTTTGTGTGACAAAGTATCACATTTTGTTTAGACCACTGTGTGTGTGACAAAGTATCATCATTTTGTTTAGACCACTGTGTGTGTGACAAAGTATCACCATTTTGTTTAGACTACTGTGTGTGTGACAAAGTATCACATTTTGTTTAGACCACTGTGTGTGTGACAAAGTATCACATTTTGCTTAGACCACTGTGTGTGTGACAAAGTATCACATTTTGTTTAGACCACTGTGTGTGTGACAAAGTATCACATTTTGTTTAGACCACTGTGTGTGTGACAAAGTATCATATTTTGTTTAGCACACTGTGTGTGTGACAAAGTATAACATTTTGTTTAGACCACTGTGTGTGTGACAAAGTATCTCATTTTGTTTAGACCACTGTGTGTGTGACAAAGTATCACATTTTGTTTAGACCAATGTGTGTGTGACAAAGTATCACATTTTGTTTAGACCACTGTGTGTGTGACAAAGTATCACATTTTGTTTAGACCACTGTGTGTGTGACAAAGTATCACATTTTGTTTAGACCACTGTGTTTGTGACAAAGTATCACATTTTGTTTAGACCACTGTGTGTGTGTGACAAAGTATCACATTTTGTTTAGACCACTGTGTGTGTGACAAAGTATCACATTTTGTTTAGACCACTGTGTGTGTTACAAAGTATCACATTTTGTTTAGACCACTGTGTGTGTGACAAAGTATCACATTTTGTTCAGACCACTGTGTGTGTGACAAAGTATCACATTTTGTTCAGACCACTGTGTGTGTGATAAAGTATCACATTTTGTTTAGACCACTGTGTGTGTTACAAAGAATAACATTTTGTTTAGAGCACTGTGTGTGTGACAAAGTATCACATTTTGTTTAGCACACTGTGTGTGTGACAAAATATCACATTTTGTTTAGACCACTGTGTGTGTTACAAAGTATCACATTTTGTTTAGACCACTGTGTGTGTGACAAAGTATCACATTTTGTTCAGACCACTGTGTGTGTGACAAAGTATCACATTTTGTTCAGACCACTGTGTGTGTGATAAAGTATCACATTTTGTTTAGACCACTGTGTGTGTGACAAAGTATAACATTTTGTTTAAAGCACACTGTGTGTGTCAAAGAATCACATTTTGTTTAGCACAATGTGTGTGTGATAAAGTATCACTTTTTGTTTAGACCACTGTGTGTGTGGCAAAGTATCAAATTTTGTTTAGACCACTGTGTGTGTGATAAAGTATCACATTTTGTTTAGACCACTGTGTGTGTGACAAAGTATCACATTTTGTTTAGACCACGGTGTGTGTGATAAAGTATCACATTTTGTTTAGCACACTGTGTGTGTGACAAAGTATCATATTTTGTTTAGACCACTGTGTGTGTGACAAAGTATCACATTTTGTTTAGACCACTGTGTGTGTGACAAAGTATCACATTTTGTTTAGGCCACTGTGTGTGTTACAAAGTATCACATTTTGCTTAGACCACTGTGTGTGTGACAAAGTATCATATTTTGTTTAGACCACTGTGTGTGTGACAAAGTATCACATTTTGTTTAGACCACTGTGTGTGTGACAAACTATCACATTTTGTTTAGACCACTGTGTGTGTGACAAAGTATCACATTTTGTTCAGACCACTGTGTGTGTGATAAAGTATCACATTTTGTTTAGACCACTGTTTGTGTTACAAAGTATCTAATTTTGTTTAGACAACTGTGTGTGACAAAGTATCTCATTTTGTTTAGACCTATGTGTGAGTGACAAAGTATCACATTTTGTTCAGACCACTGTGTGTGTGACAAAGTATCACATTTTGTTTAGAACACTGTGTGTGTGACAAAGTATCACATTTTGTTTAGACCACTGTGTGTGTGACAAAGTATCACATTTTGTTTAGACCACTGTTTGAGACAAAGTATCTCATTTTGTTTAGACCACTGTGTGTGTTACAAAATATCACATTTTGTTTAGACCACTGTGTGTGTGACAAAGTATCACATTTTGTTTAGACCACTGTGTGTGTGACAAAGTATCACATTTTGTTTAGGCCACTGTGTGTGTTACAAAATATCACATTTTGATTAGATCACTGTATGTGTGATAAAGTATCACATTTTGTTCAGACCACTGTGTATGTGACAAAGTATCACATTTTGTTTAGACCACTGTGTGTGTGACAAAGTATCACATTTTGTTTAGACCACTGTGTGTGTTACAAAGTATCACATTTTGTTTAGCACACTGTGTGTATGACAAAGTATCACATTTTGTTTAGACCACTGTGTGTGTGACAAAGTATCACATTTTGTTCAGACCACTGTGTGTGTGACAAAGTATCACACTTTGTTCAGACCACTGTGAGTGTGATAAAGTATCACATTTTGTTTAGATCACTGTATGTGTGACAAAGTATCACATTTTGTTTAGATCACTCTATGTGTCAAAGTATCACATTTTGTTTAGACCACTGTGTGTGTGACAAAGTATCACATTTTGTTTAGACCACTGTGTGTGTGACAAAGTATCACATTTTGTTTAGGCCACTGTGTGTGTTACAAAGTATCACATTTTGTTTAGATCACTGTATGTGTGATAAAGTATCACATTTTGTTCAGACTACTGTGTATGTGACAAAGTATCACATTTTGTTTTGACCTCTGTGTGTGTGACAAAGTATCACATTTTGTTTAGACCACTGTGTGTGTTACAAAGTATCACATTTTGTTTAGACCACTGTGTGTGTTACAAAGTATCACATTTTGTTTAGACCACTGTGTGTGTGACAAAGTATCACATTTTGTTTAGCACACTGTGTGTATGACAAAGTATCACATTTTGTTTAGACCACTGTGTGTGTGACAAAGTATCACATTTTGTTCAGACCACTGTGTGTGTGACAAAGTATCACATTTTGTTCAGACCACTGTGTGTGTGATAAAGTATCACATTTTTTTTAGACCTGTGTGTGTGTTACAAAGTATCACATTTTGTTTAGAGCACTGTGTGTGTGACAAAGTATCACATTTTGTTTAGCACACTGTGTGTGACAAAGAATCACATTTTGTTTAGCACAATGTGTGTGTGATAAAGTATCACTTTTTGTTTAGACCACTGTGTGTGTGGCAAAGTATCAAATTTTGTTTAGACCACTGTGTGTGTGATAAAGTATCACATTTTGTTTAGACCACTGTGTGTGACAAAGTATCACATTTTGTTTAGACCACGGTGTGTGTGATAAAGTATCACATTTCGTTTAGCACACTGTGTGTGTGACAAAGTATCACATTTTGTTTAGACCACTGTGTGTGTGACAAAGTATCACATTTTGTTTAGACCACTGTGTGTGTGACAAAGTATCACATTTTGTTCAGACCACTGTGTGTGTGATAATGTAACACATTTCGTTTAACACGCTGTATGTGACAAAGTATCACATTTTGTTTAGACCACTGTGTGTGTTACAAAGTATCACATTTTGTTTAGACCACTGTGTGTGTGACAAAGTATCACATTTTGTTTAGACCACTGTGTGTGTGACAAAGTATCACATTTTGTTCAGACCACTGTGTGTGTGATAAAGTATCACATTTTGTTTAGACCACTGTTTGTGTTACAAAGTATCTAATTTTGTTTAGACAACTGTGTGTGACAAAGTATCACATTTTGTTTAGACAACTGTGTGAGTGACAAAGTATCACATTTTGTTCAGACCACTGTGTGTGACAAAGTATCACATTTTGTTTAGAACACTGTGTGTGTGACAAAGTATCACATTTTGTTTAGACCACTGTGTGTGTGACAAAGTATCACATTTTGTTTAGGCCACTGTGTGTGTTACAAAATATCACATTTTGTTTAGATCACTGTATGTGTGATAAAGTATCACATTTTGTTCAGACCACTGTGTATGTGACAAAGTATCACATTTTGTTTAGACCACTGTGTGTGTGACAAAGTATCACATTTTGTTTAGACCACTGTGTGTGTTACAAAGTATCACATTTTGTTTAGCACACTGTGTGTATGACAAAGTATCGCATTTTATTTAGACCACTGTGTGTGTGACAAAGTATCACATTTTGTTCAGACCACTATGTGTGTGACAAAGTATCACATTTTGTTCAGACCACTGTGTGTGTGATAAAGTATCACATTTTGTTTAGACCACTGTGTGTGTTACAAAGTATCACATTTTGTTTAGAGCACTGTGTGTGTGACAAAGTATCACATTTTGTTTAGCACACTGTGTGTGTGACAAAGTATCACATTTTGTTTAGCACAATGTGTGTGTGATAAAGTTTCACTTTTTGTTTAGACCACTGTGTGTGTTGCAAAGTATCACATTTTGTTTAGACCACTGTGTGTGTGATAAAGTATCACATTTTGTTTAGACCACTGTGTGTGTGACAAAGTATCACATTTTGTTCAGACCACTGTGTGTGTGACAAAGTATCACATTTTGTTCAGACCACTGTGTGTGTGATAAAATATCACATTTTGTTTAGACCACTGTGTGTGTTACAAAGTATCACATTTTGTTTAGACCACTGTGTGTGTGACAAAGTATCACATTTTGTTTAGAACACTGTGTGTGTGACAAAGTATCACATTTTGTTTAGCACAATGTGTGTGTGATAAAGTTTCACTTTTTGTTTAGACCACTGTGTGTGTTACAAAGTATCTCATTTTGTTTAGACCACTGTGTGTGTGACAAAGTATCACATTTTGTTTAGACCACTGTGTGTGTGACAAAGTATCTCATTTTGTTTAGACCACTGTGCGTGTGACAAAGTATCACATTTTGTTTAGACCCCCTGTGTGTGTGACAAAAGTATCACATTTTGTTTAGACCACTGTGTGTGTGACAAAGTATCACATTTTGTTTAGACCACTGTGTGTGTGACAAAGTATCACATTTTGTTTAGGCCACTGTGTGTGTTACAAAGTATCACATTTTGTTTAGACCACTGTGAGTGTGACAAAGTATCATATTTTGTTTAAACCACTGTGTGTGTGACAAAGTATCACATTTTGTTTAGACCACTGTGTGTGTGACAAAGTATCACATTTTGTTTAGCACACTGTGAGTGTGACAAAATATCACATTTTGTTTAGACCACTGTGTGTGTTACAAAGTATCACATTTTGTTTAGACCACTGTGTGTGTGACAAAGTATCACATTTTGTTCAGACCACTGTGTGTGTGTGACAAAGTATCACATTTTGTTCAGAACACTGTGTGTGTGATAAAGTAACACATTTTGTTTAGACCACTGTGTGTGTTACAAAGTATAACATTTTGTTTAGAGCACTGTGTGTGTGACAAAGTATCGCATTTTGTTTAGCACACTGTGTGTGTTACAAAGTATCACATTTTTTTAGGCCACTGTGTGTGTGACAAAGTATCACATTTTGTTTAGCACACTGTGTGTGTGACAAAGTATAACATTTTGTTTAGACCACTGTGTGTGTGACAAAGTATCACATTTTTTGACCACTGTGTGTGTGACAAAGTATCACATTTTGTTTAGACCACTGTGTGTGACAAAGTATCACATTTTGTTTAGACCACTGTGTGTGACAAAGTATCACATTTTGTTTAGACCAATGTGTGTGTGACAAAGTATCACATTTTGTTTAGCACACTGTGTGTGTTACAAAGTATCACATTTTGTTTAGACCACTGTGTGTGACAAAGTATCACATTTTGTTTAGACCACTGTGTGTGTGACAAAGTATCACATTTTATTTAGACCACTGTGTGGTGACAAAGTATCTCATTTTGTTTAGACCACTTTGTGTGTGACAACGTATCACATTTTGTTTAGACCACTGTGTGTGACAAAGTATCTCATTTTGTTTAGACCACTGTGTGTGTGACAAAGTATCACATTTTGTTTAGACCACTGTATGTGTGACAAAGTATCACATTTTGTTTAGACCACTGTGTGTGTGACAAAGTATCACATTTTGTTTAGACCACTATGTGTGTGACAAAGTATCTCATTTTGTTTAGACCACTGTGTGTGTTAAAAAAGTATCACATTTTGTTTAGATCACTGTATGTGTGACAAAGTATCACATTTTGTTTAGATCACTGTATGTGTCAAAGTATCACATTTTGTTTAGACCACTGTGTGAGTGACAAAGTATCCCATTTTTGTTTAGACCACTGTGTGTGTGACAAAGTATCACATTTTGTTTAGGCCACTGTGTGTGTTACTAAGTATCACATTTTGTTTAGATCACTGTATGTGTGATAAAGTATCACATTTTGTTCAGACCACTGTGTATGTGACAAAGTATCACATTTTGTTTAGACACACTGTGTGTGTGACAAAGTATCAAATTTTGTTTAGGCCACTGTGTGTGTTACAAAGTATCACATTTTGTTTAGATCACTGTATGTGTGAAAAAGTATCACATTTTGTTCAGACCACTGTGTATGTGACAAAGTATCACATTTTGTTTTGACCACTGTGTGTATGACAAAGTATCACATTTTGTTTAGACCAGTGGGTGTGACAAAGTATCACATTTTGTTCAGACCACTGTGTGTGTGACAAAGTATCACATTTTGTTCAGACCACTGTGTGTGTGATAAAGTATCACATTTTGTTTAGACCACTGTGTGTGTTACAAAGTATCACATTTTGTTTAGAGCACTGTGTGTGACAAAGTATCACATTTTGTTTAGCACACTGTGTGTGTGATAAAGTATCACTTTTTGTTTAGACCACTGTGTGTGTGGCAAAGTGTCACATTTTGTTTAGACCACTGTGTGTGTGATAAAATATCACATTTTGTTTAGACCACTGTGTGTGACAAAGTATCACATTTTGTTTAGACCACTGTGTGTGTGATAAAGTATCACATTTCGTTTAGCACACTGTGTATGTGACAAAGTATCACATTTTGTTTAGACCACTGTGTGTGTGACAAAGTATCACATTTTTTAGACCAGTGTGTGTGTGACAAAGTATCACATTTTTGTTTAGACCAGTGTGTGTGACAAAGTATCACATTTTGTTTAGACCACTGTGTGTGTGACAAAGTATCACATTTTGTTTAGACCAATGTGTGTGTGACAAAGTATCACATTTTGTTTAGCACACTGTGTGTGTTACAAAGTATCACATTTTGTTTAGACCACTGAGTGTGACAAAGTATCTCATTTTGTTTAGACCGCTGTGTGTGTTACAAATTATCACATTTTGTTTAGACCACTGTGTGTGACAAAGTATCACATTTTGTTCAGACCACTGTGTGTGTGACAAAGAGTCACATTTTGTTCAGACCACTGTGTGTGTGATAAAGTATCACATTTTGTTTAGACCACTGTGTGTGTGACAAAGTATCACATTTTGTTTAGACCACTGTGTGTGTGACAAAGTATCTCATTTTGTTTAGACCACTGTGTGTGTGACAAAGTATCACATTTTGTTTAGACCACTGTGTGTGTTACAAAGTATCACATTTTGTTTAGACCACTGTGTGTGTGACAATGTATCACATTTTGTTCAGACCACTGTGTGTGTGACAAAGTATCACATTTTGTTCAGACCACTGTGTGTGTGATAAAGTATCACATTTTGTTTAGACCACTGTGTGTGTTACAAAGTATAACATTTTGTTTAGAGCACTGTGTGTGTGACAAAGTATCACATTTTGTTTAGACCACTCTGTGTGTGACAAAGTATCACATTTTGTTTAGACCACTGTGTGTTACAAAGTATCACATTTTGTTTAGCACACTGTGTGTATGACAAAGTATCACATTTTGTTTAGACCACTGTGTGTGTGACAAAGTATCACATTTTGTTCAGACCACTGTGTATGTGACAAAGTATCACATTTTGTTTTGACCACTGTGTGTATGACAAAGTATCACATTTTGTTTAGACCACTGTGTGTGTGACAAAGTATCACATTTTGTTCAGACCACTGTGTGTGTGACAAAGTATCACATTTTGTTCAGACCACTGTGTGTGTGATAAAGTATCACATTTTGTTTAGACCACTGTGTGTGTTACAAAGTATCACATTTTGTTTAGAGCACTGTGTGTGACAAAGTATCACATTTTGTTTAGCACACTGTGTGTGTGATAAAGTATCACTTTTTGTTTAGACCACTGTGTGTGTGGCAAAGTGTCACATTTTGTTTAGACCACTGTGTGTGTGATAAAGTATCACATTTTGTTTAGACCACTGTGTGTGACAAAGTATCACATTTTGTTTAGACCACTGTGTGTGTGATAAAGTATCATATTTCGTTTAGCACACTGTGTGTGTGACAAAGTATCACATTTTGTTTAGACCACTGTGTGTGTGACAAAGTATCACATTTTGTTTAGACCACTGTGTGTGTGACAAAGTATCACATTTTGTTCAGACCACTGTGTGTGTGATAATGTAACACATTTCGTTTAACACGCTGTATGTGACAAAGTATCACATTTTGTTTAGACCACTGTGTGTGTTACAAAGTATCACATTTTGTTTAGACCACTGTGTGTGTGACAAAGTATCACATTTTGTTTAGACCACTGTGTGTGTGACAAAGTATCACATTTTGTTCAGACCACTGTGTGTGTGATAAAGTATCACATTTTGTTTAGACCACTGTTTGTGTTACAAAGTATCACATTTTGTTTAGACAACTGTGTGTGACAAAGTATCACATTTTGTTTAGACCTATGTGTGAGTGACAAAGTATCACATTTTGTTCAGACCACTGTGCGTGACAAAGTATCACATTTTGTTTAGACCACTGTGTGTGTGACAAAGTATCACATTTTGTTTCTACCACTGTGTGTGTTACAAAGTATCACATTTTGTTTAGATCACTGTATGTGTGATAAAGTATCACATTTTGTTCAGACCACTGTGTATGTGACAAAGTATCACATTTTGTTTAGACCACTGTGTGTGTGACAAAGTATCACATTTTGTTTAGATCACTGTGTGTTACAAAGTATCACATTTTGTTTAGCACACTGTGTGTATGACAAAGTATCACATTTTGTTTAGACCACTGTGTGTGTGACAAAGTATCACATTTTGTTCAGACCACTGTGTATGTGACAAAGTATCACATTTTGTTTTGACCACTGTGTGTATGACAAAGTATCACATTTTGTTTAGACCACTGTGTGTGTGACAAAGTATCACATTTTGTTCAGACCACTGTGTGTGTGACAAAGTATCACATTTTGTTCAGACCACTGTGTGTGATAAAGTATCACATTTTGTTTAGACCACTGTGTGTGTTACAAAGTATCACATTTTGTTTAGAGCACTGTGTGTGACAAAGTATCACATTTTGTTTAGCACACTGTGTGTGTGATAAAGTATCACTTTTTGTTTAGACCACTGTGTGTGTGGCAAAGTGTCACATTTTGTTTAGACCACTGTGTGTGTGATAAAGTATCACATTTTGTTTAGACCACTGTGTGTGACAAAGTATCACATTTTGTTTAGACCACTGTGTGTGTGATAAAGTATCATATTTCGTTTAGCACACTGTGTGTGTGACAAAGTATCACATTTTGTTTAGACCACTGTGTGTGTGACAAAGTATCACATTTTGTTTAGACCACTGTGTGTGTGACAAAGTATCACATTTTGTTTAGCACACTGTGTGTGTGACAAAATATCACATTTTGTTTAGACCACTGTGTGTGTTACAAAGTATCACATTTTGTTTAGACCACTGTGTGTGTGACAAAGTATCACATTTTGTTCAGACCACTGTGTGTGTGACAAAGAATCACATTTTGTTCAGACCACTGTGTGTGTGACAAAGTATCACATTTTGTTTAGACCACTGTGTGTGTGACAAAGTATCACATTTTGTTTAGACCACTGTGTGTGTGACAAAGTATCACATTTTGTTTAGACCACTGTGCGTGTGACAAAGTATCACATTTTGTTTAGCACACTGTGTGTGTTACAAAGTATCACATTTTTTAGGCCACTATGTGTGTGACAAAGTATCACATTTTGTTTAGCACACTGTGTGTGTGACAAAGTATAACATTTTGTTTAGACCACTGTGTGTGTGACAAAGTATCACATTTTTTGACCACTGTGTGTGTGACAAAGTATCACATTTTGTTTAGACCACTGTGTGTGTGACAAAGTATCACATTTTGTTTAGACCACTGTGTGTGTGACAAAGTATCACATTTTGTTTAGACCACTGTGTGTGTTACAAAGTATCACATTTTGTTCAGCACACTGTGTGTGACAAAGTATCACATTTTGTTTAGACCTATGTATGTGTTACAAAGTATCACATTTTGTTTAGACCGCTGTATGTGTGACAAAGTATCACATTTTGTTTACACCGCTGTGTGTGTTACAAAGTATCACATTTTGTTCAGACCACTGTGTGTGTGACAAAGTATCACATTTTATTTTGACCACTGTGTGTGTGACAAAGTATCACATTTTGTTTAGACCACTGTGTGGTGACAAAGTATCTCATTTTGTTTAGACCACTGTGTGTGTGACAAAGTATCACATTTTGTTTAGACCACTGTGTGTGTGACAAAGTATCTCATTTTGTTTAGACCACTGTGTGTGTGACAAAGTATCACATTTTGTTTAGACCACTGTGTGTGTTACAAAGTATCACATTTTGTTTAGACCACTGTGTGTGTGACAATGTATCACATTTTGTTCAGACCACTGTGTGTGTGACAAAGTATCACATTTTGTTCAGACCACTGTGTGTGTGATAAAGTATCACATTTTGTTTAAACCACTGTGTGTGTTACAAAGTATCACATTTTGTTTAGAGCACTGTGTGTGTGACTAAGTATCATATTTTGTTTAGACCACTGTGTGTGTGACAAAGTATCATATTTTGTTTAGACCACTGTGTGTGACAAAGTATCACATTTTTGTTTAACACACTGTGTGTATGACAAAGTATCACATTTTGTTTAGACCACTGTGTGTGTGACAAAGTATCACATTTTGTTCAGACCACTGTGTATGTGACAAAGTATCACATTTTGTTTTGACCACTGTGTGTATGACAAAGTATCACATTTTGTTTAGACCACTGTGTGTGTGACAAAGTATCACATTTTGTTCAGACCACTGTGTGTGTGATAAAGTATCACATTTTGTTTAGACCACTGTGTGAGTTACAAAGTATCACATTTTGTTTAGAGCACTGTGTGTGACAAAGTATCACATTTTGTTTAGCACACTGTGTGTGTGATAAAGTATCACTTTTTGTTTAGACCACTGTGTGTGTGGCAAAGTGTCACATTTTTTTTAGACCACTGTGTGTGTGATAAAGTATCACATTTTGTTTAGACCACTGTGTGTGACAAAGTATCACATTTTGTTTAGACCACTGTGTGTGTGATAAAGTATCACATTTCGTTTAGCACACTGTGTGTGTGACAAAGTATCACATTTTGTTTAGACCACTGTGTGTGTGACAAAGTATCACATTTTGTTTAGACCACTGTGTGTGTGACAAAGTATCACATTTTGTTCAGACCACTGTGTGTGTGATAATGTAACACATTTCGTTTAACACGCTGTATGTGACAAAGTATAACATTTTGTTTAGACCACTGTGTGTGTGACAAAGTATCACATTTTTTGACCACCGTGTGTGTGACAAAGTATCACATTTTGTTTAGACCACTGTGTGTGTGACAAAGTACCACTGAGTGTGTAATAAAGTATCACATTTTCTTTAGACCACTGTTTGTGTTACAAAGTATCACATTTTGTTTAGACCACTGTGTGTGTGACAAAGTATCACATTTTGTTCAGACCACTGTGTGTGTGACAAAGTATCACATTTTGTTCAGACCACTGTGTGTGTGATAAAGTATCACATTTTGTTTAGACCACTGTGTGAGTTACAAAGTATCACATTTTGTTTAGAGCACTGTGTGTGACAAAGTATCACATTTTGTTTAGCACACTGTGTGTGTGATAAAGTATCACTTTTTGTTTAGACCACTGTGTGTGTGGCAAAGTGTCACATTTTTTTAGACCACTGTGTGTGTGATAAAGTATCACATTTTGTTTAGACCACTGTGTGTGACAAAGTATCACATTTTGTTTAGACCACTGTGTGTGTGATAAAGTATCACATTTCGTTTAGCACACTGTGTGTGTGACAAAGTATCACATTTTGTTTAGACCACTGTGTGTGTGACAAAGTATCACATTTTGTTTAGACCACTGTGTGTGTGACAAAGTATCACATTTTGTTTAGACCACTGTGTGTGTGACAAAGTATCTCATTTTGTTTAGACCACTGTATGTGACAAAGTATCACATTTTGTTTAGAACACTGTATGTGTGACAAAGTATCACATTTTGTTTAGACCACTGTGTGTGTGACAAAGTATCACATTTTGTTTAGACCACTGTATGTGTGATAAAGTATCACATTTTGTTTAGACCACTGTGTGTGTGACAATGTATCACATTTTGTTTAGACCACTGTATGTGTGACAAAGTATCACATTTTGTTCGGACCACTGTGTGTGTGACAAAGTATCACATTTTGTTTAGACCACTGTGTGTGTGACAAAGTATCACATTTTGTTTAGGCCACTGTGTGTGTTACAAAATATCACATTTTGTTTAGATCACTGTATGTGTGATAAAGTATCACATTTTGTTCAGACCACTGTGTATGTGACAAAGTATCACATTTTGTTTAGACCACTGTGTGTGACAAAGTATCACATTTTTGTTTAGACCACTGTGTGTGTTACAAAAGTATCACATTTTGTTTAGCACACTGTGTGTATGACAAAGTATCACATTTTGTTTAGACCACTGTGTGTGTGACAAAGTATCACATTTTGTTCAGACCACTGTGTGTGTGACAAAGTATCACATTTTGTTCAGACCACTGTGTGTGTGATAAAGTATCACATTTTGTTTAGACCACTGTGTGTGTTACAAAGTATCACATTTTGTTTAGAGCACTGTGTGTGTGACAAAGTATCACATTTTGTTTAGCACACTGTATGTGTGACAAAGTATCACATTTTGTTTAGCACAATGTGTGTGTGATAAAGTATCACTTTTTGTTTAGACCACTGTGTGTGTTGCAAAGTATCACATTTTGTTTAGACCACTGTGTGTGTGATAAAGTATCACAATTTGTTTAGACCACTGTGTGTGTGACAAAGTATCATATTTTGTTTAGACCACTGTGTGTGTGACAAAGTATCACATTTTGTTTAGACCACTGTGTGTGTGACAAAGTATCACATTTTGTTTAGCACACTGTGTGTGTGACAAAATATCACATTTTGTTTAGACCACTGTGTGTGTTACAAAGTATCACATTTTGTTTAGAACACTGTGTGTGTGACAAAGTATCACATTTTGTTCAGACCACTGTGTGTGTTACAAAGTATCACATTTTGTTCAGAACACTGTGTGTGTGATAAAGTATCACATTTTGTTTAGACCACTGTGTGTGTTACAAAGTATAACATTTTGTTTAGAGCACTGTGAGTGTGACAAAGTATCGCATTTTGCTTAGACCACTGTGTGTGTGACAAAGTATCACATTTTGTTTAGACCACTGTGTGTGTTACAAAGTATCGCATTTTGTTTAGACCACTGAGTGTGACAAAGTATCTCATTTTGTTTAGACCGCTGTGTGTGTTACAAAGTATCACATTTTGTTTAGACCACTGTGTGTGACAAAGTATCACATTTTGTTTAGACCACTGTGTGTGTGACAAAGTATCACATTTTATTTAGACCACTGTGTGGTGACAAAGTATCTCATTTTGTTTAGACCACTGTGTGTGTGACAAAGTATCACATTTTGTTTAGACCACTGTGTGTGTGACAAAGTATCTCATTTTGTTTAGATCACTGTATGTGTCAAAGTATCACATTTTGTTTAGACCACTGTGTGTGTGACAAAGTATCACATTTTGTTTAGACCACTGTGTGTGTGACAAAGTATCACATTTTGTTTAGGCCACTGTGTGTGTTACAAAGTATCACATTTTGTTTAGATCACTGTATGTGTGATAAAGTATCACATTTTGTTCAGACCACTGTGTATGTGACAAAGTATCACATTTTGTTTAGACCACTGTGTGTGTGACAAAGTATCACATTTTGTTTAGACCACTGTGTGTGTGACAAAGTATCACATTTTGTTTAGACCAATGTGTGTGTGACAAAGTATCACATTTTGTTTAGCACACTGTGTGTGTTACAAAGTATCACATTTTGTTTAGACCACTGAGTGTGACAAAGTATCTCATTTTGTTTAGACCGCTGTGTGTGTTACAAAGTATCACATTTTGTTTAGACCACTGTGTGTGACAAAGTATCACATTTTGTTTAGACCACTGTGTGTGTGACAAAGTATCACATTTTATTTAGACCACTGTGTGGTGACAAAGTATCTCATTTTGTTTAGACCACTGTGTGTGTGACAAAGTATCACATTTTGTTTAGACCACTGTGTGTGTGACAAAGTATCTCATTTTGTTTAGATCACTGTATGTGTCAAAGTATCACATTTTGTTTAGACCACTGTGTGTGTGACAAAGTATCACATTTTGTTTAGACCACTGTGTGTGTGACAAAGTATCACATTTTGTTTAGGCCACTGTGTGTGTTACAAAGTATCACATTTTGTTTAGATCACTGTATGTGTGATAAAGTATCACATTTTGTTCAGACCACTGTGTATGTGACAAAGTATCACATTTTGTTTAGACCACTGTGTGTGTGACAAAGTATCACATTTTGTTTAGACCACTGTGTGTGTTACAAAGTATCACATTTTGTTTAGCACACTGTGTGTATGACAAAGTATCACATTTTGTTTAGACCACTGTGTGTGTGACAAAGTATCACATTTTGTTCAGACCACTGTGTGTGTGCCAAAGTATCACATTTTGTTCAGACCACTGTGTGTGTGATAAAGTATCACATTTTGTTTAGATCACTGTATGTGTGACAAAGTATCACATTTTGTTTAGACCACTGTGTGTGTGACAAAGTATCTCATTTTGTTTAGATCACTGTATGTGTCAAAGTATCACATTTTGTTTAGACCACTGTGTGTGTGACAAAGTATCACATTTTGTTTAGACCTATGTGTGAATGACAAAGTATCACATTTTGTTCAGACCACTGTGTGTGACAAAAGTATCACATTTGTTTAGACCACTGTGTGTGTGACAAAGTATCACATTTTGTTCAGATCACTGTGTGTGTGACAAAGTATCACATTTTGTTTTGACCACTGTTGTGTGTGACATAGTATCACATTTTGTTTAGACCACTGTGTGTGTGACAAAGTATCTCATTTTTGTTTAGACCACTGTGTGTGTGACAAAGTATCACATTTTGTTTAGACCACTGTGTGTGTGACAAAGTATCACATTTTGTTTAGACCACTGTGTGTGTGACAAAGTATCACATTTTGTTTAGACCACTGTGTGTGTTACAAAGTATCACATTTTGTTTAGACCACTGTGTGTGTGACAAAGTATCACATTTTGTTCAGACCACTGTGTGTGTGACAAAGTATCACATTTTGTTCAGACCACTGTGTGTGTGATAAAGTATCACATTTTGTTTAGACCACTGTGTGTGTTACAAAGTATAACATTTTGTTTAGAGCACTGTGTGTGTGACAAAGTATCACATTTTGTTCAGACCACTGTGTGTGTGATAAAGTATCACATTTTGTTTAGACCACTGTGTGTGTTACAATGTATAACATTTTGTTTAGAGCACTGTGTGTGTGACAAAGTATCACATTTTGTTCAGCACACTGTGTGTGTTACAAAGTATCACATTTTTTAGGCCACTGTGTGTGTGACAAAGTATCACATTTTGTTTAGCACACTGTGTGTATGACAAAGTATCATATTTTGTTTAGATCTCTGTGTGAGTGACAAAGTATCACATTTTGATTAGGCCACTGTGTGTGTTACAAAGTATCACATTTTGCTTAGACCACTGTGTGTGTGACAAAGTATCACATTTTGTTTAGACCACTGTGTGTGTGACAAAGTATCACATTTTGTTTAGACCACTGCGTGTGTCACAAAGTATCACATTTTGTTTAGCACACTGTGTGTGTGACAAAGTATCACATATTGTTTAGATCACTGTATGTGTCAAAGTATCACATTTTGTTTAGACCACTGTGTGTGTGACAAAGTATCACATTTTGTTTAGACCACTGTGTGTGTGACAAAGTATCACATTATGTTTAGGCCACTGTGTGTGTTACAAAGTATCACATTTTGTTTAGATCACTGTATGTGTGATAAAGTATCACATTTTGTTCAGACCACTGTGTATGTGACAAAGTATCACATTTTGTTTTGACCACTGTGTGTGTGACAAAAGTATCACATTTTGTTTAGACCACTGTGTGTGTTACAAAGTATCACATTTTGTTTAGCACACTGTGTGTGTGACAAAGTATTACATTTTGTTTACACCACTGTGTGTGTGATAAAAGTATAACATTTTGTTTAACCACTGTGTGAGACAAAGTATCTCATTTTGTTTAGACCACTGTGTGTGTTACAAAATATCACATTTTGTTTATACCACTGTGTGTGTGACAAAGTATCACATTTTTGTTAACCACTGTGTGTGTGTGACAAAGTATCACATTTTTGTTTAGGCCACTGTGTGTGTTACAAAGTATCACATTTTGTTTAGATCACTGTATGTGTGATAAAGCATCACATTTTGTTCAGACTACTGTGTATGTGACAAAGTATCACATTTTGTTTTGACCTCTGTGTGTGTGACAAAGTATCACATTTTGTTAAGACCACTGTGTGTGTTACAAAGTATCACATTTTGTTTAGCACACTGTGTGTATGACAAAGTATCACATTTTGTTTAGACCACTGTGTGTGTGACAAAGTATCACATTTTGTTCAGACCACTGTGTGTGTGACAAAGTATCACATTTTGTTCAGACCACTGTGTGTGTGATAAAGTATCACATTTTTTTTAGACCTCTGTGTGTGTTACAAAGTATCACATTTTGTTTAGAGCACTGTGTGTGTGACAAAGTATCACATTTTGTTTAGCACACTGTGTGTGACAAAGTATCACATTTTGTTTAGCACAATGTGTGTGTGATAAAGTATCACTTTTTGTTTAGACCAATGTGTGTGTGGCAAAGTATCAAATTTTGTTTAGACCACTGTGTGTGTGATAAAGTATCACATTTTGTTTAGACCACTGTGTGTGACAAAGTATCACATTTTGTTTAAACCGCGGTGTGTGTGATAAAGTATCACATTTCGTTTAGCACACTGTGTGTGACAAAGTATCACATTTTGTTTAGACCACTGTGTGTGTGACAAAGTATCACATTTTTTTTAGACCACTGTGTGTGTGACAAAGTATCACATTTTGTTTAGACCACTGTGTGTGACAAAGTATCTCATATTGTTTTGAGAACTGTGTGTGTGAGATAATGTCTCATATTTTGTAGATCACTGTGTGTGTGACAAAGTATCACATTTTGTTTAGACCACTGTGTGTGTTACAAAGTATCACATTTTGTTTAGACCACTGTGTGTGTGACAAAGTATCACATTTTGTTTAGACCACTGTGTGTGTGACAAAGTATCACATTTTGTTCAGACCACTGTGTGTGTGATAAAGTATCACATTTTGTTTAGACCACTGTTTGTGTTACAAAGTATCTAATTTTGTTTAGACAACTGTGTGTGACAAAGTATCACATTTTGTTTAGACCTATGTGTGAGTGACAAAGTATCACATTTTGTTCAGACCACTGTGTGTGACAAAGTATCACATTTTGTTTAGAACACTGTGTGTGTGACAAAGTATCACATTTTGTTTAGACCACTGTGTGTGTGACAAAGTATCACATTTTGTTTAGGCCACTGTGTGTGTTACAAAATATCACATTTTGTTTAGATCACTGTATGTGTGATAAAGTATCACATTTTGTTCAGACCACTGTGTATGTGACAAAGTATCACATTTTGTTTAGACCACTGTGTGTGTGACAAAGTATCACATTTTGTTTAGACCACTGTGTGTGTTACAAAGTATCACATTTTGTTTAGACCACTGTGTGTGTGACAAACTATCACATTTTGTTTAGACCACTGTGTGTGTGACAAAGTATCACATTTTGTTCAGACCACTGTGTGTGTGATAAAGTATCACATTTTGTTTAGACCACTGTTTGTGTTACAAAGTATCACATTTTGTTTAGACAACTGTGTGTGACAAAGTATCACATTTTGTTTAGACCTATGTGTGAGTGACAAAGTATCACATTTTGTTCAGACCACTGTGTGTGACAAATTATCACATTTTGTTTAGAACACTGTGTGTGTGACAAAGTATCACATTTTGTTTAGACCACTGTGTGTGTGATAAAGTATAACATTTTGTTTAGACCACTGTGTGAGACAAAGTATCTCATTTTGTTTAGACCACTGTGTGTGTTACAAAATATCTCATTTTGTTTAGACCACTGTGTGTGTGACAAAGTATCACATTTTGTTTAGACCACTGTGTGTGTTACAAAGTATCACATTTTGTTTAGACCACTGTGTGTGTGACAAACTATCACATTTTGTTTAGACCACTGTGTGTGTGACAAAGTATCACATTTTGTTCAGACCACTGTGTGTGTGATAAAGTATCACATTTTGTTTAGACCACTGTTTGTGTTACAAAGTATCTAATTTTGTTTAGACAACTGTGTGTGACAAAGTATCACATTTTGTTTAGACCTATGTGTGAGTGACAAAGTATCACATTTTGTTCAGACCACTGTGTGTGACAAAGTATCACATTTTGTTTAGAACACTGTGTGTGTGACAAAGTATCACATTTTGTTTAGACCACTGTGTGTGTGATAAAGTATAACATTTTGTTTAGACCACTGTGTGAGACAAAGTATCTCATTTTGTTTAGACCACTGTGTGTGTTACAAAATATCTCATTTTGTTTAGACCACTGTGTGTGTGACAAAGTATCACATTTTGTTTAGACCACTGTGTGTGTTACAAAGTATCACATTTTGTTTAGACCACTGTGTGTGTGACAAACTATCACATTTTGTTTAGACCACTGTGTGTGTGACAAAGTATCACATTTTGTTCAGACCACTGTGTGTGTGATAAAGTATCACATTTTGTTTAGACCACTGTTTGTGTTACAAAGCATCAAATTTTGTTTAGACAACTGTGTGTGACAAAGTATCACATTTTGTTTAGACCTATGTGTGATTGACAAAGTATCACATTTTGTTCAGACCACTGTGTGTGACAAAGTATCACATTTTGTTTAGAACACTGTGTGTGTGACAAAGTATCACATTTTGTTCAGACCACTGTGTGTGTGTGACAAAGTATCACATTTTGTTCAGACCACTGTGTGTGTGATAAAGTATCACATTTTGTTTAGACCACCGTGTGTGTTACAAAGTATAACATTTTGTTTAGACCACTGTGTGTGTGACAAAGTATCACATTTTGTTCATACCACTGAGTGTGTGATAAAGTATCACATTTTCTTTAGACCACTGTTTGTGTTACAAAGTATCACATTTTGTTTAGACAACTGTGTGTGACAAAGTATCACATTTTGTTTAGACCACTGTGTGTGTGACAAAGTATCACATTTTGTTCAGACCACTGTGTGTGTGACAAAGTATCACATTTTGTTTTGACCACTGTGTGTGTGACAAAGTTATCACATTTTGTTTAGACCACTGTGTGTGTGACAAAGTATCTCATTTTGTTTAGACCACTGTGTGTGTGACAAAGTATCACATTTTGTTTAGACCACTGTGTGTGTGACAAAAGTATCACATTTTGTTTAGACCACTGTGTGTGTGACAAAGTATCACATTTTGTTTAGACCACTGTGTGTGTTACAAAGTATCACATTTTGTTTAGACCACTGTGTGTGTGACAAAGTATCACATTTTGTTTAGCACAATGTGTGTGTGACAAAGTATCACATTTTTTAGACCATTGTGTGTGTACAAAGTATCACATTTTTGTTTAGCACACTGTGTGTGTGACAAAGTATCACATTTTTAGACCACTGTGGGTGTGACAAAGTATCACATTTTGTTTAGACCAATGTGTGTGACGAAGTATCACATTTTGTTTAGACCACAGTGTGTGTGACAAAGTATCACATTTTGTTTAGACCAATGTGTGTGTGACAAAGTATCACATTTTGTTTAGCACACTGTGTGTGTTACAAAGTATCACATTTTGTTTAGACCACTGAGTGTGACAAAGTATTTCATTTTGTTTAGACCGCTGTGTGTGTTACAAAGTATCACATTTTGTTTAGACCACTGTGTGTGACAAAGTATCACATTTTGTTCAGACCACTGTGTGTGTGACAAAGAATCACATTTTGTTCAGACCACTGTGTGTGTGATAGAGTATCACATTTTGTTTAGACCACTGTGTGTGTTACAAAGTATAACATTTTGTTTAGACCACTGTGTGTGTGACAAAGTATCACATTTTGTTCATACCAATGAGTGTGTGATAAAGTATCACATTTTGTTTAGACCACTGTTTGTGTTACAAAGTATCACATTTTGTTTAGACAACTGTGTGTGACAAAGTATCACATTTTGTTTAGACCTATGTGTGAGTGACAAAGTATCACATTTTGTTCAGACCACTGTGTGTGACAAATTATCACATTTTGTTTAGACCACTGTGTGTGTGACAAAGTATCACATTTTGTTCAGACCACTGTGTGTGTGACAAAGTATCACATTTTGTTTTGACCACTGTGTGTGTGACAAAGTATCACATTTTGTTTAGACCACTGTGTGGTGACAAAGTATCTCATTTTGTTTAGACCACTGTGTGTGTGACAAAGTATCACATTTTGTTTAGACCACTGTGTGTGTGACAAAGTATCTCATTTTGTTTAGACCACTGTGTGTGTGACAAAGTATCACATTTTGTTTAGACCACTGTGTGTGTGACAAAGTATCTCATTTTGTTTAGACCACTGTGTGTGTGACAAAGTATCACATTTTTCTTTAGACCACTGTGTGTGTGACCAAAGTATCACATTTTGTTTAGACCACTGTGTGTGGTGACAAAGTATCTCATTTTGTTTAGACCACTGTGTGTGTGACAAAGTATCACATTTTGTTTAGCACACTGTGTGTGTGACAAAATATCACATTTTGTTTAGAGCACTGTGTGTGTGACAAAGTATCACATTTTGTTCAGACCACTGTGTGTGTGACAAAGAATCACATTTTGTTTAGACCACTGTGTGTGTTACAAAGTATAACATTTTGTTTAGAGCACTGTGTGTGTTACAAAGTATCACATTTTGTTCAGACCACTGTGTGTGTGACAAAGTATCACATTTTGTTTAGACCACTGTGTGTGTTACAAAGTATAACATTTTGTTTAGAGCAGTGTGTGTGTTACAAAGTATCACATTTTGTTCAGACCAGTATGTGTGTGACAAAGTATCACATTTTGTTTAGCACACTGTGTGTGCGACAAAGTATAACATTTTGTTTAGACCACTGTGTGTGACAAAGTATCACATTTTGTTTAGACCACTGTGTGTGTGACAAAGTATCACATTTTGTTTAGACCAATGTGTGTGTGACAAAGTGTCAAATTTTGTTTAGACAACTGTGTGTGACAAAGTATCACATTTTGTTTAGACCACTGTGTGTGTGACAAAGTATCACATTTTGTTTAGACCAATGTGTGTGTGACAAAGTATCACATTTTGTTTAGACCAATGTGTGTGTGACAAAGTATCACATTTTGTTCAGCACACTGTGTGTGTTACAAAGTATCACATTTTGTTTAGACCACTGAGTGTGACAAAGTATCTCATTTTGTTTAGACCGCTGTATGTGTTACAAAGTATCACATTTTGTTTAGACCACTGAGTGTGACAAAGTATCTCATTTTGTTTAGACCGCTGTATGTGTTACAAAGTATCACATTTTGTTTAGACCACTGTGTGTGACAAAGTATCACATTTTGTTTTGACCACTGTGTGTGTGACAAAGTATCACATTTTGTTTAGACCACTGTGTAGTGACAAAGTATCACATTTTGTTTAGACCACTGTGTGTGTTACAAAGTATCACATTTTGTTTAGACCACTGTGTGGTGACAAAGTATCTCATTTTGTTCAGATCACTGTGTGTGTGACAAAGTATCACATTTTGTTCAGACCACTGTGTGTGTGATAAAGTATCACATTTTGTTTAGATCACTGTATGTGTGACAAAGTATAACATTTTGTTTAGATCACTGTATGTGTCAAAGTATCACATTTTCTTTAGACCACTGTGTGTGTGACAAAGTATCACATTTTGTTTAGACCACTGTGTGTGTGACAAAGTATCACATTTTGTTTAGGCCACTGTGTGTGTTACAAAGTATCACATTTTGTTTAGATCACTGTATGTGTGATAAAGTATCACATTTTGTTCAGACTACTGTGTATGTGACAAAGTATCACATTTTGTTTTGACCTCTGTGTGTGTGACAAAGTATCACATTTTGTTTAGACCACTGTGTGTGTTTACAAAGTATCACATTTTGTTTAGCACACTGTGTGTATGACAAAGTATCACATTTTGTTAAGACCACTGTGTGTGTGACAAAGTATCACATTTTGTTCAGACCACTGTGTGTGTGACAAAGTATCACATTTTGTTCAGACCACTGTGTGTGTGATAAAGTATCACATTTTGTTTAGACCTCTGTGTGTGTTACAAAGTATCACATTTTGTTTAGAGCACTGTGTGTGTGATAAAGTATCACATTTTGTTTAGCACACTGTGTGTGACAAAGTATCACATTTTGTTTAGCACAATGTGTGTGTGATAAAGTATCACTTTTTGTTTAGACCCCTGTGTGTGTGGCAAAGTATCACATTTTGTTTAGACCGCTGTGTGTGTTACAAAGTATCACATTTTGTTTAGACCACTGTGTGTGACAAAGTATCACATTTTGTTTAGACCACTGTGTGTGTGACAAAGTATCACATTTTATTTAGACCACTGTGTGGTGACAAAGTATCTCATTTTGTTTAGACCACTGTGTGTGTGACAAAGTATCACATTTTGTTTAGACCACTGTGTGTGTGACAAAGTATCTCATTTTGTTTAGATCACTGTATGTGTCAAAGTATCACATTTTGTTTAGACCACTGTGTGTGTGACAAAGTATCACATTTTGTTTAGACCACTGTGTGTGTGACAAAGTATCACATTTTGTTTAGGCCACTGTGTGTGTTACAAAGTATCACATTTTGTTTAGATCACTGTATGTGTGATAAAGTATCACATTTTGTTCAGACCACTGTGTATGTGACAAAGTATCACATTTTGTTTAGACCACTGTGTCTGACAAAGTATCACATTTTGTTTACACCACTGTGTGTGTTACAAAGTATCACATTTTGTTTATCACCCTGTGTGTATGACAAAGTATCACATTTTGTTTAGACCACTGTGTGTGTGACAAAGTATCACATTTTGTTCAGACCACTGTGTGTGTGACAAAGTATCACATTTTGTTCAGACCACTGTGTGTGTGATAAAGTATCACATTTTGTTTAGACCACTGTGTGTGTTACAAAGTATAACATTTTGTTTAGAGCACTGTGTGTGTGATAAAGTATCACATTTTGTTTAGACCACTGTGTGTGTTACAAAGTATCACATTTTGTTTAGACCACTGTGTGTGTGACAAAGTATCTCATTTTGTTTTGACCACTGTGTGTGTGACAAAGTTTCACATTTTGTTTAGACCACTGTGTGTGTGACAAAGTATCACATTTTGTTTAGACCACTGTGTGTGTGACAAAGTATCACATTTTGTTTAGACCACTGTGTGTGTTACAAAGTATCACATTTTGTTTTGACCACTGTGTGTGTGACAAAGTATTACATTTTGTTCAGACCACTGTGTGTGTGACAAAGTATCACATTTTGTTCAGACTACTGTGTGTGTGATAAAGTATCACATTTTGTTTAGACCACTGTGTGTGTTACAAAGTATAACATTTTGTTTAGAGCACTGTGTGTGTGACAAAGTATCACATTTTGTTTAGCACACTGTGTGTGTTACAAAGTATCACATTTTTTTAGGCCACTGTGTGTGTGACAAAGTATCACATTTTGTTTAGCACACTGTGTGTGTGACAAAGTATAACATTTTGTTTAGACCACTGTGTGTGTGACAAAGTATCACATTTTTTAGACCACTGTGTGTGTGACAAAGTATCACATTTTGTTTAGACCACTGTGTGTGACAAAGTATCACATTTTGTTTAGACCACTGTGTGTGTGACAAAGTATCACATTTTGTTTAGACCAATGTGTGTGTGACAAAGTATCACATTTTGTTTAGCACACTGTGTGTGTTACAAAGTATCACATTTTGTTTAGACCACTGAGTGTGACAAAGTATCTCATTTTGTTTAGACCGCTGTGTGTGTTACAAAGTATCACATTTTGTTTAGACCACTGTGTGTGACAAAGTATCACATTTTGTTCAGACCACTGTGTGTGTGACAAAGAATCACATTTTGTTCAGACCACTGTGTGTGTGATAAAGTATCACATTTTGTTTAGACCACTGTGTGTGTTACAAAGTATAACATTTTGTTTAGACCACTGTGTGTGTGACAAAGTATCACATTTTGTTCATACAACTGAGTGTGTGATAAAGTATCACATTTTCTTTAGACCACTGTGTGTGTGACAAAGTATCACATTTTGTTTAGACCACTGTGTGGTGACAAAGTATCTCATTTTGTTTAGACCACTGTGTGTGTGACAAAGTATCACATTTTGTTTAGACCACTGTGTGTGTGACAAAGTATCTCATTTTGTTTAGACCACTGTGTGTGTGACAAAGTATCACATTTTGTTCAGACCACTGTGTGTGTGACAAAGTATCACATTTTTTAGGCCACTGTGTGTGTGACAAAGTATCACATTTTGTTTAGCACACTGTGTGTGTGACGAAGTATAACATTTTGTTTAGACCACTGTGTGTGTGACAAAGTATCACATTTTTAGACCGCTGTGTGTGTGACAAAGTATCTCATTTTGTTCAGATCACTGTGTGTGTGACAAAGTATCACATTTTGTTCAGACCACTGTGTGTGTGATAAAGTATCACATTTTGTTTAGACCACTGTGTGTGTTACAAAGTATAACATTTTGTTTAGACCACTGTGTGTGTGACAGAGTATCTCATTTGTTTAGACCACTGTGTGTGTGACAAAGTATCACATTTTGTTTAGATCAATGTGTGTGTGACAAAGTATCACATTTTGTTTAGACCACTGTGTGTGTGACAAAGTATCACATTTTTGTTTAGACCAATGTGTGTGTGACAAAGTATCACATTTTGTTTAGCACACTGTGTGTGTTACAAAGTATCACATTTTGTTTAGACCACTGAGTGCGACAAAGTATCTCATTTTGTTTAGACCACTGTGTGTGTGACAAAGTATCTCATTTTGTTTAGACCACTGTGTGTGTGACAAAGTTTCACATTTTGTTTAGACCACTGTGTGTGTGACAAAGTATCACATTTTGTTTAGACCACTGTGTGTGTGACAAAGTATCACATTTTCTTTAGACCACTGTGTGTGTTACAAAGTATCACATTTTGTTTAGACCACTGTGTGTGTGACAATGTATCACATTTTGTTCAGACCACTGTGTGTGTGACAAAGTATCACATTTTGTTCAGACCACTGTGTGTGTGATAAAGTATCACATTTTGTTTAAACCACTGTGTGTGTGACAAAGTATCACATTTTGTTTAGACCACTGTGTGTGTGACAAAGTATCACATTTTGTTTAGACCACTGTGTGTGTTACAAAGTATCACATTTTGTTTAGACCACTGTGTGGTGACAAAGTATCTCATTTTGTTCAGATCACTGTGTGTGTGACAAAGTATCACATTTTGTTCAGACCACTGTGTGTGTGATAAAGTATCACATTTTGTTTAGACCACTGTGTGTGTTACAAAGTATAACATTTTGTTTAACCACTGTGTGTGTGACAAAGTTTCACATTTTGTTTAACCACTGTGTGTGTGACAAAGTATCACATTTTGTTTAAACCACTGTGTGTGTGACAAAGTATCACATTTTGTTTAAACCACTGTGTGTGTTACAAAGTATCACATTTTGTTTAACCACTGTGTGTGTGACAAAGTATCACATTTTGTTCAACCACTGTGTGTGTGACAAAGTATCACATTTTGTTCAGACCACTGTGTGTGTGATAAAGTATCACATTTTGTTTAGAACACTGTGTGTGTTACAAAGTATAACATTTTGTTTAGAGCACTGTGTGTGTGACAAAGTATCACATTTTGTTTAGCACACTGTGTGTGTTACAAAGTATCACATTTTTTTAGGCCACTGTGTGTGTGACAAAGTATCACATTTTGTTTAGCACACTGTGTGTGTGACAAAGTATAACATTTTGTTTAGACCACTGTGTGTGTGACAAAGTATCACATTTTGTTTAGACCACTGTGTGTGTGACAAAGTATCACATTTTGTTTAGACCAATGTGTGTGTGACAAAGTATCACATTTTGTTTAGCACACTGTGTGTGTTACAAAGTATCACATTTTGTTTAGACCACTGAGTGTGACAAAGTATCTCATTTTGTTTAAACCGCTGTGTGTGTTACAAAGTATCACATTTTGTTTAGACCACTGTGTGTGACAAAGTATCACATTTTGTTTAGACCACTGTGTGTGTGACAAAGTATCACATTTTATTTACACCACTGTGTGGTGACAAAGTATCTCATTTTGTTTAGACCACTGTGTGTGTGACAAAGTATCACATTTTGTTTAGACCACTGTGTGTGTGAAAAAGTATCTCATTTTGTTTAGATCACTGTATGTGTCAAAGTATCACATTTTGTTTAGACCACTGTGTGTGTGACAAAGTATCACATTTTGTTTAGACCACTGTGTGTGTGACAAAGTATCACATTTTGTTTAGGCCACTGTGTGTGTTACAAAGTATCACATTTTGTTTAGATCACTGTATGTGTGATAAAGTATCACATTTTGTTCAGACCACTGTGTATGTGACAAAGTATCACATTTTGTTTAGACCACTGTGTGTGTGACAAAGTATCACATTTTGTTTAGACCACTGTGTGTGTTACAAAGTATCACATTTTGTTTAGCACACTGTGTGTATGACAAAGTATCACATTTTGTTTAGACCACTGTGTGTGTGACAAAGTATCACATTTTGTTCAGACCACTGTGTGTGTGACAAAGTATCACATTTTGTTCAGACCACTGTGTGTGTGATAAAGTATCACATTTTGTTTAGATCACTGTATGTGTGACAAAGTATCACATTTTGTTTAGATCACTGTATGTGTCAAAGTATCACATTTTGTTTAGACCACTGTGTGTGTGACAAAGTATCACATTTTGTTTAGACCACTGTGTGTGTGACAAAGTATCACATTTTTGTTTAGACCACTGTGTGTGTTACAAAGTATCACATTTTTGTTTAGACCACTGTGTGTGTGACAAAGTATCACATTTTGTTTAGACCACTGTGTGTGTAGACAAAAGTATCACATTTTTGTTTAGACCACTGTGCGGTGACAAAGTATCTCATTTTGTTTCAGATCACTGTGTGTGTGACAAAGTATCACATTTTTGTTTAGACCACTGTGTGTGTGATAAAGTATCACATTTTGTTTAGACCACTGTGTGTGTTACAAAGTATCACATTTTGTTTAGACCACTGTGTGTGTGACAAAGTATCTCATTTTGTTTAGACCACTGTGTGTGTGACAAAGTATCACATTTTGTTTAGACCAATGTGTGTGTGACAAAGTATCACATTTTGTTTAGACCACTGTGTGTGTGACAAAGTATCACATTTTGTTTAGACCACTGTGTGTGTTACAAAGTATCACATTTTGTTTAGACCACTGTGTGTGTGACAAAGTATCACATTTTGTTCAGACCACTGTGTGTGTGACAAAGTATCACATTTTGTTCAGACCACTGTGTGTGTGATAAAGTATCACATTTTGTTTAGACCACTGTGTGTGTTACAAAGTATAACATTTTGTTTAGAGCACTGTGTGTGTGATAAAGTATCACATTTTGTTTAGACCACTGTGTGTGTTACAAAGTATCACATTTTGTTTAGACCACTGTGTGTGTGACAAAGTATCTCATTTTGTTTTGACCACTGTGTGTGTGACAAAGTTTCACATTTTGTTTAGACCACTGTGTGTGTGACAAAGTATCACATTTTGTTTAGACCACTGTGTGTGTGACAAAGTATCACATTTTGTTTAGACCACTGTGTGTGTTGCAAAGTATCACATTTTGTTTTGACCACTGTGTGTGTGACAAAGTATCACATTTTGTTTAGACCACTGTGTGGTGACAAAGTATCTCATTTTGTTTAGACCACTGTGTGTCTGACAAAGTATCACATTTTGTTTAGACCACTGCCGTGTGTTACAAAGTATCACATTTTGTTTAGCACACTGTGTGTATGACAAAGTATCACATTTTGTTTAGATCACTGTGTGTGTGACAAAGTATCACATTTTGTTCAGACCACTGTGTGCGTGACAAAGTATCACATTTTGTTCAGACCACTGTGTGTGTGATAAAGTATCACATTTTGTTTAGATCACTGTATGTGTGACAAAGTATAACATTTTGTTTAGATCACTGTATGTGTCAAAGTATCACATTTTCTTTAGACCACTGTGTGTGTGACAAAGTATCACATTTTGTTTAGACCACTGTGTGTGTGACAAAGTATCACATTTTGTTTAGGCCACTGTGTGTGTTACAAAGTATCACATTTTGTTTAGATCACTGTATGTGTGATAAAGTATCACATTTTGTTCAGACTACTGTGTATGTGACAAAGTATCACATTTTGTTTTGACCTCTGTGTGTGTGACAAAGTATCACATTTTGTTTAGACCACTGTGTGTGTTACAAAGTATCACATTTTGTTTAGCACACTGTGTGTATGACAAAGTATCACATTTTGTTTAGACCACTGTGTGTGTGACAAAGTATCACATTTTGTTCAGACCACTGTGTGTGTGACAAAGTATCACATTTTGTTCAGACCACTGTGTGTGTGATAAAGTATCACATTTTTTTTAGACCTCTGTGTGTGTTACAAAGTATCACATTTTGTTTAGAGCACTGTGTGTGTGACAAAGTATCACATTTTGTTTAGCACACTGTGTGTGACAAAGTATCACATTTTGTTTAGCACAATGTGTGTGTGATAAAGTATCACTTTTTGTTTAGACCACTGTGTGTGTGGCAAAGTATCAAATTTTGTTTAGACCACTGTGTGTGTGATAAAGTATCACATTTTGTTTAGACCACTGTGTGTGACAAAGTATCACATTTTGTTTAGACCGCGGTGTGTGTGATAAAGTATCACATTTCGTTTAGCACACTGTGTGTGTGACAAAGTATCACATTTTGTTTAGACCACTGTGTGTGTGACAAAGTATCACATTTTGTTTAGACCACTGTGTGTGTGACAAAGTATCACATTTTGTTCAGACCACTGTGTGTGTGATAATGTAACACATTTCGTTTAACACGCTGTATGTGACAAAGTATCACATTTTGTTTAGACCACTGTGTGTGTTACAAAGTATCACATTTTGTTTAGACCACTGTGTGCGTGACAAAGTATCACATTTTGTTTAGACCACTGTGTGTGTGACAAAGTATCACATTTTGTTCAGACCACTGTGTGTGTGATAAAGTATCACATTTTGTTTAGACCACTGTTTGTGTTACAAAGTATCTAATTTTGTTTAGACAACTGAGTGTGACAAAGTATCACATTTTGTTTAGACCTATGTGTGAATGACAAAGTATCACATTTTGTTCAGACCACTGTGTGTGACAAAGTATCACATTTTGTTTAGAACACTGTGTGTGTGACAAAGTATCACATTTTGTTTAGACCACTGTGTGTGTGATAAAGTATAACATTCTGTTTAGACCACTGTGTGAGACAAAGTATTTCATTTTGTTTAGACCACTGTGTGTGTTACAATATATCACATTTTGTTTGGACCACGGTGTGTGTGACAAAGTATCACATTTTGTTTAGGCCACTGTGTGTGTGTTACAAAATATCACATTTTGTTTAGATCACTGTATGTGTGATAAAGTATCACATTTTGTTCAGACCACTGTGTATGTGACAAAGTATCACATTTTGTTTAGACCACTGTGTGTGTGACAAAGTATCACATTTTGTTTAGACCACTGTGTGTGTTACAAAGTATCACATTTTGTTTAGCACACTGTGTGTATGACAAAGTATCACATTTTGTTTAGACCACTGTGTGTGTGACAAAGTATCACATTTTGTTTAGACCACTGTGTGTGTTACAAAGTATCACATTTTGTTTAGCACACTGTGTGTATGACAAAGTATCACATTTTGTTTAGACCACTGTGTGTGTGACAAAGTATCACATTTTGTTCAGACCACTGTGTGTGTGACAAAGTATCACATTTTGTTCAGACCACTGTGTGTGTGATAAAGTATCACATTTTGTTTAGACCACTGTGTGTGTGACAAAGTATCACATTTTGTTCAGAACACTGTGTGTGTGATAAAGTATCACATTTTGTTTAGACCACTGTGTGTGTGACAAAGTATCACATTTTGTTTAGACCAATGTGTGTGTGACAAAGTATCACATTTTGTTTAGCACACTGTGTGTGTTACAAAGTATCACATTTTGTTTAGACCACTGAGTGTGACAAAGTATCTCATTTTGTTTAGACCGCTGTGTGTGTTACAAAGTATCACATTTTGTTTAGACCACTGTGTGTGACAAAGTATCACATTTTGTTCAGACCACTGTGTGTGTGACAAAGAATCACATTTTGTTCAGACCACTGTGTGTGTGATGAAGTATCACATTTTGTTTAGACCACTGAGTGTGTTACAAAGTATAACATTTTGTTTAGAGCACTCTGTGTGTGACAAAGTATCACATTTTGTTTAGCACACCGTGTGTGTTACAAAGTATCGCATTTTTTAGGCCACTGTGTGTGTGACAAAGTATCACATTTTGTTTAGCATACTGTGTGTGTGACAAAGTATAACATTTTGTTTAGACCACTGTGTGTGTGACAAAGTATCACATTTTTTAGACCACTGTGTGTCTGACAAAGGATCGCATTTTGTTTAGACAACTGTGTGTGACAAAGTATCACATTTTGTTTAGACCACTGTGTGTGTGACAAAGTATCACATTTTGTTTAGACCAATGTGTGTGACAAAGTATCACATTTTGTTTAGCACACTGTGTGTGTTACAAAGTATCACATTTTGTTTAGACCACTGTGTGTGTGACAAAGTATCTCATTTTGTTTAGACCGCTGTGTGTGTTACAAAGTATCACATTTTGTTTAGACCACTGTGTGTGACAAAGTATCACATTTTGTTTAGACCACTGTGTGTGACAAAGTATCACATTTTGTTTATACCACTGTGTGTGTGACAAAGTATCACATTTTATTTAAACCACTGTGTGGTGACAAAGTATCTCATTTTGTTTATACCACTTTGTGTGTGACAACGTATCACATTTTGTTTATACCACTGTGTGTGACAGAGTATCTCACTTTGTTTATACAACTGTGTGTGTGACAAAGTATCACATTTTGTTTATACCACTGTATGTGTGACAGAGTATCACATTTTTGTTTATACCACTGTGTGTGTGACAAAGTATCACATTTTGTTTAACCACTATGTGTGTGACAAGTATCTCATTTTGTTTAGACCACTGTGTGTGTTATAAAAGTATCACATTTTGTTTAGATCACTGTATGTGTGACAAAGTATCACATTTTGTTTAGATCACTGTATGTGTCAAAGTATCACATTTTGTTTAGACCACTGTGTGAGTGACAAAGTATCACATTTTGTTTAAACCACTGTGTGTGTGACAAAGTATCACATTTTGTTTAGGCCACTGTGTGTGTTACAAAGTATCACATTTTGTTTAAATCACTGTATGTGTGATAAAGTATCACATTTTGTTCAGACCACTGTGTATGTGACAAAGTATCACATTTTGTTTAGACCACTGTGTGTGTGACAAAGTATCACATTTTGTTTAAACCACTGTGTGTTACAAAGTATCACATTTTGTTTAGCACACTGTGTGTATGACAAAATATCACATTTTGTTTATACCACTGTGTGTGTGACAAAAATCACATTTTTGTTCAACCACTGTGTATGTGAAAAAGTATCACATTTTTGTTTTGACCACTGTGTGTATGACAAAGTATCACATTTTTGTTTTACACCACCTGTGTGCGTGACAAAGTATTCACATTTTTGTTCAAACACTGTGTGTGTGAACAAATAATCACATTTATGTTTAGGCCACTGTGTGTGTTACAAAATATCACATTTTGTTTAAACCACTGTATGTGCGATAAAGTATCACATTTTGTTCACACCACTGTGTATGTGACAAAGTATCACATTTTGTTTACACCACTGTGTGTGTGACAAAGTATCACATTTTGTTTAGACCACTGTGTGTGTTACAAGTATCACATTTCGTTTAACACACTGTGTGTATGACAAAGTATCACATTTTTTTAAACCTCTGTGTGTGTGACAAAGTATCACATTTTGCTTACGTCACTGTGTGTGTTACAAAGTATCACATTTTGTTTAGACCACTGTGTGTGTTACAAAGTATAACATTTTGTTTAGAGCACTGTGTGTGTGACAAAGTATCACATTTTGTTTAGCACACTGTGTGTGTTACAAAGTATCACATTTGTTAGGCCACTGTGTGTGTGACAAAGTATCACATTTTGTTTAGCACACTGTGTGTGTGACAAAGTATTCATATTTTTGTTTAGATCTCTGTGTGAGTGACAAAGTATCACATTTTGATTAGGCCACTGTGTGTGTTACAAAGTATCACATTTTGCTTAGACCACTGTGTGTGTGACAAAGTATCACATTTTGTTTAGACCACTGTGTGTGTGACAAAGTATCACATTTTGTTTAGACCACTGCGTGTGTCACAAAGTATCACATTTTGTTTAGCACACTGTGTGTGACAAAGTATCACATTTTGTTTAGATCACTGTATGTGTCAAAGTATCACATTTTGTTTAGACCACTGTGTGTGTGACAAAGTATCACATTTTGTTTAGACCACTGTGTGTGTTACAAAGTATCACATTTTGTTTAGACCACTGTGTGTATGACAAAGTATCACATTTTGTTTAGACCACTGTGTGTGTGACAAAGTATCACATTTTGTTCAGACCACTGTGTGTGTGATAAAGTATCACATTTTGTTTAGACCACTGTTTGTGTTACAAAGTATCACATTTTGTTTAGACAACTGTGTGTGACAAAGTATCACATTTTGTTTAGACCTATGTGTGAGTGACAAAGTATCACATTTTGTTCAGACCACTGTGTGTGACAAATTATCACATTTTGTTTAGAACACTGTGTGTGTGACAAAGTATCACATTTTGTTTAGACCACTGTGTGTGTGATAAAGTATAACATTTTGTTTAGACCACTGTGTGATACAAAGTATCTTATTTTGTTTATACCACTGAGTGTGTTACAAAATATCACATTTTGTTTTAGACCACTGTGTGTGTGACAAAGTATCACATTTTGATTATACCACTGTGTGTGTGACAAAAGTATCACATTTTGTTTAGACTACTATGTATGTTACAAAATATCACATTTTTGTTTAGACCACTGTGTGTGTGACAAAGTATCACATTTTTTAGACCACTGTGTGTGTGACAAAGTATCACATTTTGTTTAGACCACTGTGTGTGACAAAGTATCACATTTTGTTTAGACCACTGTGTGTGTGACAAAGTATCACATTTTGTTTAGACCAATGTGTGTGTGACAAAGTATCACATTTTGTTTAGCACACTGTGTGTGTTACAAAGTATCACATTTTGTTTAGACCACTGAGTGTGACAAAGTATCTCATTTTGTTTAGACCGCTGTGTGTGTTACAAATTATCACATTTTGTTTAGACCACTGTGTGTGACAAAGTATCACATTTTGTTCAGACCACTGTGTGTGTGACAAAGAGTCACATTTTGTTCAGACCACTGTGTGTGTGATAAAGTATCACATTTTGTTTAGACCACTGAGTGTGTTACAAAGTATAACATTTTGTTTAGAGCACTCTGTGTGTGACAAAGTATCACATTTTGTTTAGCACACTGTGTGTGTTACAAAGTATCACATTTTTTAGGCCACTGTGTGTGTGACAAAGTATCACATTTTGTTTAGCACACTGTGTGTGTGACAAAGTATAACATTTTGTTTAGACCACTGTGTGTGTGACAAAGTATCACATTTTTTAGACCACTGTGTGTCTGACAAAGGATCACATTTTGTTTAGACAACTGTGTGTGACAAAGTATCACATTTTGTTTAGACCACTGTGTGTGTGACAAAGTATCACATTTTGTTTAGACCAATGTGTGTGTGACAAAGTATCACATTCTGTTTAGCACACTGTGTGTGTTACAAAGTATCACATTTTGTTTAGACCACTGAGTGTGACAAAGTATCTCATTTTGTTTAGACCGCTGTGTGTGTTACAAAGTATCACATTTTGTTTAGACCACTGTGTGTGTTACAAAGTATCACATTTTGTTTAGACCACTGTGTGTGTGACAAACGATCACATTTTGTTTAGACCACTGTGTGTGTGACAAAGTATCACATTTTGTTTAGCACACTGTGTGTATGACAAAGTATCACATTTTGTTAAGACCACTGTGTGTGTGACAAAGTATCACATTTTGTTCAGACCACTGTGTGTGTGACAAAGTATCACATTTTGTTCAGACCACTGTGTGTGTGATAAAGTATCACATTTTGTTTAGACCTCTGTGTGTGTTACAAAGTATCACATTTTGTTTAGAGCACTGTGTGTGTGATAAAGTATCACATTTTGTTTAGCACACTGTGTGTGACAAAGTATCACATTTTGTTTAGACCACTGTGTGTGTGATAAAGTATCACATTTTGTTTAGACCACTGTGTGTGTGGCAAAGTATCACATTTTGTTTAGACCACTGTGTGTGTGATAAAGTATCACATTTTGTTTAGACCACTGTGTGTGACAAAGTATCACATTTTGTTTAGACCACGGTGTGTGTGACAAAGTATCACATTTTGTTTAGACCACTGTGTGTGTGACAAAGTATCACATTTTGTTCAGACCACTGTGTATGTGACAAAGTATCACATTTTGTTTAGACCACTGTGTGTGTGACAAAGTATCACATTTTGTTTAGACCACTGTGTGTTACAAAGTATCACATTTTGTTTAGCACACTGTGTGTATGACAAAGTATCACATTTTGTTTAGACCACTGTGTGTGTGACAAAGTATCACATTTTGTTCAGACCACTGTGTATGTGACAAAGTATCACATTTTGTTTTGACCACTGTGTGTATGACAAAGTATCACATTTTGTTTAGACCACTGTGTGTGTGACAAAGTATCACATTTTGTTCAGACCACTGTGTGTGTGACAAAGTATCACATTTTGTTCAGACCACTGTGTGTGTGATAAAGTATCACATTTTGTTTAGACCACTGTGTGTGTTACAAAGTATCACATTTTGTTTAGAGCACTGTGTGTGACAAAGTATCACATTTTGTTTAGCACACTGTGTGTGTGATAAAGTATCACTTTTTGTTTAGACCACTGTGTGTGTGGCAAAGTGTCACATTTTGTTTAGACCACTGTGTGTGTGATAAAGTATCACATTTTGTTTAGACCACTGTGTGTGACAAAGTATCACATTTTGTTTAGACCACTGTGTGTGTGATAAAGTATCACATTTCGTTTAGCACACTGTGTGTGTGACAAAGTATCACATTTTGTTTAGACCACTGTGTGTGTGACAAAGTATCACATTTTGTTTAGACCACTGTGTGTGTGACAAAGTATCACATTTTGTTCAGACCACTGTGTATGTGACAAAGTATCACATTTTGTTTAGACCACTGTGTGTGTGACAAAGTATCACATTTTGTTTAGACCACTGTGTGTTACAAAGTATCACATTTTGTTTAGCACACTGTGTGTATGAGATAGTATCACATTTTGTTTAGACCGCTGTGTGTGTGACAAAGTATCTCATTTTGTTCAGATCACTGTGTGTGTGACAAAGTATCACATTTTGTTTAGACCTATGTGTGAGTGACAAAGTATCACATTTTGTTCAGACCACTGTGTGTGACAAAGTATCACATTTTGTTTAGACCACTGTGTGTGTGACAAAGTATCACATTTTGTTCAGACCACTGTGTGTGTGACAAAGTATCACATTTTGTTTTGACCACTGTGTGTGTGACAAAGTATCACATTTTGTTTAGACCTCTGTGTGGTGACAAAGTATCTCATTTTGTTTAGACCACTGTGTGTGTGACAAAGTATCACATTTTGTTTAGACCACTGTGTGTGTGACAAAGTATCTCATTTTGTTTAGACCACTGTGTGTGTGACAAAGTATCACATTTTGTTCAGACCACTGTGTGTGTGACAAAGAATCACATTTTGTTTAGACCACTGTGTGTGTGATAAAGTATCACATTTTGTTTAGACCACTGTGTGGTGACAAAGTATCTCATTTTGTTTAGACCACTGTGTGTGTGACAAAGTATCACATTTTGTTTAGACCACTGTGTGTGTGATAAAGTATCACATTTTGTTTAGACCACTGTGTGTGTTACAAAGTATAACATTTTGTTTAGAGCACTGTGTGTGTGACAAAGTATCACATTTTGTTTAGCACACTGTGTGTGTGACAAAATATCACATTTTGTTTAGACCACTGTGTGTGTTACAAAGTATCACATTTTGTTTAGACCACTGTGTGTGTGACAAAGTATCACATTTTGTTCAGACCACTGTGTGTGTGACAAAGTATCACATTTTGTTCAGACCACTGTGTGTGTGATAAAGTATCACATTTTGTTTAGACCACTGTGTGTGTTACAAAGTATAACATTTTGTTTAAAGCACTGTGTGTGTGACAAAGTATCACATTTTGTTTAGCACACTGTGTGTGTTACAAAGTATCACATTTTTTTAGGCCACTGTGTGTGTGACAAAGTATCACATTTTGTTTAGCACACTGTGTGTGTGACAAAGTATAACATTTTGTTTAGACCACTGTGTGTGTGACAAAGTATCACATTTTTTAGACCACTGTGTGTGTGACAAAGTATCACATTTTGTTTAGACCACTGTGTGTGACGAAGTATCACATTTTGTTTAGACCACTGTGTGTGTGACAAAGTATCACATTTTGTTTAGACCAATGTGTGTGTGACAAAGTATCACATTTTGTTTAGCACACTGTGTGTGTTACAAAGTATCACATTTTGTTTAGACCACTGAGTGTGACAAAGTATCTCATTTTGTTTAGACCGCTGTGTGTGTTACAAAGTATCACATTTTGTTTAGACCACTGTGTGTGACAAAGTATCACATTTTGTTCAGACCACTGTGTGTGTGACAAAGAATCACATTTTGTTCAGACCACTGTGTGTGTGATAAAGTATCACATTTTGTTTAGACCACTGTGTGTGTTACAAAGTATAACATTTTGTTTAGACCACTGTGTGTGTGACAAAGTATCACATTTTGTTCATACCAATGAGTGTGTGATAAAGTATCACATTTTGTTTAGACCACTGTTTGTGTTACAAAGTATCACATTTTGTTTAGACAACTGTGTGTGACAAAGTATCACATTTTGTTTAGACCTATGTGTGAGTGACAAAATATCACATTTTGTTCAGACCACTGTGTGTGACAAAGTATCACATTTTGTTTTGACCACTGTGTGTGTGACAAAGTATCACATTTTGTTTAGACCACTGTGTGGTGACAAAGTATCTCATTTTGTTTAGACCACTGTGTGTGTGACAAAGTATCACATTTTGTTTAGACCACTGTGTGTGTGACAAAGTATCTCATTTTGTTTAGACCACTGTGTGTGTGACAAAGTATCACATTTTGTTTAGACCACTGTGTGTGTGACAAAGTATCACATTTTGTTTAGACCACTGTGTGTGTGACAAAGTATCACATTTTGTTTAGACCACTGTGTGTGTTACAAAGTATCACATTTTGTTTAGACCACTGTGTGTGTGACAAAGTATCACATTTTGTTCAGACCACTGTGTGTGTGACAAAGTATCACATTTTGTTCAGACCACTGTGTGTGTGATAAAGTATCACATTTTGTTTAGACCACTGTGTGTGTTACAAAGTATAACATTTTGTTTAGAGCACTGTGCGTGTGACAAAGTATCACATTTTGTTCAGACCACTGTGTGTGTGATAAAGTATCACATTTTGTTTAGACCACTGTGTGTGTTACAAAGTATAACATTTTGTTTAGAGCACTGTGTGTGTGACAAAGTATCACATTTTGTTAAGCACACTGTGTGTGTTACAAAGTATCACATTTTTTTAGGCCACTGTGTGTGTGACAAAGTATCACATTTTGTTTAGCACACTGTGTGTGTGACAAAGTATAACATTTTGTTTAGACCACTGTGTGTGTGACAAAGTATCACATTTTGTTTAGACCAATGTGTGTGTGACAAAGTATCACATTTTGTTTAGCACACTGTGTGTGTTACAAAGTATCACATTTTGTTTAGACCACTGAGTGTGACAAAGTATCTCATTTTGTTTAGACCGCAGTGTGTGTTTCAAAGTATCACATTTTGTTTAGACCACTGTGTGTGACAAAGTATCACATTTTGTTCAGACCACTGTGTGTGTGACAAAGAATCACATTTTGTTCAGACCACTGTGTGTGTGATAAAGTATCACATTTTGTTTAGACCACTGTGTGGTGACAAAGTATCTCATTTTGTTTAGACCACTGTGTGTGTGACAAAGTATCACATTTTGTTTAGACCACTGTGTGTGTTACAAAATATCACATTTGTTTAGATCACTGTATGTGTGATAAAGTATCACATTTTGTTCAGACCACTGTGTATGTGACAAAGTATCACATTTTGTTTAGACCACTGTGTGTGTGACAAAGTATCACATTTTGTTTAGACCACTGTGTGTGTTACAAGTATCACATTTCGTTTAGCACACTGTGTGTATGACAAAGTATCACATTTTTTTAGACCTCTGTGTGTGTGACAAATTATCACATTTTGTTCAGACCACTGTGTATGTGACAAAGTATCATATTTTGTTTAGACCACTGTGTGTGTGACAAAGTATCACATTTTGTTTAGACCACTGTGTGTGTTACAAGTATCACATTTTGTTTAGCACACTGTGTGTATGACAAAGTATCATATTTTGTTTAGATCTCTGTGTGAGTGACAAAGTATCACATTTTGCTTAGACCACTGTGTGTGTGACAAAGTATCACATTTTGTTTAGACCACTGTGTGTGTGACAAAGTATCACATTTTGTTTAGACCACTGCGTGTGTCACAAAGTATCACATTTTGTTTAGCACACTGTGTGTGTGACAAAGTATCACATTTTGTTTAGATCACTGTATGTGTCAAAGTATCACATTTTGTTTAGACCACTGTGTGTGTGACAAAGTATCACATTTTGTTTAGACCACTGTGTGTGTTACAAAGTATCACATTTTGTTTAGACCACTGTGTGTATGACAAAGTATCACATTTTGTTTAGACCACTGTGTGTGTGACAAAGTATCACATTTTGTTCAGACCACTGTGTGTGTGATAAAGTATCACATTTTGTTTAGACCACTGTTTGTGTTACAAAGTATCACATTTTGTTTAGACAACTGTGTGTGACAAAGTATCACATTTTGTTTAGACCTATGTGTGAGTGACAAAGTATCACATTTTGTTCAGACCACTGTGTGTGACAAATTATCACATTTTGTTTAGAACACTGTGTGTGTGACAAAGTATCACATTTTGTTTAGACCACTGTGTGTGTGATAAAGTATAACATTTTGTTTAGACCACTGTGTGAGACAAAGTATCTTATTTTGTTTAGACCACTGTGTGTGTTACAAAATATCACATTTTGTTTAGACCACTGTGTGTGTGACAAAGTATCACATTTTGTTTAGACCACTGTGTGTGTGACAAAGTATCACATTTTGTTTAGGCCACTGTGTGTGTTACAAAATATCACATTTTGTTTAGATCACTGTATGTGTGATAAAGTATCACATTTTGTTCAGACCACTGTGTATGTGACAAAGTATCACATTTTGTTTAGACCACTGTGTGTGTGACAAAGTATCACATTTTGTTTAGACCACTGTGTGTGTTACAAGTATCACATTTCGTTTAGCACACTGTGTGTATGACAAAGTATCACATTTTTTTAGACCTCTGTGTGTGTGACAAAGTATCACATTTTGCTTAGGTCACTGTGTGAGTGACAAAGTATCACATTTTGATTAGGCCACTGTGTGTGTTACAAAGTATCACATTTTGCTTAGACCACTGTGTGTGTGACAAAGTATCACATTTTGTTTAGACCACTGTGTGTGTGACAAAGTATCACATTTTGTTTAGACCACTGCGTGTGTCACAAAGTATCACATTTTGTTTAGCACACTGTGTGTGTGACAAAGTATCACATTTTGTAAACACTGTATGTGTCAAAGTATCACATTTTGTTTAGACCACTGTGTGTGTGACAAAGTATCACATTTTGTTTTAGACCACTGTGTGTGTGACAAAGTATCTCATTTTGTTTAGACCACTGTGTGTGTGACAAAGTATTACATTTTGTTTAGACCACTGTGTGTGTGACAAAGTATCACATTTTGTTTAGACCACTGTGTGTGTTACAAAGTATCACATTTTGTTTAGACCACTGTGTGTGTGACAAAGTATCACATTTTGTTCAGACCACTGTGTGTGTGACAAAGTATCACATTTTGTTCAGACCACTGTGTGTGTGATAAAGTATCACATTTTGTTTAGACCACTGTGTGTGTTACAAAGTATAACATTTTGTTTAGAGCACTGTGTGTGTGACAAAGTATCACATTTTGTTTAGCACACTGTGTGTGTTACAAAGTATCACATTTTGTTTACACCACTGAGTGTGACAAAGTATCTCATTTTGTTTAGACAACTGTTTGTGTTACAAAGTATCACATTTTGTTTTAGACAACTGTGTGTGACAAAGTATCACATTTTGTTTAGACCTATGTGTGAGTGACAAAGTATCACATTTTGTTCAGACCACTGTGTGTGACAAAGTATCACATTTTGTTTACACCACTGTGTGTGTGACAAAGTATCACATTTTGTTCAGACCACTGTGTGTGTGGCAAAGTGTCACATTTTGTTTAGACCACTGTGTGTGTGACAAAGTATCACATTTTATTTTGACCACTGTGTGTGTGACAAAGTATCACATTTTGTTTAGACCACTGTGTGGTGACAAAGTATCTCATTTTGTTTAGACCACTGTGTGTGTGACAAAGTATCACATTTTGTTTAGACCACTGTGTGTGTGACAAAGTATCTCATTTTGTTTAGACCACTGTGTGTGTGACAAAGTATTACATTTTGTTTAGACCACTGTGTGTGTGACAAAGTATCACATTTTGTTTAGACCACTGTGTGTGTTACAAAGTATCACATTTTGTTTAGACCACTGTGTGTGTGACAAAGTATCACATTTTGTTCAGACCACTGTGTGTGTGACAAAGTATCACATTTTGTTCAGACCACTGTGTGTGTGATAAAGTATCACATTTTGTTTAGACCACTGTGTGTGTTACAAAGTATAACATTTTGTTTAGAGCACTGTGTGTGTGACAAAGTATCACATTTTGTTTAGCACACTGTGTGTGTTACAAAGTATCACATTTTTTAGGCCACTGTGTGTGTGACAAAGTATCACATTTTGTTTAGCACACTGTGTGTGTGACAAAGTATAACATTTAGTTTAGACCACTGTGTGTGTGACAAAGTATCACATTTTTTAGACCACTGTGTGTGTGACAAAGTATCACATTTTGTTTAGACCACTGTGTGTGACAAAGTATCACATTTTGTTTAGACCACTGTGTGTGTGACAAAGTATCACATTTTGTTTAGACAATGTGTGTGTGACAAAGTATCACATTTTGTTTAGCACACTGTGTGTGTTACAAAGTATCACATTTTGTTTAGACCACTGAGTGTGACAAAGTATCTCATTTTGTTTAGACCGCTGTGTGTGTTACAAAGTATCACATTTTGTTTAGACCACTGTGTGTGACAAAGTATCACATTTTGTTCAGACCACTGTGTGTGTGACAAAGAATCACATTTTGTTCAGACCACTGTGTGTGTGATAAAGTATCACATTTTGTTTAGACCACTGAGTGTGTTACAAAGTATAACATTTTGTTTAGAGCACTCTGTGTGTGACAAAGTATCACATTTTGTTTAGCACACCGTGTGTGTTACAAAGTATCGCATTTTTTAGGCCACTGTGTGTGTGACAAAGTATCACATTTTGTTTAGCACACTGTGTGTGTGACAAAGTATAACATTTTGTTTAGACCACTGTGTGTGTGACAAAGTATCACATTTTTTAGACCACTGTGTGTCTGACAAAGGATCGCATTTTGTTTAGACAACTGTGTGTGACAAAGTATCACATTTTGTTTAGACCACTGTGTGTGTGACAAAGTATCACATTTTGTTTAGACCAATGTGTGTGACAAAGTATCACATTTTGTTTAGCACACTGTGTGTGTTACAAAGTATCACATTTTGTTTAGACCACTGAGTGTGACAAAGTATCTCATTTTGTTTAGACCGCTGTGTGTGTTACAAAGTATCACATTTTGTTTAGACCACTGTGTGTGACAAAGTATCACATTTTGTTTTGACCACTGTGTGTGTGACAAAGTATCACATTTTGTTTAGACCACTGTGTGGTGACAAAGTATCTCATTTTGTTTAGACCACTGTGTGTGTGACAAAGTATCACATTTTGTTTAGACAACTGTGTGTGACAAAGTATCACATTTTGTTTAGACCTATGTGTGAGTGACAAAGTATCACATTTTGTTCAGACCACTGTGTGTGACAAAGTATCACATTTTGTTTACACCACTGTGTGTGTGACAAAGTATCACATTTTGTTCAGACCACTGTGTGTGTGGCAAAGTGTCACATTTTGTTTAGACCACTGTGTGTGTGACAAAGTATCACATTTTATTTTGACCACTGTGTGTGTGACAAAGTATCACATTTTGTTTAGACCACTGTGTGGTGACAAAGTATCTCATTTTGTTTAGACCACTGTGTGTGTGACAAAGTATCACATTTTGTTTAGACCACTGTGTGTGTGACAAAGTATCTCATTTTGTTTAGACCACTGTGTGTGTGACAAAGTATTACATTTTGTTTAGACCACTGTGTGTGTGACAAAGTATCACATTTTGTTTAGACCACTGTGTGTGTTACAAAGTATCACATTTTGTTTAGACCACTGTGTGTGTGACAAAGTATCACATTTTGTTCAGACCACTGTGTGTGTGACAAAGTATCACATTTTGTTCAGACCACTGTGTGTGTGATAAAGTATCACATTTTGTTTAGACCACTGTGTGTGTTACAAAGTATAACATTTTGTTTAGAGCACTGTGTGTGTGACAAAGTATCACATTTTGTTTAGCACACTGTGTGTGTTACAAAGTATCACATTTTTTAGGCCACTGTGTGTGTGACAAAGTATCACATTTTGTTTAGCACACTGTGTGTGTTACAAAGTATCACATTTTGTTTAGACCACTGAGTGTGACAAAGTATCTCATTTTGTTTAGACCGCTGTGTGTGTTACAAAGTATCACATTTTGTTTAGACCACTGTGTGTGATAATGTATCACATTTTGTTCAGACCACTGTGTGTGTGACAAAGAATCATG